>VZTN01009026.1:140262-169649 GCA_013400515.1 Erpornis zantholeuca | reverse complement strand
TGAAAGAAATAGACCAAAAAGGCCGCAATCTGAAAAAAAAAAAAAAAAAAAAAAAAAAAAGAAAAGGGGAAAAAAAAAAGGAGAAAAAAACTGTTTTCTTTTCTTCCAAGTATGTAAAAGGCCTTTAATGCCTATTTAGCTACATGTTTTATTTAACGTTGCTTATTATCCACTAAAGTGATTGTCGAAACTCGTAGAAATAGATATTCCCTCCTCAAAATTAGATTTAAGTCAAATTTGTCATCCTGCCCAGCTTTCAAAGCCTTCCAGCCTGGTGCACAATATAAAGGAAATGGTTAAATGATAAACGTTTTGCATGTTGGATTCGCCAAGTGACCACACAAATGCTGCCTTTCTGCTTAATTATGGCTTGTGTTGGGTAGCTTTTCCTGCTCTCTTTACGGAGCTTCAAAAATAATTAGCAGGGTATGTAATAAATAATTGAATTTTATCTTTAATTAATCCTTCAAGTGCAGGGTGTTATGGAATACAGATAAGTGGATGGCCATAAAAAGTACATATGTACACATGTGTTGTGTGTCTTGAGGAGGGAGAGGTTTCTCCGAGCAGAAAATCTGTAATCACTCTTTCTAAAGTTGGACCAGTTCCCAAATTCATTGTTCTTCAAAGGCAGGAAAAGGTAATTGCTTGTTATTTTGCCTACCTCATCTCTGCCATCTGCATTAACCCAAATTAATTCCTGAAATCTGTGGCCTCATACCTTTTGGTTGGTGAGCACTGAAACTCCCAGTATCGTGATTTTATTTTATTTTTTTAATCTGGGTATTTTTCAGATAATTGTTTAAATAGTTGTAATTGAGGGTTGGGCTGTTTGTGGCTGTTTTATACCAGGATTTCAGGCCAGCTTTTTTCTTGCAGTGGTCAACTTGCTTGTTAAAGGTGAGATCTGCTGTAAAATTGGTTTTATTGGCCATGTGGCATTTTAAGTACATATCCTCCTTGCTTGGGGTTTGCATCTTTGATTGTGGAATCTTTTATCCAAGAAGATCAGAGGAAAAAAAAATAGGAAAGGGAGAGATAGGAGAGGCGAGGAAGACAGAATGCACTGAAAAAAAAGGGGGAAAAATAAAATTCCTTGCATAGATCCCAATGCCAGCTCTGTTTATTTTCCTGGAGTGTGTCATGGGCGTTGTAGCAGGAACTTTGGGAGCTCACTTTGCACTTCCCCACCCGAAATAGAAACCCGAGTGTTGCTCAGCTCCCTCTTTCTGTCTCCACAACCTCCCACGCCGGGAAGGGACAGGGTTGGGATGGCACCAAAGCAGATCTCTGGTTCCACCAGCGAGGTGTAGAACCACAAACCCAGGGTTTTGGGGAGGGTTTTATTTGGAGCAGTGACAACAAAACTAAACCCACCACCAACAAAGAGGAGCAGGGAGAGAGGGAGATGCCCTTAAATCTGTATTAATCCACCCATTCCTAGAGCCGCTCCTGAACTTGCTCCTTTAATTCCTCCGCGCCACCAGCGTTCATTTCCTGCCCAACCTCCGTCCTACCTTTTGATTCTGAAATCTCCCTTAGGCGAGGGAGTTTGGGCGGACAAAGGACTGAACAGGCAGAAACAATTAAAGCAGCAGATACAGTGAAAACCAACACCGCAGCACCGGGGCAAGGAATTGCTCCGGACGAGCGAACTCTTGTCGCGTATTTGATGTTTCCAGAGTCGCTCTCATTCCTGCAGTTTCCTCCAGCTTTCCTCTCGGCTAAAGGAACTCTGCCATCCCTTAGGACCTCATAAATACACAGAGGCGCTGGAAAAATATATATATATCTATATATATTTTTTTTTTCTGTGTATTAATATTTCATGATAATCTCGTTGGAAGGGGGAAAAAATAAAATGCTGGAGCTCAATCTTCTCTCTTCAGCTGCAAAATGGCTCTTTTAAGCCCCTTTTTAAATGCTCGCATATGTCTTGATGAAAAATTGGAATTTGGAATGTTTATACAGCCCTGAATAGTGCAAGTGAATATCCTTAAATTAGCTTTTCAAGTTGATTTACAGCCTGAGGATTCTGTAACAAGACATGAGTGTTATCTGGTGAGAAAGGAATAGGTTTTGCTGTTATTGTCTGTCTGGGTGTCTTCGCTGTGAAACAAAATGGGAGCCAAAACTCCAGCTCCAAAATGAACTTCCAGGAGCAGAAACCCTAGATGGGAATTAGGAAAGGAAGGAATGAACTCACTCAAAAATTAACATGCTGATTGATTTCATTAAAAAAGGTGTTCTAACCAAGATGAATTGATCAAATCTCACAATACAAGGGAAAAAACAAATCCCTGGGAGTTGATATTTGTTTTACTTGAGAAAGGACTGAACATCTATCAGCAATATCTAATTAATTGCTTCTGTCTATTGATGTGCATATCATTTATCTCACTGTCTTTCCAGCCTCTTATTTTTTGCTAATAGTCCTGGTACCTGAGTTGGTGATAAATCAGGAAATAAGGGCAGTGGGCCTGAGCTTGGTGGAATCCCGAGCATTTTTAATCCCAAATTCTGATTCCGCCACCGAAAAATTCAGGCGCTGCAGCTTCAGTTGGGTGGATGGAAACATTTTTGGGGATGGTCAGGGCATGAAAGACCCTCAGAACAGCAGAAAAAATGAGAAACCTCATTCAGGAAATTTTACTGGAATTGTTTCAGCAACTCCTTCAGCTTTATTTGTCCCCTGGCTCGTGGGGAATAGCTGATCCTCCAGCGCCAAGTTTTTAAAGCACACTTGGCACATCCTCGGGGTTTGGAGTCACCCTCTCCCTCCAAAGTGGAAGTCAAAGAGATTCCTTCTCAGGGCCTGACTCAGGAAAAAGCCCTGTCCTGCTGTGGTGGGAGGGAAGCCCAGGAAAATGCTCCCGAGCCTCCAAAAATTGCCTCTGGAAGGCGAGGAAGGCTCTGAGGTCTTGGAGGAACTTAGTCTGTGTGAGAGGCAGCTGGAGAATTTATTGGACCCAGCCTTTGGGTATCCACATGACAAAACACCTCCTGTAAACCAAACTCCTTCTCTCTCTCTCTCTTTCTCTCTCTTCCCCTTTTTTCTTTTTTCTTTTTTCTCTCTCTCTCCTCCTACTGCAGTGAAAATTCGAGGAATGCTGTGAGGAAAGCAGAGCCATGGCACAGCGTGTGCTTATCTAAAGTTCAGTCAGAGCAGAGTGACTCTCCTACCTTTGAGCATGTCTGAAATTAAAATGTCATGGCTCAGATTCCCACTTTAGCTCATCATGAGTTATATCCTGGGCTACAAATCTTCCCTTGCGCTGGCCGAGGCTGTGCTGGAAGGGAGATGCAGATGTGGAGCAGCAAGAGGAGAGAACTCCTTGCTCCACATGATAGAAAATACACATTTTTGGCCTCTTTTTGCATGTAAAATCACTGCTTCCAGGGGCTCCACTGAAGGTTAAGGTCCATATCCACCTTTTCTCAGTCTTATTTCAGTGGTAACAGCCAAGATCTTTCTCTGGAGGCGCTGAAACAACACTTTTATAATTCTTTTCTCTTAAATCAGTTAAAATGTGGTGAAAAGCACTTGGAAAATGTAGCTGGAGAGTTGAGGGATATCTGTGAAGGACAGTGTGGTGACAGTGGCTTTTTCCCCTGAATGATACAAAAATATCTCAGTTATATCATCCTGCCAATCCAGGATCTGGTTGGGATTATTTTTTATCATTTTATACTGAATATATTTTTATAATTTTATGCTTTTATAATTTTTTACCTTTTTTTTTTTTTTTAATACTTTCAGCATTCCTCTCTGAGGTGCAACTCATTTTAATCTGATTAAGACCTGCAGATTTTAGGTCTGATTTTTCAGCCACTGGGATGTCTTTGCCAGTGAGCTGTGAGGAATTTATATCCAGTGTGGAATAGAGTTTTCCCTTAGGGAAGAGGACATTGTGTGTGTCCCTAAGGTTTCTGCTCACTCCAAAGCAATAATTTAACCCTGGGTCTGACTTTTCTTAGTTCTCCTCGACTTGGAGTTATCCTTTATTTCATGCTGAGGTTGGTGGGGAAGGTTTTCCTGGAATCTCTTGTACTGGAGCAAAAGAGGCTGCTGGAATTCCCTTTCTGCCAAGAATTGCCATGAAAAGCAATTTATTTCTATTCTGATTGCAGGACTAACATCTCCTTCAGTGGAGAGTGATCCTGCCTAAAAATACCCGAAATTAGGAAGTGCAAGTGAAAAGTTCTTCCCTAATTCCCAAATATATTTTTTCTGTGTGAGAAAAGGTGGCTACAGCTCAAAAAAAAGAAAATATTAAGGATTTTGGACTTAGGCACTTAAATGATCCATTGTAAACTGTCAAGGAAAAATGTGAAATTTCCAAGCTACACTTATACTGTCAGAGAGAGCTTTGAAAGCTGAAATAAATCTTCCCTTGCACATCAAAACCGGTGGAGGATCATTTCTGTCCAGCTGGTAGGCTTTCTTTGGGCTGCTAAATCCATAGAAATACCTTAATTTATACATTAAGACAACTTCTCTAATTTTTTTTCAGTGTTCTCCCAGGGCAGGTTTTAAATTTAATTGAATGAAGACAATGAGGGAGACTTTATTTCTTACAGCAGGACAAACCAAGTGGCCCCATTCAAATATCCACTTCTTCCTTGTTGAAATTTGCTTCCCAATTTCCATCAAGATTAAAAATTTCTGGTTGGGGAATTGGTTTAATCATTAGGTAAAATGAGTTGCCAGACTAAATATCTGCAGTGGTTTAAGGAAACATCAGTGGGTCTTTGAGGTCTCTTTTCTCAATTAAATCTGTAAAAAAAAAAACCCCAAATGCTGCTTTGTTTCATTAGCAGTTAAGTGTTGGCAAAGATTTCAGGCAAATTTTGTAGCCTTTCCACCTTTCCCCTCAAATTCCTGCAGTCAGGCTGTTTGAAATGCTGGTAATTGATTATTTCTCTATTAATTTTCGCCAAAACCATTTCTTCTCAGGAGCAGAAAGAGATTAGAACCACACCCAGCACAGTCAGCTTTAAAAGCTCCTGTTTAGAAAACGAGGCAGAAATCCAAAATTGGGTGAGGATTTTGATTGTGTTGGGGGGGGGATAAAAAAAAGGACATTATAAAAATACTTTTAATGTTTTTCTGTTCTTCCTATTTGTTTCGAGGAGATCATTTTAGGCATGGAAGTGCGTGGGGTGGATATTTCCCACCAGCAGTAAATGGGATGCAGTTTAGGGGAGTTAGAGCAGGCTTTTACCACCCAGCTGCTGCTAAATACTTCTTCAATTCTTGGTTTAATGACCAATATGGATTTGCATAGGAGGAAAAAAAAAGAAAAAAAAAAAAAAGGCAACAGAAGGAGGAGAAAAGCAGAAATTTTCCTGTCTGTGTGGATGCCACTACTATAAATAAAGGTTTCCCTGAGCACCACAATCAAAGGATGAGCGTGGCAGTTTGGGTTGATATTTTAGCATTAATTTTTAGTACCAGCCAGGCTGCTGGGTTTGATTCTCTTTTTTTTTCCTCCTCATCAGGCACTTTCTTGGTAGAAATGAAATGAAACATTGGTGTGGAACCTGAAGCAATTCGGGACTCGAGTGGCAGGTGCCCAATGCGAGTGTGAAAAGGATGAGGTTAGGGATGCAACACCCAAAACTTCTGGGATTGTGCACCTTTTGAAATCCTTGGTTCTTTTTGGGTTGTGTTCACCAGATTTTCTTCCTCAACCACAAGTGTTAAAATCATCTCCCTGTGTCCCCCCTCTCTCTGATGTGGCCACAGATTCCCATGGTTTCAGGAGCTGTTTCATGGATAAATATTGTTTAATTGGTGGTCAGGACTCTGTTGCTGGAGACTTGGAGATCTCTGGGCTGTAAAAAACATTTCTAGCTCGTGGTTGAGGTCAAATATTGCAATTTTTCCCTCAGCTGGGTGTTGATGAGGATGGGGAGGTGTGGCTGGGATGGGGACAGGGCTGTGCCCTAGTTAGGAGTGCAGCCCCTGCTCCTGCTGGCAGGGACTTGTTTTGTTTGCTTGTTTTGATTTGGGAAGCCTCAAAACAAAGGCAGCTCCAACCAGGCCATGCTCATCACAAAAGCATATTTGTAAAGATATTTACTGATAGGAATTAAACAGAGCAGAAAATACATTTTGTTAATTTTTTTGTGGTTTTTTTTTTTGTTTTTCTGGTGGTTCAGGTGCTTTTTCTGCACTTTGCTGCACGTGAGAAGCATTTGGATGTGTTCAATGATTTTAGGGCAGAATAATTTTCTTCTTTAGTTTAAAAAAAACAAAAGAAAGGAGCCAATCTCGTGTGTGGCAGCAAACAGGGGCTGATCTCACCATTTCAGGGGATGTAAACTCCCTTATTGAGCATTTCTGTCAGGACCCCTTGGGGAAAGCGGAGGGGAAGACGGGAAAAACAAAAAAAGATACAAAGGCAATTTTAAAAATTACTTTTTGAAATGCCTTTTAATGAGCAACTCTGCTAAAAGCACCTGTCACTTACTCCCAAATAAGTTATCCTGGAGGTTTGGTGGATGCTTTTGCCACGGTTATTTGTGGTAGACTGGATTAATTATAGTTTTGGGCACGTAATTTCCAGCAGAAATCTTATTGAAATTCCTTTTGGAATTAGAGATTCCTCGCAGGAATCTCAAATCCACAGTGGATTTGTCCATCTGTGGGTAAAAATCACCCCCCAGACCTCCAGCTCACTGAGCAAGGTCCCACTTTGGCTCAGCCAGAGCTGCCCTGACAGCTTTTTGACCAGGCACACATCACTGCTGGCTACAAATGATCAGCAATTCCCCCAAAATCAGACCTTGACTCTTCTTTGTTGGCTGGAGAAATTGGTCACTTCCACGTGAAACAACAGGAAAAAAGTGGGCAGGCTCCAATCTTCATTATACTTATTAATCTAGCTGCAAGTAGGCAACTATTGTCAGCACTGAAAGCATCAATGTACACAAAATCTGTATTTTTTCCAAGTGATTTGATCTGTGGTGGAGGGAAAGGGATGAATTTGTGGAGAATTATTGTGAGGAATTTTAGGAAACATTTTTTGTGCAAGTCTTGTCTCTAATAACCTCTAATAACTGAGGTTATTGCTCTTGTGCCTGTATTCTCCCATGAATAAATATATAAAGGGGAAAACTCAGTGGAGAGGGATTTTTGGTCTTGTTTGAGCACACCTAGAGGGGGAAAAAAATATAAATTCTTTTTTCTCTCTTTTTAGCGTCTTCATTTCAAACAAACTGCCTCAAAACCATGATGCTGAAAAACAAAGGGGAAAGAGCAGCTCTTCAAGGAAATGCTCTTAAACATAAGGATATGAGATAATGAAATGGGCTACTGGGATAAGCATATTTATTGGGTTTGTTATGTATCAAATGTAACAAAAGTAAAGTGTCTGAAGAACTCCATGTGTGGTTCCTTCACACTCTTTGATCACACAATTCCCCCTTTAATTCAGATGCAGTAGAGCTTAAGTGGCTTCATTGATGTGTTAAGTGTGGAATGATTTTTGTATAAAATAAAAAAAAAAAAAAAAAGAAGAAGAAGAAAAAAGAAAAAGGGGAAAAAAAAAAGAAAAAAAGGAGCCCATTATGTGTCCAGAAAAGCCTTGTGTGCACTTGTTTATTGAGACAGGAAGTCGCTTTCCCACACCGAACAACGGTGCCGAAACACTGAAAAATTGTGTAGGGAAGAAAAGTAAAGGAAACTTAATTTTCTACCTGGCAGAAATCAGCCTCCGGAGGAGGAAGAAGTAGACAATGAGATTGGGCTTGGAGTGAATAAAAGAGGCTGATTGATTTTTTTTTAGGGAAATGCTCCCCACCATTTATAGAGGGGGTTCATGTGCTGCTTTTGTTAGGAAAATGGGAGGTTTTGGTACAAGCTCTTTGTGGTGAGGCTGCTGCTGCTGCGGTGCCCAGAGGAGCAAACCCCCAGCAGAAGGGCTGGCAGGTACAAATGGAGCATTTAAATATATATTAAAAAAGAAAAAGAACCACTTTTAGGTCATTCCTTCCTGGTTTATCTCCGGCAGGGATCTACGTGAGGCTCTGTGGAACAAAGCCTTGGGAGCTGCAGTGGTGTAAAATCAGGAGGGTCGCTTTTATCTGAGACAAAGGAGAGACTCCTCGCTCCCACACCTGATACCCAGGCCTGAATTTTAATATCTAAGCCAGCAAAAAAATAAATCAGATGGGAAGGTTTTTTAGGCTGAGGGTTAATATGTATTGATTCACACCCAGGAATTTTAGCAGGAATAATATCAGCCTCTAATATTCAGATTATCTGGGTCTCCTCTTTGGTCAGGGAGCACTGTGGGCTGAAGGTGAAATATTGGATGCAGACATTTATTGGTGTTTCAGGAGCAGCTGTGAGTGCCCACAAAGGTCAGGAGTGCAGCAGGCCCAGTGCTGTGGGCTCAGAGCCCAGAGCTCGAGTCGGAGGAAGCAAACCCAAGCTCTGAGGAGCAGGAGTGGCACAAAGACATGGCCAAAGGTCACCTCACTCAGGGGTAGCAGAGACCAGGCTAAAGAGCAGAATTTGCAGGTTCTGTGTTGCTGTATTTTTGTATTTCCTGGGGTTTTTTCTAGCTTTACTGAGGAAATAATGGTATTTTCTCCCTCTGCCATCGCTGTGTGCTTTTGTGCTCAGCACCGAGGTCTCTTTTCTCTTTGGAATCTTGTAAAAATGTGCCATTTCCTCGGCCCTGCTGCCAAAACCAAGGCTATTCCAACCAAACAAACACAAAAAAGCAGAGTGGGCTTCACCAATATTACCTCGAGGTGGATTTGTGCAGTATGGGCAGAGGGAGAAATCCCAAATCTTCTCTTTGCCCCAAACCATGTCTGCAGGGCTCAGGGTCTGCCACCGTGGCCGTGTCCCTCCGACTGCAGGGCCCTGGCTCCTTTTACCTGCGTGCCAAATCCCCTCCCAAATGTGTGTCCTGGCCTTCAATGCTTTTACCAGCCTCTCTTTATTCCTTGGAAAGCAGGGCTGGGAGGGAAGGCAGGACTGGGAGGGACAGCAGCCCATTCTCCTACCACACGTGCACCTTCCCGCTGGCACACGCAGCTCCCCCTTCCCTAACCCTGCTCTCCCAGAGCCTTTTCCAGCCCATATAAAACTCCTCTTCCTTTCAGCACCATCTCCCCACACCCAGCACATTCCTTTCATGTGCTCAGCCCCATGGCCTTATCTCTCTCTCTCGCCCTAATTATGAAATGTGTGGTATGTTGCTGCTCCATGAGAACAGAGAGAGCTGAAGCTGGGCAGAAGTTAAAGGACTCCTCTTACTGCTCTTCAGGCAAGTCAGGGTCAGGATAAACTGGCAGTTCTTGGTTGTTTGGGTGAGGTTTTTAATCCCTTTTTTCCTTGAGAATGAAAAACACCATTGAAATTACCATTAAACCCATATTATTACCCATTTTGATTGTAAGGATGAGGAAGGATTATATATTGAGGAAGGATGTTTGCACTGAGCACTGATTTTGGGTCTGAAGTGTCAGTCACACCTGACAGACACTGAGGCAGCCCAGAGGATTTGGATGTGGAGCTCCTGAGCTCGACCTGGGGCTCTGACTCTCGTGGTCTTGCTGCCTCTCACCATCAGCATGGATTTTCCTCTCTGTTCCCGAGAGCTGCAGGACCTCAGTGCAGAGCAGGAGAATTCCCGAGCCTGGCAGGCACATGGTCCTTAAAATGCAACTGGCAGACGTGTCACAGTGGGGTTTTCACAGGGGATGACTCCTGGCTTATGTCTGCTTCCACCAAAACTGGCTGGGGCAGCAAGGCAGGGAGATGGATGCCTTTGAAAATCCCACCGTGAAATGCCATGGATCGGAGATCTCGGAGTTGGGCAGAACCCCCCTCTCCCCCAATTATTTGAGAGCGCAGGCTGCATTAGCCTGGTCATCCGTTGAAAAAGAGGAACATATTCGTGACCTGCCATCCATTCCTGCTCCTCCTGACCCTCCCCCTAGCCCCACTTTGTCAGCCCTTAGTGAACCAAAAACTGGCTTTTCTGATTTGAATCATGATTCAGCCTGATGCGATTTGAAATGCCTGAATTCTTAACCCCCTGCATGATGGGATTTTATCTAATGGAAATGCCAGCAGCCTTTAAGTCAGGCATGGCAGAGCCTTGCCAGCCGCTCTACCCAGCATGCTAAATAAATGATAAATATTGTTGCACATATGTTACATCTGTCAAAAGTCTCAGCATCACGCAATCATTGTGTGGCCTTTATAAGGTGATGAAAGGAGCAAAAACAACAACAAACCCTAATGCAAACATCAGATAGGCATTAGAGATTCCCTGACAGTGCAAATAAAATTCCCAGTTGGTGAAATAGGCTTGGAGGAAGGGGGATATCTTTGTTGGGTGAGGTGAAGAGCTGAAAACCCTGGATTTGCTGTGGATTTAGAGCTTC
Source organism: Erpornis zantholeuca (assembly GCA_013400515.1). Lineage (NCBI taxonomy): Eukaryota > Metazoa > Chordata > Aves > Passeriformes > Timaliidae > Erpornis > Erpornis zantholeuca. Next base: position 159,236 of record VZTN01009026.1, on the reverse strand, counting down.
TCCATCAGGTCAAGTAACCCCCAGCTCCTCTCCTGCCTTTATACTGCAGGTGGGAATGGTGCTTTTGTTATTCTCATTTAAGAGGTTCCAAGTTCTGCTTTTAAACATCAGGTCCAGGTGTGGTAGGAGAAGGGAAGTAAATAGAGAAAACTCTTACTGATGTTACTCCTAAACGTTGGTGCACAGTCTCGCATCACACCGAGAAGGTTGGAAAATACACTTTTCCTCTTCCCCGAGGCAGGAATATTTAGTGTCCCTTGCTCCAGAAGGGGCACGTGGCCAGGCGTGGGGAGCTGGGCTCAGCCCCAGTGCCAGGAACCCGCAGACTCCGTGTGTGCCCGAGCTCCGCCGGGGTCACCTTGAAGGGCACCCCGGCCCCGCAAAGGTCCCGCTGCGCCTGGGGGAAGGAGGAGGCAGGAGAGGGTGGGCAGAGGGAGGAGAAGGCTGTCAGTCTGCTGAGCCACGGCTCTGCACCGGAGTGCTCATGCATCTTCCTCCCCTGCAGCAGCTCGCAGCCTCTGCAGAGCAGCGCATCCTCCCAGGAGCGCTCCAGAGGCTCCGTCCCTCCCCAGGGCAGCAGCGGAGCTGCTCCACCTCCTGCCCGAGGCTCTGCCCGAGGGCAAAATCTCAGCCCAAGGAAGGTGTATTCGTCTCTCCGTCTCTCTCTCCCTCCCTCCTGAAAAATAAGGCTCGCAGTGGCATTTACCTCGAAGTCTATTAACAAACACCCAACTCCCAGAGTGTGCCATGTGTGTTTCCTATTAGGGAGGCAGTTCCAGACTAATAACCATTTTTAATGGCTGTCGTTGTGCTTTGCACTAAATGATATCAGCCATTACTGCAGGAGAAAGGCAGAGCAGCCTGGAAAATTAAATGAAATCCTTCTGTGGAAATTTCAAAGGGGATCAAAGATGCTCCCCAGCTTTTTTCCTCGAGCCCAGGTGGAGCTTTGCCTTGTTCCAGTGCCAGGTAGGGAACCCCTGGAAAAGCAGAAGGCAGGGATGATTTTCCCCTTTTATTTTTTAAATGAAGGAACTGTTGGAAATCAGGGAATATTCTTAATACAAATGAGAACAGAACTGGGTCCCCTGAGGCTTGGGAAGGTCAGTGGATGATGGCAGAGAGCAGAATGGGGTTTGGCCAATCTTTTGTTTGCTCCTCCGATCTTGTAGTGTAGAAATAAATTCTCTTTGTAGGGTGTGATTCACCTTACCCCAAAATGCAGGTGAAAAGAGGTCAGTGCCCCAAAAATGGCTCTTCTTCTTCTTTATCTGCAGTAGCACCCAAGGATGGTTGGGTGTGAGGACTTACCTTGAGGAACAAGACAAGAGGGGGAACCAGGGACAGGTTTGTTGACCTCCACAATGTGTTTTGAATTAGTTGTAGACTACAAACTCAAGTTGACAAAAATTCAAACCAGCCTGGTGTTGTTGAAGCAAGTCAGCTTTGGCCGAAGCCTAATAGTTTGTAATTTAGTTTAAGACCATGACTGTGAGGCTTAAAAATCCCAAACAGTGGGGCTTGCTGGCAAGTCGAGCATCTATTAATGACCCAGCAGTGAAAACAGAGGGTTTTTTTTTTATTAAGGGTTCAGTCCTGCCAGGTTTTGAGCTGCCCAGACCTCCCACTATTTCTGTGAGAAGGGGAGGTGCCCACAAATTTGTAGGATCTGACCCTCACAGGGATAAATGATCTCTGACCCCTCAGTTCCAGCGGAGTTACCTTGTTCAGACAAGTGCAGAAGTGTCCTGGTACCTGCAGGGAAACTCTGCAGGTCAGGGTGATCCATTTAGATTCTCCTATGAAAAAAGACACAGCCTTTTTTCCAAAGGCACACAAATCTAACTAACTTAGTTGCTCTAATTAGCCCCTGCTGCAATTTCCACCATGCCATTAAAATAAGTTATACTCAAATGCAATGAAATGCCTGTAAATCAAGGGAGATTAAAAATCCCTCTGGCTGCAGAGATGTGTTTATCACAAGGGCTTTAGCATCCTGAATTTTAAGAGATGCTGCACACCGAGGCAGCCTGGGTTCACAGGGAGGAGCAATCTGTCTTATTGCATCCTCTCACTGAGCTGAGAAACCAAGACAGACACTGCTATTGCATTTTCCTTTGTTTTTTAGCACAAAATATGTGCAAATTCAGTTGTTTAGGCTGAAAGTGGGTGCTGCTTTGTGCCTGCTCAGAGTCTCCTCTCTGGGTTTCATTTCCCAGTTGATGGTTGGCTTGGAATGAACCTAGAACTGAGAGGAACTTCAGATTATCTGACTTGAAATGAATTTGGTGTTAAATCTTAATTTTTTTTAAAAAAAGATTTTGTTAAAAAGGAAATCAGTACTTTTAAGTTTTAAACTTAACTTTGAAGTTAACTTTACATTTGGGTAAGGAAGTGACAGAATAAAAATTACTTTAGATCTTTTTACAGAATAAAAATCACTTTAGGTTCTTTGAGAGTATTTCAGCAAGACTGGGATGTGTCAGGTGAGAACTTAATCCTTGCATTTGTGCCAGTCTTCACTCATTTCTTATTAAGCTTATATTTAATTAATAAATTCCTTGCTTTTCTTCTTTTGACTTGGATTTCCAAAGATATGTGGTGTTAGGACAACAAGTGATGGCTTTAAGCTGAAGGAAGGCAGATTTAGAGGGGAGATTGGACAGGAATTGTTCCCTGGGAGGGTGGGCAGGCCCTGGCACAGTGTGCCCAGAGCAGCTGTGGCTGCCCCTGGATCCCTGGCAGTGCCCAAGGCCAGGTGGGACATTGGGGCTTGGAGCAGCCTGGGACAGTGGAAGGTGTTGGGGTGGAACTGGAGGAGTTTTGAGCTTCCTTCTGACCCAAACCACGCTGGGGCTCTGTGATGTGTTTGGTTGTACCCCTTGGGTATCACCTCTCACTCACATTCCCTGCTCTTTTCCCCTCCTGTGCAAAAGCCACGGAGAAAATGGGCCCAGCCTGTTCAAAACACACGGGGAGCTGATAAGATTTATCCTCGGTCCAGTTCCAGGGAGATTAATTGCCTGGCTGAGAATCAGTTGGGGAAGGCTGTGGCTAATCTTCAACCCAACCTCCCTTCCCAGCATCGCAGCAGTGACTTTACGCCGTTGTTCCTCTTGTTTTTCCTGGCTGAATCCTCTCATCCCTGCAGCCCTGCCATGGCACTGCAGAGCCTTCCTCTTCCCAACAGTTGTGCAGAAATCTCTTCTCCTCTGCCCTCCCTGCTCGGCAGCAGCGATTTGTTACTCTCCAGGCATAGCTGCAGCTCAGCACCTGTGCTGCAGCCCGAGAGGAGCCCCACAAACACAACTCCTGCTCGCAGCACCGGACCGGGATCCGCTCGGATCTCTCCCCCGACAGAATTCTCCTTCTGTTTCACCAGACAAATAATCTGTTGCGACTCTTATTGCTTCTTATCTTTTGCAGCTTGGCCCCGTTCCATGCACCATTTTGTTCTCAGAGATGCCTAAGCTGATTCTTCAGCGCCAGCCAAAACAAATGAGAGTCTTGGCTGGCGGCGTGGCAGCAGCAGCAGCTGGTTCCACTGTGGCTCCTGCACCCAACGCTGGGGCAGCTCAGCCTTCGTGGGGATCCTTGTCCCTCCTGAGGGTTTGGGGAGCAGGCAGGAGGGGAGCGAAGTCCTGTGGAGTTGGTTGGCTCGTCTGGCTTTTGGTGGGATGGTGATCGTGTTTATTAGAGCCTTTATTAATCTTCATTTAGTGTGGGTTGTCCCAGTGATGGCTTAAAAGGCTACTTAGAAAGAGAGACTAGAGAGGAATAAAGGAAAAAAAGGTGGTGTTGGTTAGAAAGGCCTTCAGGTGCACACTTTGGGCTCCAGAGGTCCTGCTTCAGTGAATACCAAAATGGACATCCACAGGTCACGAGTGCTTCACACTTTTATAACAACCTAAATTCACCAACCAGAACTCAGTCAAGGGTGTGATTTTTTTCATTTTGCCCCCCCTCTTCTCAAAATAATGGTTTGCAGTTTTTGTTTTTGGGTGTCTCTGAAGAGCAACTTAGAGGTTTTGTTATGTCTATTTTAGCACAGAGAACAGCATAGACAACAGCATTTAGGAAGCTACAGAAAACTTCAGAGTTACACTAGCAGTGCAGGATTTGAAAAATATAAAAGTTAAAACCTAAGGCATCACCAAGGCCTTGGTCAGGAGGGCTGTGCAGGGGTTCAGTGGGAATTGGGACACCCAGGACCTGTCCCAGACTCTCCCCTGCCTGTGGCTCTGAGTTTCCCTGCCTTGCCTTGGCACCCCTGTTCAGGGCACAGAAAAGGTGCCTGGGTCCCAGCTGGTCCTACAGGCACTGGTGCAATGCAAATATTCCTCAATTGTCCTATATTTATCAGCCCTGGTGCACAGAGCAGGTCGAGCAGCACCCCCGGGAGACTTTTAAAGCCCACAGAGAACACAGTTTGAATTAGAGAAACCAAGAGAAGCTGTAGAGATGAGATGGTGATAAATTAATAAAAAATGCAAGAATAAAAAAAGGTCTGGCAAGTTTCTGAACTTCTGAAATTTGGGATCTTCCCTCAGTCTGCATCTGAGCTTTCTGCTGCTGCTCTGCACAGGTGGGAAGCTCTTGTAGGATCTGGGTGAGTTCTCAGCTTCTCTTTCGCAGATTGAAACTTTCTTTTCCCTTTTTCCTGACCATTCCAGTCCAGGTGAGAGGCTTGTAATTGGGAAAACCACGTGGGTTTGGGGACTGCTTGTGACTTAGGGCAAATCCCCTGGTCTCTCATTGATTCTCCCTAATGCCCCAACTTTAATAACATTTTCCTACAGCTTTTGCGAGATAAAGATAAAATTATCAAGGTGTGTGGTTTTGTAGAGACTGGGAAACTAGGATGGATGGATTTATAAATTTATAGATTTTTAACATGGGGAGGCCAAGCTGGTCCAAACCTTGCAGCCACGCTGTCTCTGCCGAGCTGAAGGAACATTACATCACCGTGAAAATGCCACGCATTTTATTTGAAAAGGACATTATGGCAAGTCTATAATCAGATCCCTCAGTGCCTTAGACAGCTTCAGAACCTGATTCAATAAAAACATGGCTGGACTCCAGCAGGATGAGGAGAAGCAGGCTCGCTGTGGGGACTTATCTCAGCCTGCAAAACCTCTGTTCCGGAGCACTCTGGAGCACTTGAGCTCCTCTGGGTTGTTTGCTCGTGAACAGGGAGTTTCTGAGGGGGGACATCAAAAAATATGATGTTTGGGTGGGGGGAGCTAATTGATTTGACAGTTAATCAAAAACTACTAAGGGAAAATCAATATAGAGTAAAACAATCTAGTCTTCAGTTCTATATTGTATTCCCAGTGGCATTGTTGATTGTATAGCATCAATGTCATCTATTTTAGATGGAAATGTTACCAACCATAATGCCACTGTTGATGTTTCAAAACGCTTCTAATCTCATTTCAATAATAGCTTCTGTCTCTCTCGGTGACACACGTGCCATAACATCCCTGGCTAAATTGACAGCACTAATAACACACTGGGAGTTTTTATTATTCGGACCCCTGTCTGCATCTTTGATCACTCGGGGGTTGTGCAGCAGGAAGGGTGGGAATCTCCCTGAAACCCTCAGGTGAAGGAGTGCCTGGACATTGCCAAGGATGTGCTGGCACTTGAGGGGTCAGCTCCTAAGCTAGTGGGGATTTGGGGGGTCAGGGGTGACCCCAATACCTTCAGCTCGGCAGAGACAGCGTGGCTGCAAGGCTTGGACCAGCTTGGCCTCCCCATGTTAGAAATCTATAAATTTATAAATCCATCCATCCTAGTTTCCCAGTCTCTACAAAACCACACACCTTGATAATTTTATCTTTATCTCGCAAAAGCTGTAGGAAAATGTTATTAAAGTTGGGGCATTAGGGAGAATCAATGAGAGACCAGGGGATTTGCCCTAAGTCACAAGCAGTCCCCAAACCCACGTGGTTTTCCCAATTACAAGCCTCTCACTTGGACTGGAATGGTCAGGGAAAAGGGCAAAGAAAGTTTCAATCTGCGAAAGAGAAGCTGAGAACTCACCCAGCTCCTGCAAGAGCTTCCCACCTGTGCAGAGCAGCAGCAGAAAGCTCAGATGCAGACTGAGGGAAGATCCCAAATTTCAGAAATTCAGAAACTTGCCTTTTTTATTCTTGCATTTTTTATTCAGGGGTTCAGAGTAATTCAGGAAGGGCAAGGTTAGGGCTGAGCTGGTGGCCAGGACTGTGGTTTAACTGCTGCTTTAACTGTGCTGCCTCCTGAGGGCTTGGCTCTCTTCAAGTGGACTAAAAAATTCCCACAGGGGAATTCCTTGATGGTTTTCTGGGAACTCTTCCTTTGCATCAAAGCCTGACATGCTGAACTCAGAGCCCCTGGTGTGGTTTTAGGGCTTATTTTGTTTTCATCCTTCTGGCAACCCAGGAGTGAAAACTGGATGTGGCAGCAGCGTGGATGCTGCAAAGGGTGAGAGGGACAGCTCATGATGAATCAGGTGCTCCAGACAGAGCAGGAGCTCTCAGTTCCTGGATGTCTCATTCCAACGAAATCCAGAGTACAGCTCATAGTCCTTTCAGCGATAATTTGACTTGAAAATTTAAGGAGGTCTCTGGAACTTTTTTATGGGGAGAATTGCAGCACATTTCGTGTCTTCCCAGCCTCCTCCTGGAGCAAGATGAGCAATAAAAGCACTGACCAGGCAAAACACTTCCGCAGATGCTTTGCTGCAGACTTAATTTCAACTCCTCTGACCTTGAGTCAGGCTTAAGTTTTACCAAATAAAAAAGTCACATCTGAGTGAATGGACTTGAAGCCTGTGCTGAATTTTAAACTTGGACTTTGCCAGAGCCCTGAACTTGAACCTGTGTTTGGGTTATACAGCATGTGAGTGGGTACACAGGAACAGAATCTTTCCAATAGATCCTCCACTTAAAACAGCTTTCCTCTTCAATTATCAGCAGTGGATTTAAATGGGATGAAAATTCAGTCCTTTTTTTCTGATTTTATCTGTTCTTTCCTCCATTCTTTGGCAGAGGAATTTTCCCTTTATTAACTTCTTGAGCATAAAATGCAGAAAATAAATGAACAAACAAAACCTGGAGCAATATGGGAGATCTTTAAACTAATTCAGCACTCGTTATTACTGACATCAGGAGAAAGAAATGCAAGAACACAAATCTATTGCTCTAAGCTGGGATTTTCAGAAGAGCCTGTTGGAGTTTGGCACTCAAATCCCATGAAATCCCCTTTATGCTTTTCACTTCTCTTGCTTTTCTTTTAATTTATTTTTCCTTGACATGGGAAAGGCCCCGGTGAGTTTTGTTAGGGAGGTTATGACACCGTGTTTGGGATCAGCATCCAGGACTGGAGCCAGGTCAGAGCTCTCGTGGAGCACAGAGTGAACAGGGAATTTCTGCTCTGAGGAGGGATTGGGAGCCAGGTTTAGTATTTAGCACATCACCTGTGAGTGCCCAGAGGAGCAGTGGCTCCTGGATCCCTGCAAATGTCCAAGGACAGCTTGGAGAGGGCTTGGAGCACCCTGGGATGGTGGAAGGTGTCCCTGTCCATGGCAGGGGTGCATATAGATTATCCTTAAATTCCTTCCAACCCAAACCACCCTGAGATTCCATGCTAAGGAGAAGGGAATTAGGACACAGCTGTGGAGGGAGTGATGCCTTAGGTTTGAACTTTTCTGTGTTCCCAGCCCTGCCCTGCCCAGTGTCACTCTGCAGTTCCCTGGAGCTCGTTCAGTGCTGTTCTCTCATGCTCACACACACACAACAAAGCCTCTCCAGCTCTCCAAGGACACCCAGACCCTCCTAGGCCCAACAACTGCAAACCACAATCTTGGGGACAGGGGGGCAAGCTTGGGCAAATTCCATCCTTGCCTGGCTCCTGCTTGGGGAATTGATGCTGAGATCCAAGTGGGAAGAACTCGGGAGCTGTCCTTGTCCATGTTGGGATGCACTGAGGCAGGAGCCTCTGGAGCCCAGAGTGTACCTCTGAAGGCCTTTCCAATCAATCCCTCCTTGATTCCTTTATTCCTGTCTGCTCTCTGTTTCTAGGTTTGAGGCATCTGGTGAGAGGATGAAGAGGGAGCTGTGGCTGAGGGAAAAGGCAGCTGAAATAAGGCCCAGAGGATGAGCAAGACAGGGCTGTAATGTGGGATACTGACAAATTATAGACATGTTCAAGGGATTGTGGTGTTTTTCAGCCCACAGGGTTGTCCCTGTCAGGTTCCTCCATGAATCCTGCCAGCCAGGAGACTCAGCTGGCTGCCATCAGCCACCATGCTCATCAATGAGCATGTAATTATTGATATTCCTTGGCAGACAGACAGGTTGGACATGAACTGTTTGACCCAGCTCCTCGTGTAGGGCCCTGCACATCCCATATTATAATTCCTCATTAAAGGGAGCAGCTGTATCCTGCCACCCTGACCTCACCTTGCAGAAGGGCACGGGGGATGAGCTTTCTTATCTCCCAACTACTTGTGCTTCTATCCCAGGAATATTTTTGGAATTTGTGGCAATCCCCCCAGTCCTGTAGGGACAAGCCAGCCTGAAGGTCACTGTAGTTAAGCCAGCCCTGAGCTTTGTTTCCCTTTCTCTGCCTGACAGAGGAAAATTGATATTTTTGAACACCCCTAGTAGAATTTGCTCAGTTTTGCTCCTCATTTTATTCCTTAGGAACCCCACCCTCAGCACAAGCCAGGGGTGTGAACCAGATTCTCTTCCCTGGCCATCAGAGCTCTGAAAGATTTCAGGGCTGCAGAGTATCCTGGATATTTAGTTTCCTATTCCAGTCCTTTCTTTGGTGCTGATTTCTGGCCTCATTATGGTCTCCCTCACGACAACGAGGTACCAAAAATGTGCTGCCTGCTGCAGCTCCCGAGGTGAGGCTGCTGCCAGGGTGACCTTTTCATTATTCTGCAGTTTGACTGAGTGGCTATCCCAGGCCTTCCCCACACGGCGAGGAGGTACAAGCAGCAGAGGAAGGGAAACGCTGGATAATCAGCATGCAGAATGCAGAAAAGGTCAGCATAATCTGCTCTGCACGAGGGATGGGTGTGCAGAGAGGTAACACACCTCTCAAGGAACAACTTGAGTTTGATAACCTTCAAAGAAAGTTGTTTTCTTCCTCCTATCCCCACCCCTACCCCAAGCAACACACAGAATTTTTATTTTTAAAAATGCACCCAGCCTATACAGGTTTTTATAGACCCCAGACCTGTCTGCAGGATAGGAGCTACAAAATTCAGGGGGAAATACTCAAAACCTTCCAGTACTCTCTGCTTTCAAAAATTCGTTTGAAATATCTTCCCTCGGCTCAGTTTTTTCCTCTTTCCCCTTAAAAAATATGAAAAGAGGTATTGCATGAATATTGCAAGAGGCAGCCTGTTAAAAACTGCAGACAGAGTGAGCTGTGCTCCCCTTTTTCCACTGGTGAAACAGAACCAGCATAAGAGAGAAAGGGAAAATGGGAGAGATTTTTAAAAGTAGTGATTTTTTCTATTGTCACAGCTGCAGGATGGAAGATTTGAAGCAATGACCAAGTACTGGTTTTCTTCTGAAAATTTCATGGCCAGCTATTTAATATTTCTTCTTATTAACCCTCCTGCAGTGCAGTACAAATTCCTCAGCTGCAAGGAGATGCTCAGGGACAGCATTGCTGTATTGAAGTGGAGATAGGTGAAATCATCACAAGAATTAGATGGATGTTCCAGTTCACATTTACATCCCTAACAGCAGCAGAGGGACATAATTGGAGAATAAAATCTAAATAATGTGTAGGAGGAAGCTCCATGTTATTGCAAACCAGGTTGGTTATCTCCATTAATCAAGCTAGAAATCAGCCCTCTCCTTTCTTGGAGGTTCCCTTCATGAGATTCGGTGTAACCCAAAGGGTAGGAAATAATTACCCACAATTAGAGAATATGCAGGACAAGCCAAGGTCAAGGTGAAGCTCGAGGGAGCTTCCATCAGCCACTGGAAGGCAGATTGTGAGCAGGCTAATAAAAACCCTGACCTTCATTATTTTGTTGTCTAAGAGAAGCCCAACCTTGCCCAGGGAGGAGGAGGGTGTATTCCTGGTGTCATTCCTCACCTGGGATGATTTTTAGTCACAGGAAAGTTTATTGGACTAAAACCCCTGCAGGCTGCTTCAAACTGAGAATGAGGGTTAGTAGTGATGCCTTAAATGGCTCCCTGGAAACAGAGAGCAGAGAGGAATAAAGGAATCAAGGAGGCATTGATTGGAAAGGCTGTCATTGCAGACTCAGGTTCTTATTACAAGTGAGGTTTGGATTGGATCATTGTCCCTTTCTCTGAAAATCTCAGTTGCAAAGTGCTGCCTGTCCCACAGATAAAACTCTCAGGCCCTGGTACCTTCAGGCATCCCTGGCTGGCCTGGTGCTGTCCTTTTAATTCCTTGCTTTCTCTGCTCCAGTGGCTGATAAGCCACTTCTGGCTGTCTAGTCATGTAATCCTTTAATTTTTTAATTTCAAGGAACTGTTTGCAGTTCAACATGACTCAACATTTGACTGCAAACTCATTTGAGGCGAGCGAAAAGATTTGTGCAGTGAGGGCAGAGCGATGACAGTGAAAAATCTCAGCATAGTGCCTCTGATAGCAGAATTTCGTTAAATTTTGCTGGAAAATGAAACATCTGAAATGGTGATTCTCCTGATGAACTTCATCCTTTAATATTCCCACACTGCCTGGTACAGTCTCAGCTCTGTTCACTCTCAGAATGTGGGGAAGGGATATCTCTGAAAGGACATGAGAGATGCTGAGCTCCCAAAAAAAGTTGTGGAGGGGAGGTGTGAAGTCCAGGAAGTGGAGAATCAGTGCCACCCAATGGAAAATTATTGGGAAAAAAGGTAACTGAACCTGTTCACACCCAGAGGGTAGCAAGGAGGAAAAGCCATCAGGGATTTGTTGGGCCAATTGTGCCTGAGCAGGGTGAGACCTTGTACTGGGAGACCCAAAATGAATCCAGATAAAATTGGGAGTGACAGAGAAATTCGCAGGCAGTTTTGGGGATACTTCATTGTTTTTGTGGCACAAAGATAATAGCAATGCCTGCCTCCACAAACAGAGCTGTGCTCGATTGAATTTCACTGCCAGGACAGCTCAAGGGCCTGGTGAAAATTGGGAAAATCACCAAAAATCACCTCCTGAGCCACAGATCCCTGGGACAACGCCAGGAATAAGCACTCAAGAGCCAGTGATAAAAAAATAAAAACCCAACCAAACCAAGATTGGCTAAACCAGTGAGTTTATTCTGAAGTGTTTCCAAATGGCCACACATCTTTGTTTCGGTGCTGAAAATCCCTCTTAAAAATTATTTGATTTGATCAATTAAACGCTACCAATTTCTGGATGCACTAACCACAAATTTGCTAAATTCCTGAGCTAATGAAAGGCTGGCTTGCTTTGACATGAATGGGAGTTTTGTTTGAGTAACAATCCAATAAGGACTTGGCCCAAAGATAGGAAGGAAAACATTTAGATGTTAAATATGTATTCAGAAGACCTTTCTACAAATCTTTTCTCTCGCAGTAACAGGACAGGAATTGTGTTCTCCAGAAGGGACAGTTCAGAGAGACGTCCAGCACCTCTCAGCATTTAGCAGAGAGAGCAAGAAACTATGCAAATATTTTAGTTTAGAAATACTTGTAGCTCCTTTTCAAACAATGAAAGCCTCAATTAAAGCCAGATCTCTGTTATTTAAAAATTCCAGGCAGCAACTGAGAGAGAGAGAGAGAGAGAGAGAGAGAAAGAGAGAGTGAGTTCCATTTTTTTCCTCCTCACTCTGAAACATAAAGTCCAAGGTATTTGAGAGTCAGGAAAATTGTGTCCAACATTAAAACTGTGAGAGCTGAGAAGGCCTGAGCTGTGATTCTTATCTTCTAAAGAGTTTTGCAGTCATCAATACCTAAAGTAAGCTGGAGTACAAGAAATAGGTGACCTTAATAGATATAACTCTGTATGGGCTCATTGTAGCATGAAATTAAATTTTTAATCTGAATTGATGAACAAAAAATGCTGGTTTGATCCTCCCCACACACACAATGGTTTAAATAGTTTGGTAACTATTTCACTTCCAGAATGGGGCTGCACAAACAAGGTCAGCAGCAGAATAATCCACTCCACGGGCCATGGGCTGGGGTGATCCAGAAACAAAAAGCTCCAGGAGATTATTTTTGCTTTGTTAAATAGCTGCAAGCAAGGTTTGGGATTATTGGGACGGTAAAATGATGTTCTTTTGCCTCTGGTAATTAAAAGCATGGGGGTTAATCCAAAGTCACTCAAATCTGTGGGCACTGAGCCTTTTGATGGAGTTCAGTTCCAGGCTCCTGTTTTTATCCAGTGGAAGCCACTGGGTTTGTGTATGAATCTCATTCAGCAGCACCTTACCCTCTGAGCTCATCCCATTTCTGCCAGCTCCCCCTAAAAGTGATGCAATTCCTCCCTGAGCACCTTTAAAATGCTGCCAGGCTGAATTCCAGGCAGATCTGTTGTCTAGGAGGGAATTGCTAACTATTTGCTAACAAAAATGTTGATATAAATTGTAAAAGCTGTAATTAATGTATTAATAGAAAATCACCTGGAAAAAAAAAACCAAAAAATTCAACAGCTGACAACCCCCTTAAAAAAACTAAAAAATGACTTTATATTCATTATTTTGTTTTTAAAAGCCAGCTCCTTTTCCTTTTATTTCAAGTTCATTATCATTAAACACGACCCTCAGTCCATCATCTTATTTACTGCTCCTCCTTCCCCTACAATTACTAACAGAGATTTGACAACCACAAACAAATGGGGTAAAAAAAAAACAAAAAAAAAATCCTCTTTTCATTGGACCAGAAGCTGAAGTGGGATCTGTTGGTCAGCTGAAGCTGTCAGGAGGGCTGGAGGAATTATCTGCTATTATCTGCCGAGCAAACACCATCCCCGAGTGAAAACTGATGCCGTGGCATTTTTCAGAACACACCAGGCCCTCACCCCTGAGTATTGGAGCCAAATGTTCTGCCATGGCCCTATACAATAGCCCTGCCTGACAATAGCTCAGTGTTGGGGTTGTTATGAAATCCAGGCTATTTTGGGAGGGCCCTATTGTTCCTGTTTTTATATGGGCTGCAGACTTGTCTCGGAAAACATGGGATTCATTGCAGAAGCTGCTGGAAAAGATCAAGGTTTGGCCCCCACTGAGAGGGGAGAAAGGTCCCTCTGCCAGCAGGTTTGGATCCTTTTGGGATCATTTGGATCCTTTAGATCTTTTTGGGATCATTTGGATCCTTTAGATCCTTTTGGGATCATCATTCCCTGGTGTGGGAAGGAGCAGGTTCAGCTCCTCACCCTTTTGTGGTAATTTCTGGAAGTGGCAATGTCCGTCCAAGAGGTTTCTCACCTTCTTTGGTGCTTCTTGGAGAAATGTCTGATTTGTCACCAGAAGGAGGAGATAAACCAGGGAATCCCCAGCTCATGGAACACTTGAATTTGCTGAAATGGGGTGGGTTTGTCCCCACAGTGGGGCTGACTCACTGCTGCTCTTACGGAGGAGGAGTTGCTCTCTCGTGGCCTGGGTCTGCCCTCCTTTCTCTCCCAGCAGAAAAGGTCAGGCCAGCAAATTTAACAAAATGATTCATCTGACAGGAGAGGGACATGAGCTGATCGTGTGCCCTCCTATGTTCACCATGGAAAGCAGGATCCTTAGGGAGAAGTTCAGATTTTCACGGGGTTTTTGTGCAGTTCCATGGGAAGCCTTGTTGCTGCAGGAGTCCCAGAGTGTGTCCACGTCCCCAAAGTGCCCCTGTCTCACTTTCCTCTCCCTGTGTAGATTCATTCCTGACTCCAAAGCTGCCTCAACTTCACAGATCATTTTTGATCCTTGCCAAAATGTCAGTTCCTGCTGTAACATTATTCAATTAAGTCAATAATTCCAGGGATATATTCAGTTGTATGGAAGGGAATTCTAGCCCTGGCCTGTTTTAGAGATAAAACATGAAGGTGAACAAAAGAGAAGGAAAAAAACTCTCTTTGACTTGTTTCTTTATCTTTCTTTGGGTTATTTTCCTCTATTTTTACATGTTTCTGAGTAATTCCTGGATTTCAAAACTCCCTATGTTCTTCTGGATATATCCTTCCCAAAACTGGGCACTCCTAACCAGGCTGACAAGTGGACTGAGGCTGCTGAAACAACCCATGAGGTCTCCTAATCTTGCTTTTGGTTCCACAGTAGAAACACCTTCCATCATTTCGGACCCTTTGCCTTTGATCACAGTCCCAAAGCTCAGCAGAGCTGGGATCAGCCCTTCCCAAGCCTTTCCTAATCCACAGAAACTGTGGATTGGTGCCTCCTTGTGCAGTTTTAGTGCAGTTCCTGTAAGTTTGGACAGGCAGCTTTCCCCTGCTGAGATCAATCTGAATGAATTTAGAGCTATCAGCCCTCATTAAATATGTTCCATATGTATTTTTTTTCCCTTTCCCCCTCCCCATTTAAGCCAATTCCAAGTTTGTGGGTGGAACACAGACCAGCAAATGAGAGGGGATGAGGAGCTTGCAGACAAATGATGTTGGAGCACTGGTTCCTGTTTCTTCCTTCTGTTTGGGGAGGCAGAATGAAGTGGCAGGGAGCACTGGAGAAGTGGCTCATCCTGCTGGGGGCAGGACTGGGAGCATTCATGGGAATTAGGGACACACAGAGCGGAGTGGGGAATACAACAAGGAATGTTTGTTGTCAAATCTCAGTGTCCAAACCCAGTGCAGGTGGAGGGAGCTGGGCTGACAGCTCCTGGGAAGGACAAGGTGTGCTCAGCAGGACAGTAGCAGGATGCAGGAGGGAGCTCCCCCAGGCTCAGCTGCTGCCTTCCAGCACAGATCCTGGGGAAGGAAACATTCCCAGCCCCTTTTTAGCTGCCTCAGGAGCTCTGGGGGATTCAGGGATGGCAGCATGTGCCGTGCCTGTGCTGACACGAGTGTGTTTGCTCCCACCAAAGTGCTCCACCTTTGGAAGGAGCTGTCGGAGATGCTCGCCTGGAATGAATCAGGTCCTGCTGGAGTAAAGCTGCTCTGCTTTGTGCTGGCTCAGAACCAAGCCCAGACAAATGGATGGATGTGGTTTACCTGTTTTGTAACATTGTCTGAGGGATGGTTTGTTTTGGAAGCTCACCAGCCTTCCCAGACTAAATTTGGAGAGGTTCCACGTGCCCATACTGTTCTGCGTGGAGAACTGCTCACCTCCTCTACTGATGGAACAGTGCAGCCCCAGTTATTTGAGATACAGCTGCACTCTGCAGCGTTTTATGTCCACTCCAAGTGCTTCATTCTCTGAGGAAAGCCTTTCTCTTTCCTCCCTCAGGCCCCCAGCCCAGCATTTAAACCCAAGGAGGCAAAGCCTGAAGGGTCCCCGCCTCAATCTAATCATGGGAACTATTGCTTAGTATTGATATTGCCTTATTAAAGCAATTAGCCGAGCATTTCAGAAGCTTGTTAATGCTTCTAGAGTGACTTCTAATGAGGGATAATGATAACAAGCATGGAAGGTCTCTGGTGAACTTTAGATAATGATGTAAATCTGAGAAAGGTCAATGGTATCCACGCATTCGATGATGGCCGTTCCATTTCCGTTCATTACCTGCTTCAGCTTTTATTTTCTCTTCCCAGGCCATTTCCATCGGCAGGAACCTGTTCCTTATCCAATCTAGAGCCCCAGCACTCGGAGCACAGATTGACTTAGCCATGAAATAAATGATGCTGAGCCTTTAGTGCTCCTTGTAATGAGCTCAAGTCTAGACAAGAACAAATCAATTAGCAAAAGGAAAGCAGGAACAACAGGAGGCACCACGCAGGGACAGTGTTTGCATTTACATGGCAAAACATTTCCCCAGAGGATCCCAAAACAGGGGACTGCATGACCAAAAACCAGGCTGGGGAGAGGATAATGCCAGAGGGAAGGGAGATCAAAAAGAGGGATAAAAAAGGAGGGAGGGAGGCAAGAAATGGAGCAGCTTAGGCAGAGCTGGGCTGGGAAGTTCAGGTGTGACAGTGAGGTCTGGAGCTGCCATACCTGAGCTTTTTATTAACTTTTAGACAAATTTTAGATCTTGATATTGCTATTAAGTAGGGATTTTTTGGCGTAGAAGAATCTCTAANATATATATAAATGGTGCAGCTATTTGGACAAACACTGTGATAAGCTCAGACTAATAAATCACAGCCCACAGCAGTCAGTGCAACACCCACCTCCCACAGGAGTGCAAACCAGGTTTTCCAGGGGTACAAAATCCTGGAAGCGAGCTTGGAAAGGTTGTGGGGATCAGAGCAGGCACTGCTCATTGCAGGATATCACACAAGGCTTTGGCTGGAGGTGCCATGCAGCCCTTGGAGGAGGCAGAGGAAGGGTTTTTCCACCCCATCCCATCCCAGGCTGCAATTCTGATACGAACTTTGCTTTCTGAAGAGGTCTGAGGGGTAAAGCGAGCGTGCTTTACCTCTGAAAGAAGAGACTGTTTAGGAAAAAGGAAGGGGAGAGATGGCTCGATTGCTCCACGCTGGCACTCCCCTGGCACATCCAGGAGATACCAAAAGGCCATTTAATCTACTAGAGATAAGCATAAAAGCCAATTACCAAGCCAGGCAAACTCCAAATGGAAAGAAAGGGCACTTTTTCCTTTTTATTTCCCCTCAAGTGAGGTTGATCACCCAGGGGACAGAACTCCTCAGTGGCTCAATAAAGCACCTCTGGCAGTCGGTGAGAGGCTGCAGGGCACCAGCAAGTGTGACAGACCTCACCTGTGGGCTCCTCATTGCCCCCAAAACTCCATTTAGACTCAGATTAGAACCCCAAACTCACCTAAGCTTTGCTGTGGGGCCTGCCCTGCTCTCCCTGGCCTGCAGATTGGTTTTCCCAGGTTAATCCAGGCTTTTCTCCATCACCTCACCATCACTGGAGCACCAATGGCTTCCTTGGTCCCCGTGCCTCAGTTTCCCCCAGCAGCCCCAATTCTGCCTGAATTCTTGCCCTGCCTGGGTGCTGTTGTGAGGATTAATAATTAACAATGGGATTTTTAAATCTGGGCTGAGTTCAGAGCCTTGTTCCGGGCTGGTACAGAAATCAAAGGAGGCACAAGGTAATTGTAAATCATTTTCAGGAAGTTGTTTTCATGCCTTTGGAGGAGAGATGTTTAGAAGGGGAAAGTATTAAATGCTTTCCATTCATCCACTCTTCACTGAGATTTGGAGTCCAATATTTAGATCACTTTCTGATTATTAGTGCAAATATTTGCTCTTTGTTTATTATCCTGAACATCTCTAAGCTGGAAGAGGAAGGGAAGGAGGAAGGGCTGGGGAGAGGGGCAGATGGGAATTATTAAATGGGTAAATAAAAGTCCAGTCAGCACATGAATCACTGCAGATCCCAGCCTGGAAAGGTCTCCAAGCTGGGGAACTCCTTCCCTGAGCACAAAGGGACTGCAGTGGAGGGGACAATGGCACTGGGATCAGGGCTTTTATCTGACCCTAATGTTTAGGTTATGGGATGGGATAAACACCTTGATCCTTGGGCTTTCCCAGGTATCATCCCCAGTGCTAAGCTGCTTCCCTCAGTCCTGCCTTCATCTGAAATTCCCTTCTTGACTGATTTACCCCAGGTTTGTCTGAATATCTGCACCATTTATATACACACATACACACTACATATGTGCAAATGCACACTATATACACCACATAATTAAAACTTCAGAAGTTCTTATTCAAAAGACATCCCCAAACCAACCCAAAATAACTCCCAAACCCACACAGCATCACCACGGAGCATCAGCTGTCTTCTCCCCAAGTTCCTCCCTGAGGAATGGATGAAGAGTAAGAGTTGCCCCGTGGTTTGGATGAAATTATGTCTCTTTATTAGGTCTCTCTTCTCGGGAAACAATTTATTAGCCACAAGAATGTTGTGTTATACTACCTCCTCCTTTTTGCCTGGCAATTTACAGTTCACACACTGCACCAGCACATAAATCCAGTTTTATTTCTCAATTTATTCACCTGGAACTAAGTGGATTAAATTTTTTTTTTTTCTTTTTTTTTTTTTTCCTCTTTTTTTTTTAAAAGGAGACCAGCACTGCATTTCCAACCAGCACCACTGCAAACAACATCCAGACAAATTAGAGGTGGCTGTGGCCGTGCAGTCGCTCCCCACACAAACTTTTATGCTCACCGAGCTTAATGGCGATTTTTTTTTTCCCCCCCTCTTTAATTTTACCTTTAATGACCCTCTTAATAAACCGGGATTGATTAGAATTTGGCTTTAAGAGATGAAAGGGCTCTGCAATTATCTACTTGTATATGCCCTTCAGTAAACTACCTTGTCTGCCCCTCTCCCACCTCCCCTTCTTAAGAAGACTTTCCCAGGTCCCTCTTGGCTGCGGTTGAACGATGTTGGCTCATGTCCATGCTGCAACAAAGACCTGGCATTCCAGCTGTCTGCTTCTAATCTCCAGTGTCAGCTCTTGTTAATGTTTCAGCATGAAATCAGAGGGGGCAAAGCTGCATGGAATATTAAAACCATGATCAGAATTCCACTGAAATGCTGATAGTCTGCGAGAGCGCCATTAGGAGGGCTGGCAAATCACTGCCTGGCGTTGAATAAAAATAAAAAAAAAAGGAAAAAAAAATGAAAAAAAACCACCCAAAAACGAAAAGAATTTCCATCCACATGGGGAAGTACAATCAGTGAATCGCTGAGCTAAATTAGCATTTTTTCAATTGGGGATCGAAGTTGATTTATTGTTCTACACAACATTAATGTAACTGTGTGCTTGACCTGTTAAGGCAGCTAATTTTTCATTTAAATGGGTCCTTTCTGTATGCAAAAAGGTTGTAATCATATTTCAACTTTGCAAAGTGATCAGGGAAGTACTGGACTGTTTCAAAATTGTCTTAAGGAGTCTCTCCTCCCTCCCCCCCTCCCTCCC
>VZTN01009026.1:66430-140207 GCA_013400515.1 Erpornis zantholeuca | reverse complement strand
CTTCCCCCCCCCCCCCCCTTCCCCCCCCCTTCTGCCTAGTGGTCAAGGGCAAGCAGTTTGGGGTTCTTTTCCTTCAAAAAAAAAAAAAAAAGCTGTCTCAAGTAATAAGCTTAATTGTCATTTGACTTGAGCTGTTTTACACCACTTTGACCATGTAAAAAAAGCATCTGAGTGGGTGTAAATATCACAGCCCCAAGCCCTGCAACAGGAGCTGAGTGTACAGGGAGGGTCTGTCCCATTAATAATTGCAGCATTTGCATTAAAAAGGGGCATTTTTATCCTTCCACATTTATTTTTCTCACTGTCCTGAGCAAACAGTTTCTGGATACGACAGCAGACATCTTGTATATTCTGTAGATATTAGAAAATATATTAAAAAATCTCTGATTTCACTGGCAAAAAAATTAGGAATGATGAGAAATAAGGGCTGAGCAATGTGACCAACACAAAGCTGGGTACAGAACGAGCAGTGCAGCAATTCCTGCTGCTTTTAATCGACTTTGCACCATCTCTGCAAGGGAAGAGTTGTAGTTTTCCAGTTTGATTTGCAAATGGAAGCGATGCCTTACTGGAAGTGCTGCTGCCTGGGAGAAAGCCTTGCTGATGATGGCTCTGGAGAAAAATGAAGCTGTGCAGGAGCAAATTTAGTTTTGTGCTCTGAAAGGCCACTCTGTTTTGTCATTTCTAGCTCGGGGAGGGAGGGGTGGGTGTTCAGAAATCCAATCTGTGTGCGGAACCTGCTGAGGTTGTCCCTTCCTTCCCGGGTGAGGAGGTGGAGATTTTCCCCCTCCAAGGCTGGCAGGATGGGAACCCCTTCCCCACCTGAGCCCAGCTCGTTTCCTGTTCCGTGTCCACCTCAAACCCCATCATCCCCAACTGTTGCTGCCTCCTGGTCCAGCGTTGCCCCAGCCTGGGCAGAGCCTTTGTCCCAAGTGACATTCCCCAGATGACAATGGCCGGCACCCCGGAGCCTCCTCCCTGAGCAAAGGAAGATAATATACATTTCCAATTAGTGGCACACATTCTGGTCATGTTCTCCTTTTACTCCCTAACTATCTTTGTTTTGCTCCAGAGCTGTTCGGTCATTAATGAAATCCTGCAGTTCTGCTAATCCTGGATACAATGCAGCTTTTCTCTGGCAAACTATCCCTGACATAAAACTACAGTTACCCAAGCTCCCCACCACATTAAGATTCGTTGTCATTTGCCTTTCATTACATACCTGATGTAGCACAGTAGCAGTCAAATGTCCTTGGCAGGCAAAGCAAAGTATTTAATTGTATTAGTTTCCGCTTGCTCCGCCTTAGGAACATTTTTTTTTTTGCCTTGGGAGGGAAGAAGAAAAAAAAAAAAGAAACAGAGAGAAAAAAAAAATAATCCTGTATCATGGAAACTTTATATTTCTGTTGGATGTAAATGGAATTATACTTCTCCAAGCCATGCTGCAGCCCCCTCCCCAGCAGCACTGTAGTGCCAGTGCCATATGAAATGCCTCTCCGGCGAGGAGAACAATGAGGCATTCATCAAAGGGAACCAGTGATTAGATGTTTTTCATTTTCAGAACTTTAAGAGATAAATAGGGGCCCTGTTCCTCCATTTGATGTACAGTACTGGTGGGATTCAATTAATCTCCGCTGATAAATTCCAAATTTCTGCGAGAGTGTTTCTGGGGGGGAAGAGTGGCACACAGGATGGTGGCCTCAGCTCCTCAGAATAGGGGTGCTGGCTTTCAATAAAGAAAGATTAAAGAGGGCAGGGACGGCCATGGGGCCTGGAGCAGGGCTGTGAAGCTGTAAAGCTTTCTCCTTGCTTTTTCCCAAAGTTTCCCTTCCAAAAAAAGGACATTGGATGGAATAAGGAACAAAACATTAAATCTCCAGCTTATGTTTTAAGAGATTTGAGTTCTGAACCTGAATTTTCTGTGGAATTTTTGAGTCTCTTAGTGTGTTTGTGCCCAGTCCTGTTAAACTTCACAATTTTCTTCTTCATCAAGATGCTGGGGAACGTTTTGTTTCAAAACTCTTTTGAAACGCTCAAGAACCACAGGGTTGAAACGCTCAAGTACCACAGGGTCTACACCGTGCAGAATTCTCTACAGGAAAATGCAATTATTAAGTTTAATTTCTTAATTTTCCCTCTGACTATGCAGAACCACAAGCGAAGGCAGAGCAAGGCCTGGCTCTTCATGGCAAACGAGAGGCTGAGAGCACGGCGCAGGCCTCGTGCGTGTGTGTGTGTCCCAAAAGCTGCCCCCACAATTGATAATAATTCACCCATCCCTTCCCATTGACGATTTTATTAATCAGATCGATGAGTGAACAGGTCTCAGACCCTGAACGTGCACCTCGTCCTCGCTGCAGCTAATGAAGGATATTGATGGAGCAGGTTTGTGCTGCCGCCGGGGCCGGGCCGCAGCACGGAGAAAATAGGTCAGGTTTGATCAATACAGAGCTGCTTTCAGGAGGGCCCAATCTACTTTGTAGAAATGAACCAGCTCAATTAAAAGGAATAAATAAGGAGGGGGAACTATCAGGCCTAATTTGGGGCTGAAGTGAAGAAGGAATGGGCTGCTGGCAGTGGAGTGGTGCGAGAGCTCTGAGGCAGCTCAGGGAAGGTGCTGCCCCTCAGGGAGGTTCCTCACCGATGTCACAGGGAATTCAGGTGACACACGAGCTGCTGGAGCCCTCTGGGGGGGGGTTTAAACACTTTAAAGCCCAGCTCAGCACAATCCCAAACTTGTAATATCGTGCACACGCTTTAACAGCTCTGCCTTGAATCGCCACGAGCCCTTCTGGGTCTATTTGTGGTTTTTATCACGGTCATGTTTCACTGCTAGGATTTATAATCTGCCTTTCCTTGTGATTATTCTGCACTAAAACCACTCTGGGTGTTTTGCTGCAGCACCAGCAGCCATTTATTTAGGGTGGCACGCATTGGGAAACCAAAAGACTTAAAAAATGGTGTTCGTTAAAGGTTTGATCCTGCTCCCATTCACCTCTCTGGAAAACCTGCCACTGGTTTTCCCAGAGCAGAGGCAGATCCTGATGAAACACAAGCTTTCCACTGAGGACAAGGTGGGGATTTATGGTCAAACCCTGCACTCGTTTTGCAGAGCAGCACCACGGAAAAATCAAGGGGCAAGTGGCAGCTGTAGCTCTGAGATGAGAAATGGTTTTGGCACAAATCTTCATCTTTGGATCTGAAAGATGCAGCAGCTCCTTTGTAGTCCTCAGGATTGATGTCAGGCTTGGTGGGGTCAATAGGAATCCTTCAAATCATTTCAAGGGCTTTGGATCAAATCTAAAGCCAAAGTGCTCATAAAAAGTCAAGAACTAGACATAGATTTGGGGAGGTCATTGGGTGAAAAAAGTGGATTTTCTGCATTTCTGCTGGTTTTATCAGGTGCTTTCTGAATGCAGCTCAGCCTGTATTATCTGCAAGATTTTATGTCACTGCAGTATCTCAAGCTGCACCGATAACAGGATCCCACAATGGATTCTTAACACAAAACATGTAGAGAGTTTGGGAAGGTTTAGTCTCTGGATTAACTGAGTGGAAAATGTCTTTCATTGGAGCTACAGATGGCTCCCAACACAGGGGAGGGATCTGGAGGAAAAAATCAGAACCTCTTTGTCTTTTCAACTTCATTAGGTTTTCCAAGGCTCTGAGCAAGATTGTTCATGAAATGAGAGAAGAGATGGAGAATTATTATTTTGCATATCCCCTCATTTGTTTTCATCTCCTCTTTTCCCTAACAGAAAGCATTAAATGCATTTCTCATTTTTAAAAAAATATGAGTGTGGGGGAGAAAAAATAATTCAAGCTTTTTGTGGGTGGTTTTTTTTGTACATACAAGAAGTCGATACTTGAAGATCTAGCAGGAAAATAAAATGAAAATATTACACAGCCAGTCCTGAACTTGAGGCAGTGGAAAGCAGCAATTTGATGATAATTCTGCCTTGTTTGGGTTTGCTCCATGAGGTTTCCCCCCGATTGCTGATGTGCTGGGGTGAGGTTGCTGCGTCCCTAGGGTCATGGGGACACCATGATGAGCTGTGCTTCGTTAGGGCTCTCATCAAAATCATCAAGGAGTGATAGAATGTGATAGAATGTGATAGAATTTCCAACCTGGGCCAATTTTCCCTTGGATAGGAAAAATTCCCTTGGATTTTCCCTTGGATAGGAAGCTGTGTGTGGGGATAATTCTGTCCAGGGTGAAGTGGAGCTCTCAGTGCTGATGGAATCACCGCCAGCAGCGTGTGAGCACCATCCCTGGCTCTTCCCAACGACACTGCTGAGATGTCCTGGGTGATCCTCATTTAATTTTTCAAGCCCTTTTACTGTAAAAGCCTCGCAGCTCCATGACAGAACATTTAGAAAACATCTCCTCTTTGTGGGAAAATGAGAAACCAGCCCAGCCAGCAACTGCAGAGGAAATGTGCAGCCTGTGCTCGGAGCACATTAATAACATGACGAGTGACCTTTCTGGAGACAAGAAATGTGTGGAATTGATTGTCCTACCCAGGAGCTGGGCAGAGCTATAGATCAGTTATTTTCAGCCCAATCTTTGTTGTGGTCAAATCTTTGGCCAGTCTAGGCTCAGTGTGGGTATAGTTTAGTCTGGTTAAATCCAAATACAGCCGAGGAACGAGAACAATGCCTTGGTGTGGCTGCCAAAGGTGCAGCTGCTGGTGGCCATGCTGGAGCTTCCACATTGCAGAGCTGCTCCTAAAGAAGAGTTTATAAAGGCTCTGTGTTATCCTTAAAGCTGCAGATTTTCTCACTTTCCTAGGTTTTGTATTTATTTATTTATATTTGTGGATTTTTAAATATATACATGTGGGACATTTTGTGATGAGCTGGCAGAATGATGAGAATTCAATCCCCGGAAATTTTTTGTATTTCAGTTACTTTATAGTTTATCAGGGAATAAAAATCTCAGGGTCCAGTGTCCTCCTTACTTAGGATTAATTCCAAGGATATCTCTGTGGTTGTGACAACCTGAAAGTCCCAAATCTGAGACAATCTCTTGGTGGGTTTTTCCAGCCTGAGAATTGGAGTTTTCCTCAGTTTTACTTGGAAATCAAAGAGGATTCCCTGGCTTATAGCACAAAAAACCTAACTTCTTTCACTTTAATAATTTCTTTATCCACCCAGTGCCATAAACTTCCAGGACAAACCAAGAAGGTTAATTCAGGGAGCAAACAACTGGCCTGAAACCCTGCAGGTAATTTTCCAGCTGGGTGTCCTGCACGAGGGCAGGGAATTGCCTGGTACCCAGGAGTGGGGTGGGATGTCTGCTTCCTGCCTGTATCCAGGAGTAATATCCAGAATCCATTAGAGGGATGCCTAATCATCTTAACCTGTCAGATCCCAACCACCCTCTTTTAAGAGCCAATTTGTTTTTCTGCCAGATCGATGTTCTTATCTGTAATTGCACAGGCCATGAATGGCACCCAATAACCAGTTAATATTCAGTTCCATTCCACAGCAGGGTGGGGAGCAGGGAAATGTCTTAATTTAAACATTTATTGTACAACTGTGAAAATGTCCTAAGTGAAATTAATTGAAGCTCGGGGAGAATAACTTATAAATCACCTTGTCTGGCTTGCATAAAATGATATAAGGATATGCTGAATTCTTATCGTGGGGCTCTGTGGAGCTGCAGAAAGCTTTAACCCTGAGGTTGCTGCTGTAATTCCTGCTCCAAGATGGGAGGAATCTGACTCCTACAGGTTATGTGATAAAATAAAATTAGGGCTGATCCTAATTAATAATCAGCCACCAATTTTTAGTGTTGCTCCTCAAACCTGGCTGGTGCCAGACAATTTGAGTGTGGTGTCAATACCCTCAGCCGTCCCTGCCTTCTTCAGCAGCACTTTATAAAGGGGGAATAATCCATCAGACTCTGCTTTTCATGGGACAAAACCCACCAGAAAGTGGGAAAAAGCCAACCCCAGTGCCGTCAGCAGAGTGGGATATAAACAATACTGGCTTGTAAATAAACAAAGCTGGAAATTAGGAAGGGTAAGGGGGGATTTGAAGAGCACATCGAGGCACAAACAACTCACAGAGAATTTATTGATTTGGGAGGAACAGTGGGACCGGGAGGGAAAGAGTTGTTACACTTGAGGGAGGCTTGAAGAACACTTCAGGAAAAGCACAGTGTCGCAGGGAAATAAATTCCATATCTGCCTATTAACTCTTCCAGGGAAGCACTGGTGGAGCTTTGAGCACACACCTGGAATTTGTGAGAGATGTCTGTGAGTTATTGACAGGGGGGAAAGCGAAAAAAAAGTGCTAATCCTGCTCAAATCAGCTGCTCCAGAGGAAACCTGCCCCTTTGGAGATGTTCCTCCTGCACACTGCAAATCAGCAAGGTTTAATTAAGCTCTGGGCAAGGCTGAATGAGGAGGTTATTGAAAACAGGCTTCAGGAAAAAAAAGCACCTGGGTATGAGACAGGTGAGCCAGAGCAGCTCCTGGAGGGGAAATCACATCCCTGTAAGAGATATTGGGAGCAGCTCAGCAGACCTGACTGGGTGGCAGAATTTATATGGACAGGCAGAAAGTTTTGGGGTCAAGCTCCTGACAAGGAAGGTGCTGAGGAAGCCAAGGACCCCAGGGCTGACTGGCAAAGCCCTGATATGGTTGAGGTGGAAGGAAAAAGCCCTTCCCATCCTTCCGACACCCCAAGATGGGAGTAAATATTCCTTTTCCCACTCAAAAATCACTGCTGTGCCCAGGGTTTTGTAGCGGAGTGAATGTATTTACTGTTGAGTTGGGAGAGCAGAAAAATGAGGCAGGAAAATTGAAAAATAAGGCAGGAAAAGTGATTCTGAGGCTAAGCTGGAGGTGGCTGAATGGTATTAATGGAACCCTGCATAGTCAAAGGGAAATCATGAGGGGCTGGGTGGAAATTCCCAGCTGGCATCTCCAAGGGGACTCTTCAAAAGAATATTTGGACAGCCCATATCTATCTAAGTTATCGCCAAAGGGGGAAAAAAGAGGTCTGTGAGCAAGCAGTTCAATGGTATCACTGTTCAGGCTGCAGCAGGGGCTAAAAAAACCCCAGTGAAGTGGTAGGAAAAACCCACCAGCTCGTATGGAACATGATATTGAAAATATAAGACATTATATCAGTGTCCCGTGATATTGGTCACTCCCAAGCAAGGGGGACAGGGAATAAATAGAAACAGCTGGGAGACGGACAACAGAAATAATTAGAGGCCTGCAAAAGTGCTCAAAAGAATAATTTCTTGAAAGAGATTGTTCAGATGAGAGAACATAGGAGTAAATAATAAAAGGAGCAGGGAAGGTGAATTGCAGTACATTGAAAACGCTTAGAAAGAACTGGGTTTTGTACAGTTGACAAAAACCTGTGGAGCTCTTTGTCTCTTGACATGGTTGAGGCCAGGAATCTGGTGGGATTGAAAAATTCATTGAACATTTGTACAGTGAATGGAAACATCTGCAGTGAAATGGGTGGCATGCTATTCTTAGCAAAGAACCAGCACCAACCCTCCTACTTCAGGGCATAGTTTAAATAGTGGCTGAGGAAAGGGGAGGGAAGAAAATTCCTCATTAAAGGTTTTTTTTCCCTCGTGATCCAGGAGGAGATAGGCACAAAAAAAAAAAAAAAATTGATTATCACTGCAATAGGTTTGGCATTGCCTTAAATAAATATTTCAACACGTAGTTTTTATTAGAGCCTGTAGTTTTTATGATGGTTTATTGCTGTGTTATCCGAGTTTTTGTGAAAGGAAGGGGAGTTTAAGAGGGAATTGAAATTCCTCCTCGTTGCAATATGGCATCACCAATGCACAGCTGTACACAGGTGCTGGAGGCAGTGGTGGAACAAGTTTATTACACTCAATTAAAATGTATTGCACAGGTAGGTTTAGGTGCTAGAACTAAAAAAAAAATAAAATTATTTGTGGTGTTCCTAAACAGGGAGGATGAGACTCCTGCACGATTTGCATAGGTGGGGAAGCACTGAAAATAAGGATGAATTTTAATTTACGGTAGAGTTTGGGGGTGGGGTTTTTTTTAATTATTATTAATTTTCAATTGTCAGGAAGCTCATCTCCAGCTGGGATGGAGGGCAGGGCAGAGAAGAGATGCCCTGGGGCAGGGCTGGGGGTCCCAGGGCAGGGCACCTGTTGTGCTTTGCCCCTAAAACCTCTCAGCACTGGCAGGTGCCTCCTCCCAGGGGCTCAGCCCAGCTTTGCTCAGAGCCCCCCGGATCCCTTCACAAAAGCGTCAAAGAAAACCTGGGGAGCCCAAAAATCACCGGCAAAAAAAATTCATCCCCAGGGGAGAAAAGAAAGCAGAACAAAACAGCAAAGCCCTGGCCCAGGATTTTCAGACAAGCTGGGACTTGGTGACACGGGCAGTAAATTCGACAGCTTCTTGCCACCTCCTCCTGGTGGGATTTACTTTGAACTTTTCAATATAAACAAGGCTAAAACTGGGCTCAGGTAGGGCTTTTATGGCCAAGCTTTGTAACTTCTCTGCAAACTGCAGGACAGGGCACTGGGACAGTCCTGGCCACCTTCCCCTGCTGCAAAATCCCTATTAAATCACTGAAAATGCGTGTGCAGGGAGCAGAATCAGATCTCTGACTCAAAAACAGACACAAAACACAGAAAAAAGGGGAGAAAAGCATCATATTAGAGCAGAAAATACGTCAGGCAAAAGACTTTTGCTGCATTCTTCAACTGGGATAAATCTGCAAGTATGTGTGTGTATATTTATATATATTTATACTTATAGCTGGCTGCACAGGGGATTTTTGTTCTGTTTTGAAACTCAGATCAGTGCAACAGGAAAATAAAATGCTGAGCCACCACACAAACCTCTTTTCTCTCTTTTCTGTGTCAACTCTCGCTCGCAGAGAACAGCATTTCATTTCCTACTGTCGAGGCAGCAGCAACTAAAGTGAATGTTCATATGTGTGGTGAGGCATTTGTCCCTGGAAAAATAACATCTCTTCTTCTATTAACGTTTTAATTAATCCCTTTTAGTTATGAAATGTAACTTTACATTACATAAAAAAAAATTACATGCAGTCTCTTAATCTGCTAATCCTTTCTCCAGACAAGCTGGTTCTTTTTAAATCAACTGCCATTTTATCAACCCAATGGAGCAGAGATCCGGACTCAACTCTATTCAACAATACATTCTTTTCATGAGAGACTGGCCTAGCTAATATGACACCACAAAGGGCTTGAGGAATTCCAAATACCCAGCTCTTTGGATTAAAAGCATAATAATCCCATGCAGTTTTTTGTTCAGAATTGATAGAATGGTTGTATAGTGAGTCACACTTGTTTGAACTTATCAAAGTAACAATATATCAAGAATTTCGTAGGATGATATTTTATTTTCTCAGGTTGATTCAACTTCTTTCAAGTTGTTTTTTTTGGGGGGGGGGGTTGTTTTTTTGGTTTGGTTTTGGTTTTTTTTTTGGTTTTTTTTTTTTTTTTGGTAAGCATCTATTAATGACTGCCAAATGCCCCTGCAGTTAAACAATTAAAACCTATAATTAAGCACAGAATCTGATAGCTGCAGTTTCGTGGCTGGGTTTCTGCACAGTTTTTATCCAGACATGAGCATTGTTTGTGCCAGGGCAGCGAGCAGCGCTCAGCGTGCAGAAGCTCTTTGGGCTGCCGTGACTCCTTCCCCTGGCCATGGGCATGACTTTGCTCTCTTTCCAGATCTGGCAGCCAAAGCAGGACAGCTTTTGTGTGTCAACGAGCCCCTCGGGAGGTGGCAAACGAGGCTGGCGGGATGAGTGGCCCAGTAGCCTCAATAAACTCCACAGCCCTGGGGAGGCTCCTCAGCGCATCCCCTCCCTCTCCGCTCGGCATGGAGCGAGGCCGAGCCCCCCTGTGCTCTCAGACAGGTTTCTGAGCTTGTTAAAACAGCCACCAGGGGCAATTACAGACAGAAAGGCTCCTCAGGGGGAGCTGAGGTGGCCATGGCAGTGGCTGTGGCTGTGGCCGTGGCAGTGGCCGTGGCTGTGGCCGTGGCTGTGGCTGTGGCCGTGGCTGTGGCCGTGGCCATGGCACAGCTCTCGCTGGGGGAATGGAGGTTCTTATAGCTGATGTGGTTCCTGCCCAAGCCAGGAGCACATTTGGAGGAGTTGATGGGCTGGACCTGCACTCCATTTACCACAGGAAGAGGCATCACAGAGCTGGGAATGTGTGGTGGGTTCCACAGAGCTGCCTTAGCAGGGAANTGGCTGTGGCCGTGGTTGTGGCTGTGGCTGTGGCTGTGGCTGTGGCCGTGGCTGTGGCCGTGGCCATGGCACAGCTCTCGCTGGGGGAATGGAGGTTCTTATAGCTGATGTGGTTCCTGCCCAAGCCAGGAGCACATTTGGAGGAGTTGATGGGCTGGACCTGCACTCCATTTACCACAGGAAGAGGCATCACAGAGCTGGGAATGTGTGGTGGGTTCCACAGAGCTGCCTTAGCAGGGAACACCTTGGCTGTCACTCTCCAAGTTCCCGGGAGAGCAGGCTACAGATATTCCCTTCACTCCAAAACTCCACAGGACACTGCAGGTTCAATATCCCCATCCCTGGAAGTGTCTAAAGCCAGCCTGGATGTCCAAGGCCAAGCTGGCCTAGTGGAAGGTATCTCTGCCCATGGCAGAGCTGGAATGAGGTGGATTTTAAGGTCCCATCCAACCCAACCCATGCCAGGATTTTCCCGCTGGTCACAGCCACGTACACAAACCATGAACATCCAACACCTCCCCAAAGCAGCAGCGTGGGAGAACCTCTTCTTCTCCTCCCAGGGCAGCCACAATTCCCTGTGATGAATCAAAACATCCAGAACTTGTCTGGCCAGTGGGGCTGAGCTGGAAGTGCTGACTGGAGCATGGCAAAATCCACGGAGCCTCCGGGGATGCTCCTTCACTCACTGGCCTCCACATTTTCTGTGAAAACCAGGGCTGAGAGAACCCTCCCGTGCTGTTGCCATCCTCCCCATGCCCTGCTCGAGGAGCAGAAATGTCTTGTGGCTGGGCCTGGTGAGTCTTCAGCCACGTCCCCGCCGAGAACACAGAATTTCCTTTATTTTATTTATGTTTTTGTTTTCATTGTCATAACTCTTCCCTCGAGTTCCCACCCCTCCTACTCCATATGGCATCTCACAAGGGAACAATAGAGAGCTCTTCAGGGGTTCCCACTATAACTCTTCAGAAGCAAAGGATTCTCCGAGGAGCTGGTTGGATTTTTCATCCCAATTATTTCAATATTTCTACTGAATTTCAAAACTAAATGCATTCGCAGCAGAATTGGCAGCGCTCAGGCGAATATTTTTCATTTTTACTTTCGACCAACTGTGGAGTTAACCAGAACATTTTGAAATTTGATTCCTCTTGCCAATGCCTGCTGTAAGGAAGGGAAATTTGGGAAGGGTGGTGGCAGAAACGTTTGCTAATTTCCTTCTTTCTTCTTTCTTCATTTTGGGGCTCGACCCCAAAATCAGTGAGCCACCTCCCCGGGGCTAGAGGAATAAAAGTGTTAACGAGGAAGCTGATGCAATTTAAAACTTAAATTCTGAAAAGAAAAGAAAGCAAGAAGAGCCATGATTTTTCAGGCCAGACGAGTTCTCCTTCCCTCGGCCAGGGGAATATTGTTTGCACGCCTCCTCCAAGGAGGGCTTGGTCCCTCCATGCTCCTCCAGTGCCCCTTTAAGCAAACACCTCCCAACACTGCAGCTATAAATAGCACCGAGGTGGAAATGGCTGGATAGGTTTCTATGCCCTCCTTTGTGTTCCCATTTTTCAAACACACCAACCTTCTCCCCTTTCCCTGCTCCACCCCCCCCTTCCCTCCACAATGTGTGGTTATATATAGAATATTTATAATAGTTCCTTATTTCCAAGCAATTTTCACCACTGCCACGCAGCAGGAAGAAATTGAGAAATTGCTGGTTGTTTATTTATTTATTTCTCCGTGGCAATGTGCACTTAATCCTGCAGAGTGTGGCAAAATAGTCTGTCTGGATGGCGTGGATGGAAACATATCCAGCCTGCAGAGAGATGGATTCATGTTTGTGTGTGCTTTTTAAATGCAGACCACATTGATTGCAATGTGGAACTCATAAAGATGGGAGATATTCTTATCTCTGCAGGAAATAAAGGGGTTTTGGGAGAATATTTATGGGCAAGATGTTGCCCAGCTCATCCACCCCATTATTCACTCGAAGGCAGGGGAGGTGCACTGGGGGTTAAAGGTTTGCTGGGGAGGAAGGGAATGACAGTCCAGGGACAAAGATGTCACTGCTGTCCCCAAATCCTTGGATCAGAGAAGAACTGGGGTTGGAAGGGACCCCTGGACATCACTAAGATCAACCCCCATGCCCAGGCAGGTGACCTGGGAATGTGCCCAGGTGATTTTGGGGTGTCTCCAGAGAGGGACACTCCACACCTTCCCTGAGCAGCTGCTCCAGGGCTCTGCTGGTGCCTGGAATGGCTCCCTAGAAACAGAGAGCAGACAGGAATAAAGGAATCAAGGAGGGATTGATTGGAAAGGCCTTCAGAGGTACACTCTGGGCTCCAGAGGCTCCTGCCTCAGTGCATCCCAACATGGACAAGGACAGCTCCCGAGTTCTTCCCACTTGGATCTCAGCATCAATTCCCCAAGCAGAAGCCAGGCAAGGATGGAATTTGCCCAAGCTTGCCCCCCTGTCCCAAGATTGTGGTTTGCAGTTCTTGGTCTGGGTGTCCTTGGGGAGTAAATTAGATTTTGTTATATCTATCTTTGCATGAGAGAACAGCACTGAACGAGCTCCAGGGAACTGCAGAGTGACACTGGGCAGGGCAGGGCTGGGAACATAGAAAAGTTCAAACCTAAGGCATCACTGCCACCTCCATGGAAAGACCTTTTCCCTGGTGTTGAGGTGGAACTTGTTGTGTTTTATTTTATGGCCATTGCTCCTCCTCCTGTCACACTGGACAGAGCCTGGTCCCATCCTCTGGCACCCCTTGGAGATATTTCCATGCCACTTAAAGCCAGAGGGGAATGTTGAGGGAATATCAGTGTGCACTTAGTCCCCTCTCCCACCTTTCCCTTGGCATCTGCTGTTGGCAGCCCTTAATGGGATATGGGGCTTGGTGACTAATTATTACCCAGCCCTACTAGTGCTCCTTCCTCCTTGCCAGGGCAGAGGGGAAGGGGTTTAAGGGATCACGATGCTGATCCCATGGCAGGAGCTGAGGGTTCCTGAGGTCTGGATGTCAGGTTTGGATGGCTCCGGGGTCCAAGGCAGGCCTGGATGGTGCTGTGCAGTGTTTGAAGGGTATGGGAATAGAAATTAAATTCCTGTCACTGATCTCATCTCCTTCAGAACAAAGGTTCATTGACTTCAGGTTTGCTTCTCACTCAGGACCCACCCTACCCACCAAAAAAAGCAGAAGGTTCAAGTGCTTTCATTTTTGAAATCAAGCCCAATGGGGTACAAAAAGGGGAGGAGAAAGGGGAAGGGCAAAACTTGAGTCAGGACTTAAGGCAGTCTTAGGGTTGGATTTAATTCAGGTCTGGTGTCCTCCTAAACTTTATGAGGGCTGGATGAAATCCCCACAGGGTTTGTCTGTAAAATCAGCTGTGTTTGGTTCAAGGTCCTTGTTACCACTTGTTACCAGCTTCCAGCCCTTAGCAGGAGCCAGGAGCTGGTGCCCAGAGCTCCAGAAGAATGCCTGCAATGCCTTCACAGCTCCCCAGAACACAGCATTAACTTCTGGTGACCTGAGTTCTCGTGTTTGCCAGCTCAGGTGGGCCTTTCTTCTGTTTATTAACATACGTGCACTTAAAATTCCTTTTTATCAATGGGCTTTGTAACTTCTTGTGCCACTGAGTTCCCCAAGTTCACTGTGGGCTGTGTGACAACCAGGTGTGGCTTTTACAAGGTTTTTTTTATTTTCTAATTCAGAGCGAGAATCTTTTAGGACTGGGACTCCCCTGCTGCATGGAGCACATGAAATATGTAACAGAACAGTAGCAGGGTTCGAGCTATTTTTTTTTTTTTTCCATGATTGCGGTTGACAAGCCCTGTCTATCAGCTTAGGGAAATGAAAAAGAGCAAGCATCCATCTCAGCCCTTTCTTCCAGCGGTATCAGGCAGCATCTGAAGGGAAGCGCTATTATCCCAGGGGATTAGAGCCCCAAGAATGCGCACGGGCCGTGAGAGGCATTGAAGCGCAGTGGGTGACACCGGCAGCGTCCGCGCTGCCCCGGAGCCCTGGCAGGGCACAGCAGCGATGCCTGCCCGCTGCCCTGGGCTCCCGGGAATGCCGGAGCACCCCGCGGGAGCCTCCGCCGGGAACGCGGAGCTGCCGAGGTGGGCTGGGAGCGAGGGAGCGGCGCTGACAAAGGCAGGGCTGGCGCGGGGAGCAGGGTGCTGGCGTTCGAACGCAGCTTTGAGCTCCCCGGTATGTTTTTGCTCTCGCTCCTGAAGTATCTGTCTCATGCTGTTCCCCTCTTAATCTGTCAGTTGCGGTTAATAGCTGATCAGAGCAGCGCTTTAATGAGTCAGCCGGATTGTTTGCATAAACAGTTGCCAGGCTGATGGAACCAACAGCGGGTTGGTGCTGGATCCTCCCTCCACCTGCGCGCTCCCCTCTCTCCCACCCTCCTTCCTGCTACGGGGGCACCTGGGCAGGCTCAGGGTGTCGTTCAAGGTGCATTCCCATCCCTGCAGCATCCTCTTCCTCGCCTTTGCCCTTCCTTCCCACCAGCCAGACGAGGTCTGCTGGGTTCAGGTGTAGTTCAGAGCCAGGGCTCAGCCTGAGCGCTGCCTTTTACCCGGAGTGTGAATTATTGAGCTCAGTTTTTCTCACCTCCGAGTGCCCTTATCAAGATTGTAACAGTAAAAGCTGTACAGGAAGAGCCCAGTGCCCAGCACAACTCAGGAGATTAAATTCAAACGCTTTTCGGGGTGTGCCGACAGATTTACAACTTAAATATTTTGCCTTGAAATTATTTCAGGCATTTCATATCAAGGTAATAGTTTGGCCCGAAAAACAAATGTTTGCAGTCTCATTCATTAATTACCATTATGAGAGAACCGAGCTCAGAGTTTTACAGGTTCTGATCCAAATCTGTTTCCCTTGGCCTCATCTCAGCACTATAAAAATGACTTTCCATCTCTGCAGTGCCTTTTCCTGTGACTTTCTGAAAGCCCTCGATAAAAATTCATTAACCCATAATGCAAATTTGCCAAAGCTGGGAAAAGAACCCCTGACTCTTCCAGAGGTATTGCTTTGCGTGGAGGCCTGGGCAGAAGGAAACTCCTGATGGTGCTGCCATGCTGGAAAATGCACCTTTTAAAAGAGGTTTTAGTAATACTGTGTGGGCAAAGTGAGCATTCAGTATTATTCCCTTCCACAGATGGAGAAAACAGTCACCAAGTGACTAAATAATTTGCTTGTAGTCACATGGAGAAGAACACAGTGTTCCTCAGCCGAGCCACGTGACTTTCTTGTTCCTCTCCTGCACTCTCCACATGGAATGGGGGATCTAAAGGTTTGGATCCCTGTATTTTGCCACAGGGAAAGATCTGGGCCTCTTTTGAGAGCCCACAGTTCCCTTCCAGCGAGCTGTGCTCATGTCCTGGCTAAATCTCAATTTGCCAAGGTATTTTTGATTTTTTTCTAAAATTATGCTCTCGCTGTGCACGACTCCTCCTCCCTGCCAGGTTCAAGTTCACGTTAAATGTTACAGGTTTTAAAAGGCTGTAATGTTCCATCATCTAAAGATTTCCTTTGCAAAGTTTAGATTCCTGTGTTAAATCCAAGTGAGAGAGTTTGAGGTGGACGTGGGGCCATGGAAATGCCACCAAGACACTGTCGTGTCCATTTCAATGTACCAATAATAAACCTCTTGGAGCTGTTGTGTAACAGCACCTCCAAAGTCCTTTTGACTATGATTGCAGAGGGTTTTTAATTTTGATATTTTTCCCCCCCATACAACCTCTAATTGAAGTTTTACTGTGATTTCAACTGCTTACAGAAATATGAAATTGTGTTTTATCCAGGTTTGGTTTTGGTTTTTTTTTTAATGTGAGAACAGACTTATAGGCAGCAGCTGAGATAATTCCCCACCCTTTCTAGATATATTCCTGATAAATATGGGGAGGTGATTCCTGCTGGAGAATTTGTTGCCTGAATAGACAAAGCCCAGGAGGGGAGCAGGTCTTGCCCAAGCAGGGTGACACCCACAGTGCTGCTGGGCTGAGAGCACAACAGGAATTTTGTGGTCACAGAATCCCAGACTGGTTTAGGATGGAAGGGACCCCAAAAATCCTTGATTTCCAACCTGCTGCCATGACCAGGGTTACCTTTGATGTTTAAGGATGTGCTGAAACCTCTATTTTGTGCTGGCCTTGCTGCTGGTACCTCTCCCCTTCATCATCACCATCATCATCATCACGCTCACTCCTGCTCTCCTTCACACACGTGCCTGCTCAAATCTTCTCTGGCTGTGTGAGAGCTGCTTCTCCAGCAGAGAAACAACCTCGTGTGCTCCTGAGAGAGCATCCCCACCGCTCCAGCCTCCAGCTGGGAGCAGCCACCCAGATTTTTCCGGGGAGAAAAAGCCCGAAGGGGAAAATCAGGTCCAGGCTGATGGGCTGGAGGCAGCGTGGGAAGGGTTAAGGATTACCGGGGCTGGATATGACAGGCTGATGTGCTTTCCAGGTAATCAGGATAAACCGGAGCTCATTATAAAAGGGATGAGCCTGAGCCGTCTGTAAAATACGAGTACCTCGAGCAAGGGGGGGCTCGGTTCTTGGAGAGCTCCCGGCAGCCGGGGCAGGAAGGGAAGGCGGAGGGGAGGGTTCGTTCCTCCCGGTCAATAGGTCTGGGCTGGCTCCTGCTCATTTATTGTGTCTTTGG
This sequence comes from Erpornis zantholeuca, assembly GCA_013400515.1. Lineage (NCBI taxonomy): Eukaryota > Metazoa > Chordata > Aves > Passeriformes > Timaliidae > Erpornis > Erpornis zantholeuca. Next base: position 123,303 of record VZTN01009026.1, on the reverse strand, counting down.
GGGCTGCGGTGGGCGATCGATGGCTGCGGAGGGGGAGATGCTCCTCGGGCATCCTGGGCGTGGTGCAGGGGCTCAGCTGAAAGCGCCGCTCTGGGTATTTTTTTTTTTGCTAAGCTGCCAAGACAGATCCCTGTAAGTGGCTGGGGTTTTCGGTTTGTTTTTTTTATTTATTCATTTTTTTTCCCCCTTTCTCTTTCTCCTTCTTCTTCTCCTCCTCCTCCAGGCAGGCAGTGGGAAATGGCTGCCGGGCTGAAAGGGCTTTGTGCTTCCCATCTCCCGCGATTATTTCCCGTGTCCAGCCTGCTCCAGAGGCTGAGCTTCTGGGAATGGGCATCCCGTGCTCAGCCTCTGCATCCTGTCCTTCCCTCCCTGTCTGCTGTGCTGGAGAGCTGAGCCCTGCAGAGCTCAGCCCCCACCTCGACATGTCAAGTTTAAACCTCTGCAACACCCTCAACACGCAAGTTTAAACCTTTATTTTCATGCTCTGCGGGGACTTTTACAAGAGGATTGAGATACTCCTCCGGTGTATTGTAGGGAAAGAAACGTTATTCCCTTTAAAATAAAAGTATTGGAGGGGAAAAAAATGCTTACAAGTGCACTACAACCAAGGATCATGTTTCCTGGCGTGGTCTAAGTGCTCATTTGCTTTATAGTGCTCTCAAACCTGTGTTAAATCCTCCTGAATTGGGTATTCAGCTGAAGACAGAGGCTGGCTGATGATGCATCTTCCAGTTAGGCAGCAAAGAGTGCAGAATGTGAGCTTTGGTCACCTTCCTGAAGAAAGAAACCCTGAGATATTTTGGGTTTTTTACACACTAGGCTTTTTTTTTTGATGTCTTGGGTGCAACCTTGGTACAAAAACTCTGCTGGGCCTTTTCTAAATTCTATTTTCTTTGTTTGAGTTTTCCACAGTTAAATTCTCCTTGCCCACAGTGGTGCAGGGGCTCTGGTCTCACTCACCTGTGCCTCAGACTCCCAGGCAGAGCCATGGGGAGGAGAGGATGCTGGATTGAGCAAAAGCTAAATGGAATTTAGTCTTACAGCATATTTAATCTTTGGAAACCTGTAAAACCTTGATAGGAAACTTCCCTTGGTCAAAATGGATTTTGAGATTGTTCTTAAAAATAATTAATAACATTCTTTATTTGATAATGGTCTTTTATTCCTTAGTCCTCCTTGAACAGGAGCTATAAGTGGAACCCATCAGCTCCTGAAGGTCCCTGCTTAGGCTGTACAGTTTAAGGATGCCCAACACAATTCTGCTCTTGGTAACCAAGATAATTTGCTCAATATTGGCTTTTTTTTTTTGTCTTTTCCATCACCTCCAGATCCTTGCACGAAGAGAAGGCAATTTGCTGTGCTAAAAACTCAAATATTACCAATGCCACTTTTTTTTTTTTAAATGAAGAAAAATCCCTCCAACATTTCCTCTCCGATTTTCCGACCTCTTGGCCACCTACTCTCCTTCTCCTTGCTTGACTTTGTCCTAGTTAATATTCCAACAGGTGTTTCCTTTTTCAGTGGAATTTTTTAGGCCGCTGTCTCAAGAGGCCTTCTGCATAATAATGCTGTATTCATTATGTGCCTGCCTTACTGGGAGAGAACTTTATTTTCTTAACCCCACATTTCCCCTCCGAGCAGGGGCTGCAGGAAGGAGGGAGGCAGTTGGGACTTTTCAGCATCTTCTGCTCTCTGGTTTTTGATGAAATCCCCACATGGCACCATTTCACCTCAGCCCTGCCAGGAGGGCAATGAGGATTTAAGGGAGAAGTGAGGCAAAAAGTTTTATTTTTTTCCACTGTTTTTTTGCACAGCATCTCAATTTTTTAACTTTTTTGTTTTGTTTTGTTTGCAAAGTGCCTCAATCCTTGTTTTGAGATCATCAGAAAGGACAGAGTTAAAAATAATGAAATCAAAGCTCGGAGGCAAAAAGATTCATCCCTTGGTGCCCTCTGAGATTGCTGGAAATTTGTTGTGGTGGCATTTGGGTTTGAGGGGTGGCAGGAGCCTCTGGTTAATTCCCACAGCAATCCATGTGGAGGTGACTCCTCTGCCTGCTGTGAAGTTTGCCCCTTTCTACCTCTGGATGGTGCTGAGCTGGCGTTGCCAGAGTGCAGGGGAAGAGAGAACTAAAGACAGAATGTTTTCTTTCAAGGTTTTCCTGATTTCACTGTAATTTTTTTGAAAAGAAGGGTGGAGGGATTTAAGAACTCTGTTTCCCCGGGTTTGAAATGCTGCTCTGTGCAGTGATACCCCCAAAGCTTCTTTTTTCAATTAAAAAAAACAACCAGGAGGGGGGGAAAAAAGTAACAATTCGAGTCAGATCCCCACATCATTCAAGGATTAGTTAGTTTTGATTTGTCCCAAACTGATTAAAATCAAATATTCCCACCAAGCCAAATTCATTCCCACCAAAGCCAAGAGTTTGGATGTTTCTGAGATGAAATGTGGTCTTTGGAGGAATATGTGCCAGCAAACGTGCACACACATGTGAAAATTTGTGAGATAAAAGGGTCTCCCCTTATTCTTATTTCTTTATTTCCTTGCTGGACACCCACAGTTCCCAGTCCCACACTTGAGGCAGTGCCTGCCTGAGAGGGTTTGAATGCAGGAAGCAGATTTTTGCTGCTGTTTGTGTGGATTTTATTTTTTTTTTTCCCTAGTAAAGTGCCACTGAAGAGGTTCTGGTGTCCTGGGACATTGATCTGTGGGAAAAGGGACCCCAAAAACCCTCCCATCCAAACAAAGACCAAACCTGCCAATATTCTCTGCATCCCAAGGATGCCCAACACCCATAATTATTTATTATGTACGGAGAGGGAGCAGAAGGAAAGAGAGATGGGAGTGCTGAAGCCATAAAAAAAACTATGAATAGATTGGGTTCTTCTGTTGTGACTCCATTAGAAACTGAGTGCACAGTAATGTTTTGCTATTCTTAGTGCAGATAACTTTTTAAAAGGTTAAGGCCAATAAAGTTCCTCACTGTTGCAGAGCCAGCACAGAATTCTAGCCTGGAATGGAGCGGGGGTGACCTCAATATGATGCTGCAGATTATTGGAAATAAAGAGATTGCAGTTCTTGGAAGCTTTAGTATTGATGAAGTAAATCATCTGTTAAATGGCAGCCTCATCAGGAAGGTAGGCATGGGACTGGATTAATGAGTGAAATTATCAGATTCAGATGTCTTATAAAAAACCCCAAAACAGCCCTGAAATGCTGCTTGGAAACAAAGGGCTTGGAAACAAGTGTGGAAGTGGGAGATGATGTTGCCAAAAGTACTTAAGGTTTTTTTGGGTTTATTCTGTGTTAGGCAGACATTAAAGGCAGGATCCTTCGAGAGACTGCAGCAATTCCTTGGGCTACAATTTCTGTGGCACAACAAATATTTTCACAGCGCAACTGAGAGTGAAATTATTGAATCCAAAAGCATCAGGAAATCAGATTAGATTTATTCTGCTTGGTTATTTGGTCAATGGCAATTATAATTTATATTCTTGTAAATTCTTTGCTTACCCATTCATTATTTCGGTGGTTTTATCTCTGGTTCTCCACAAAGATGTTTTTTTGCTTGGTCATCCTTGTAAATATGCAGCTGAAAATACATTGGGATGAATTTTGAATTCAAGGATGGATCAGAGGATCTAAACTGTGGGATATTCAGAATCCTATTTGATATTTATAACTACTTCCTATATTTTTAAGGCTCACACAGGCAGAAATGTTACACAATTTGTCACAACTCTAAATAATTTAATGGTTAAAAATATTAAATACAAAAATCCCTGTTTGGGGGAGGGTTTTATGCTCCTGTTTCTTTAAGGTGGGCTCTGTGCTCTGCAGCCACTGTTTTCCAATATTTGGAATTATGAGTAAATAGAATTACTCCCCCATCCCATCCTTTCTGTTTACATTGCATAATTACCAGCCCCTCTCCGTGCCTCATAATAATTGACTTGATATTGATAAATAGATTAGCTAATACAGTAAATGATTATTCCCCACTAAATGAATCAGTGTGCTTTTGACTTCAAGTGCCATTAACAATAAATGCAGGGACTGGGGACAGCTTTTGCATTTTGCATGGAGCAGGCCCTGGATAAACACCCCGAGAGCAGGACCAGAGCCTGGGGATGCTGCTCCTTCCCTTTTCCTGGACATTTCCCACCTTTGCTTCTCCTCCTGGACTCGTTCCTGGTACCTGTGATGCCTGAAATGGCTCCCTAGAAACAGAGAGCAGGCAGGAATAAAGGAATCAAGGAGGGATTGATTGGAAAGGCCTTCAGAGGTACACTCTGGGCTCCAGAGGCTCCTGCCTCACCATCCCTGGAAGGGCTCACAAAGTGCCCAGATGTGGCACCTGAGGACAGGATTTGGTGGTGCTGGGTGAGGGTTGGACTTGATTGTAGACATCTTTCCCAAGCTTCATTATTTTATGGAGTTATTAAAACCCTTTTTGAGGATCAGGACAGGATAAATGAACTTCAGGGTGGATGTTCCATCCACGGTGTCACTGTGTCAAGTGTGGGCGTCACCACCCTCCTCTCTGTGGGTGTTTTTTTCCCCAAAAAATGTCATTCTATCACCTTTTTTTGTTGTTGCCATTGCTAATTCCTGTAGGATTGCTCCAGTCTGAGCACAGCTGAGGGAATTGGTATGAACACATCAGATTTCCTGATTGTCCAAAACTTCTCGACCCACTTGAATCAATCCTGGGGGATTGAAACGCTGGAATTTTCAGATGGAAAGGTGATGGAGACTCCTCCTCTGGCATAGCTGCCTACTAACCCAGGCAATTTCAGATCCTGGTAGAGATTTTGGTACCTGCAGCCCCCCTCAGCCTTTCCTGGGTCTGGCCCAACCTGCTGCGGGAGCTGACAGCCAGGATGATTTATGGCAGTGAATTCTGGACCATATGTTGGGTGAAACCTTGGCTCCAGCGAGTGGGGCCGTGGGGGAGGAGGCAACACTGGCCTGGATTTCGTGGCATCAGGTTTACAGCTGCTGCCTGCGTGTGGGAAGGGTGGTGGGAGACAGGGAAAATAACTTTCCCTGCCTGCAAAGAGGACACAGCAACCTCTGGGCCTTAATTCCACCATTCATCAAGAGTGAAATCACTGTTTGAAGGGAACTGAGGGTTGGATGTAGCAAGGGAAATGTGATTTTTTCAGGCATTTGAAGTCCCATCTCTTTCCTTTCTCGCCTCTTTTGCAGTCCCTTAATTAGCCTTAATCCTGGCCAGATAATGTATGGAGCCTCAAATATCAGCACATATTATATAATCCATAAATATTCCATCCCAGCCTCACTACAGCACCAGGATTATGGTGGAAAAAAAAGGAGGGAGAAAAAAAATAGTGCTAAAATCAATTGAACAAAATGGGAGCTGGCCCTCAAATGGATGGGAATTGCAACCTGAAGTTCCAGTTCTGCAGCATCTGTCTGGGTCCCAAATTCTGGGAATGCTGACCTGGAAGGTAAATCATCCCCAGGGCTCCTTTTCCTGGCTTGGGACCCTGTGAGGATGAGTTTGGAGCTGAACTTGGAATCCCCTAAGCTTCTGCTCCCAAAATTAGTGTTAGGTGTAAAATTAAAAAGGTTAGGTGGCAATGAAAGTGATAATGGTGGTGTGGGGAGAGAGATCCATGCTCAGCTTTAGATGAGGGGAAAACTTCTCATTTCTATTTAAAAGGAAATGGGGTTTTTATTCATCTTTTTTTTTTCCTTAAAACACCAACATTTCCCTTTTCTCCAAATCTTTCTTGCCATATTTGATTTGTTAATTTTCTTCCTGCTTTAGATCAGGTCTCTCCTTCAGTATTCAATAATATAATGTCTCATAATGATGAATTCTCATAACATCCCAATGTTATAATTCAGCTCTCGCCCTTGGTGATGTTTTTATTTCTAAAGTGAAAATGCAAGAAAAGGTTGTTGTGGCTATGGAAGACGAATGCCAATGGGAATGCCAGGGCAGCAGGGGGATGTGGATGACAAAGCAGGACTGGAAGGGAGACAACAACAAGATCTGAGCTACCTGTGAGCACAACAGACCTCAAAAGCTGCTTTATTTACAGTCAGCTGAAGGAGGGCTGTAAAAAGCAGGATGGCTCCCAGAAACTTTTGGATATTGGCATAAAAGTTTGACCTGAAAGGACAAGAAGCAGGAGCTTCTTGTCCTCCAAAGGTCCCTGGGCTGCAAGTGCCAATTTACCCCAGCTTTGAGCGAGTTCTGTGCTCAGCGTGAGAGAGAGCAGAGATCCAGGCTGGGCAGATGGTGGGGAGGAAACAGTTGCCTACAGCTGCTGGGAGCAGCAAAAAAAAACCAGGCAAGAGCAGCCAAAACACAGCCACATCCAACTACAGGACAGGGAAAGCACAGACCTGGAGTGTGGGCAGGAAAAGGAGGTGGGAACCAGCTCAGTTTGCAGCCTTTGGGCAATGACACCGAGCTGAAAAATCACCTTGCTGGGTTTGCTGATCTTCCTGTGCTGCATCCCTTAAAAAAATCAGTAAAAATTATCAACTGGCAACTGTTGTGCTCTGAGTTTTGACCAAATCAGTTGGCTTAGCATGAGTTCTCTAACCAGAAATGAGCCAGGGTGATTTCTAAGGAGTGTTTGTGTGTCTCCAGGGTTCTGTGTGAGCTCTTGGCTCTCACAACTCCCTTCTCCACTAGGAAAGGTGGAGGAGAAAATGAGCTTGAACCTCCCCATGGAGGTGCAGTTCCTGCTCACATTTTCCCACCTGTTGTGCACTCCCTGAGCAAATTCACCTTGGGGAAAGCAAAGCCTCTGTGGTTGGGATAAAATCAATATTTTCTGGTGGGCAGAGACACAAGAAATCAAGGCCCTCATGGAATGGCTCCATGAGATTTAGCAATAATCACTGTTAAAGTAAAAATGTGACAATAATAAGTCAGCGGTGCAAGAATTTATTGGTGTGGTTATTAGACAACAAGGTTGTTTCTTTTCTTGGATGTTTGTAGCTATTTCTAGAAATCTATGGACTTTGGTTGTATTAAATGGCCTAAAATGCATAGATCTTAAAAAGCTGAAGAAGTTCCCTATAGTTTGGAGGGAAAGGGGAGGATTTATAGAAATCCTGAGAGCTGTTCAAAAGGTGTTTTATTGTTGTTTATATAAAGATGGAAATCTCCTCGCTTAGGAAAATGCACTTAATTAACTCACAGGTCAAACATGATCCATTTCCCATTACTCAGCCCTGACTTGGTGGAAATTTGGAATTCTTAATACTTTGCTCTACAGGGCAGGCACAGCTAAATTTGCTGATTGGTAAGAAAACCCCAAATCTGATGACTTTCTGAGGAAGCAATGCCAGTTTTGCCAGCTGAAATCAAATACCTTTGGGTTGGTTTGTGGTGGGGAGGTTGTGCAGTGAGAGCTGCAAGGATGAGCCAAAGCCTTGTGAAATCCAACTTCTTCTGGGGGCTGGATCTGCTCCTCCTGGCCTTCAAAAAGTGGGATGGATATTTGAATCTCCTTGCCCTGGGAAAGAAGTTACTTGTTTTTCCTCAAAAGCTCTGTGTGGTTTTGGGAAAGCAGTGGGCTGAAACATTAGTAATTCCATAAATCATGGAATTTCCATTTTTTTACTGAATTTCCAAGGCTTCTGCTGTCTCATTTAGCCTGGGGGAGTCTTATTTTTCTTAATGGAGGTGTGCATTTGTGTTTTATTGTTCTGGTGTGCTCATTTTTGGAGAGTCTGGAGCATCCTCTGTGATGGGGCTGTGGAAATGGCTGAGCTCAGGGTGCCCAGAACATGGAAAACTTGGAATCACTGGAAAATGAAGAGCTGAAATGATATTTGGATTGCTTTTTGAAGCTGACAGGGAGGATGGGAGTGAGATGCTTGTCACAATTATAAATCCCCATTTTCAAGGGCGTCATTCTCTGCATTCTCCATCTCATTTTGTGGTTCCCTCTGCACCTGGAGTTATTCCAGATAACTCTGAGGCCCCAAAAATGGTCTCAGGATAGTGCCTGGTGTCATCCAAGCTCAGGACTCAGCTTGAAGAGAGATTTGATGCCCTCAGATCAAAGCGTGGGGTTTTCCAAACAGAGCCATCTCCGAGTCCCTCAGAATTGGTGTTCTGCAATCGGGGCGAGGTGGATTTATGACGTGAGAGACTAAACAATCTGTGCCTCTCCTTTATCACTGGCATCACACCCTCCCTGCATTCCTCCCCTGCTCCCCTCACTGGGATCATCCTAGCTGCTCTCAGCCATGGAGAACACGGAATATCCTGGGGGTAATGTGACCTGTTGGGTGTTAAACCCAAAAACTTCATCCAAAACTGCTCTGGCTTTGCTCCCCCTGCAACCCCAGAGCCCATCAGAAGGCAAAGTGATTAATTAAACAAAGTAATTTGCTGCTCTGAGAGGATTCATTGGCATGTGGTAAAACTCAGGGAGGATTGTGAAAACTCAGCAATTATAAATTTTTGGTTTAGTATAAAATAGTTCATTTAAAAATCCTTCTCATTTGAAGCAGACCAGTCTTTAAGATAATGAATATTCTCTATCTAAAACATCTTTGCTCTAAAAGTTTTGGCAGGTTCTGTAAGAAACTGCATCAAATCACATATTTTGTCAATTGTATCTCTCTGTGTTGCTTCTGTGGTGTGTGTGTGTGTTTGTTAATTGAGATATCTCTAATTAAACCAAAGAAATTCAATGTTCTACGCAGCTCTGATTGGTACTAATTGCTCTACCAAGCAATAAAATTAAATCTACTCTCTCAAAGCAGGAGCAGCCCCCCTAAGAATGGAATTTTTTAGGGACCACCCTCCCTTTTTTAGGGATCACTGCTATTCCCTTTCCCCCTGTGTCATAAACCACCCCTGCAAGTCTCCTTTTCTGAGCTCATTTTTGGACAGCACAGCCACAGCAAGGTCCCACCACCTGCGTTTTTAATTCCTGGGGAAATTTCGGTGCCAGGTGGGAAAAGAGTGGGGGATCGAGTCCTTGTAACAACCTCTGCCACTGGATCTTTCCAGCAGGCCAGGGAGACAGCGAAAAATAGTCAACATTATTTCAGCACAGTGGGGAAGGAGGGATGAAAGCTCTGCAAATGAATTCATTGTGACAACCTTTGTGAAGGATCCGAGTGTTTGATCTTTTAAAAGATTTAATAATTCTTTGGAGAGATTAAAGAATAAAACTGGCTGGGAGGAGGAGAGGAAGTTAACTTTTTTTCCCCTGATTCTGTCAAAATAGTAAATAAAAAAGAGAAAGTTGCCTAAATTTAGCTGGCTTCTCCCCACATCACCTCTTTTTTTTTTGGGTGTTGATGCACGATGTGTTTGAGTCCTTGTAGTAGAGAAACTCTCAGAAACATGACCCCTCAGATAAAGATTTTGGGCCATGATCTCATGTGCTGCTCTCCAATGGAAATGGATCTAAGAAGGGAAGTAATTAAATGCCTGGAAATCAGAATTTCCTCCATGCTGGGGTGGATGTTTTATCCATTCCCAGAGAGCCACACCTTCAACCACAGGGTTGGGTTTGACCCCTCAGTGCTGAACCAAGCTCTGAAGGTCTTTGCACTGCCACTGCTAAAGTGTACCTTAGATTAATTTTTGGTTTCTTGTAGCTCAAAAAACATTTTAGATGTTTGCACAAAACTAACTCAGATTGCTGTGATGCAAACAGTAAATTCCTGTTATACTTTTTTGAGGTATTACTTTTAAAAAGTCCCTAAATAACCAAAAACAATCCCCAGGGCTTTAAAATGGGCAGATTTTTAATTTTATTTTTTACCAAATGACTCGGTATTACTCTTATTTTAAAATAAGAGAATTAACTCTGCTGCAGTTTTTTTGGGGGGAAGAATCAAACTTTTGTGTTTTGAATGATTAAAAAATAACTGAGGATTTTTGGCTTGGCCTGGCCACTATCTACCTTTAACTAGCAAACAAATAAATGCAGTTTGACTGGAAACAGCCATATAGAAGTGGGACAGGGTAGGAAGGGTTGTGTAATCATTTCCCCATCAAATACTGCACAGGCCCTTCCTATGATAAGACCCCAGGGTCCTCCAGGCTGAGCCAGAGACTCCTCTGGACTGGAGCTGCACAGGAAGGGCACTCGGTGTAGGCATCTATTTCAAAAGCCACACATAATGAAGATTAATTAGACCTTCTTTAGCAGCCCAAAGTTAAATACACACAGCCAAGGCCTTGGGCTTCCTCACAGGGCCAGGAGTTTCCATGGGAAGCAGAGAAGATTAAAAAGTGGTCGAGGGAAGAAAGAGGGGCAGCTCCCCTGGAAAGTTGCTTTAAAAATGGACCAGGATTGACTTTTCTGGTGAGAATGGAAAGCCTGAAGGGGAACTTTGAGGGATGTAGGGCTCAGAGTCTGTGTCTGTGTTTGCAGCAGTGCAGCTTCTCCATCCACGTTCCATTTAATTGTCTTTTTGGTGGCTGAGGCCATCCCACCTCCCTTATTCCATGCACTATCCTTTCCTTTTGAAAAGGACAAATTCATGCACCTACATCTTGAGTTTTTGTTTTTTTTTTGGTTTTGATTGGACTTCAGAGCTTTGCAATGACAACTTTTCCTTCTGCTTTGTTTTCCTCTGAGGCATCGCTTGGTCTCGAATGTGGTCTGGGGTGAGTTTATGCTTTGATCCTACAGTTCCAGGCCTAGGATCTGAACTAAAGGCTGGACTGGGTGATCTCAGAGGTCTTATCCAACGTTAATGCGTCCATGATTTTAATTTTTTGAGTGGGGAGCAAAGCCCCAGTGCAGCATGTCCTGCAGCTGAGGGTGTTGGGAGAGGATGGGACTGAGCTGCACTTTCCCAGCTGGAGGATGCCTTGGAGTGCCTGGCAGAAGGAGGGGCTGTGTCTAACACAATCAGTGGCACAGGCAAGGCTTGGCTTTTCCAAACCCTTCCCAGAGCCAGGCTGTCCCCACTCAGGTTTGGCTGCTGGCTGAGCGTGGGGAAGGAGCCCTGGCTGATCCCGAGTGTCCCCAGCACCTTTGGGCACACCAAATCCTCTCCGTGCCTCATTGTCAGGGCTGCTGACTGCTCTCATTAGCTTCAAGTGGCATCGAGTGCCCGGCACAATAGCAAACCGAGCCCTCCGCTCCTTTTAAAGTGATCTTTGGGGTTTCATATTTATTTGCAAACCAGAAAGAAAAGGGTTCTCCTCCTCGCCCGGAGCTGGAGGTGGACACACGGAGCCAAGGCATGTTCTGCCAGCACAATGGCAACTTATGAATAAGATCATACTTGTATTTGCATTAACACGGCTGGCTTCTCCAGGCAGTTTTACATAATCTCCTTTTCAATGGGGAAGGGTGTCATTTCCCCTTCATTTCATACAGCCCCGCTTTGAAAATGTAGGGAGGAAGTATTTAAAGAAAGTCCGCATTTTATGAAAGGGAAAATTGCCAGCGTTCCTTTGTGTGTCTCAGTAGGATTTGGATAGATTACTCATACTTAAAAAGGAAGGGAGCTTTTGCTTTCTCTTCCCCTTTTTTAAAAACTTGCATTAACATGATGTATTGACATATTACAAAATCCAGGGAATGCTGGGGAGCGAATCAAGCGTGGCTTTGTCCGCAAGTTGCAACAAATTCTTGAAACGTCGTCACCTTCTGAAATAAAATTGTCACATTTTGGATACAGGCAACTTTTATAAGGACTAAAGCTTCACTTCTGAGATAGGGATGACAGCGTGTCCTATCTCACTTGCTTTTTCTTTCTGTTTAAAAATTAATTCTCTCCTTTTTATTTTTTTCCCCCCTTTTGATCCGATGAGCTGGGTACGAGTGCAGCACGTTTTAACCATTTTCATAAATCAAGCAACTGGAATAGATTTTAATACAGAATTGTATTACTGCAGGAATGCCAGGCATGCAGGCTCTAAGCACTAACACTTCTGCTAGTTGAATGGAAGCCAATCCTTTAGCTGTAAGCATGGTAAAGGAAAATAATTCCCCTGCTACATCTCGGGGGTCTCTGATGTCAAAAATCCTCCCTGAAGTAACTCACAACTTTTTTCTCGAGTTGTCCTTGTCTCAGGGGTGTTACAGCTGGTCAGTCACACTCTGAGGAATGTTTTATGGGCAGATATTAAAGCTCATTGAGCTCTGAGCTGTTCTTCTCTCTCTGACATCCTTTGGTTAAAAATAAAGTAATGGAGAAGAAGAAAATCAAGGTTCAGTGCTGGAAGAAGCTATCAGCTCCCACAAAGGCTTTCTATTCCTTCCAGGACCTATATTTATATTTGCTGATGACTCCTTGTCAATCTGACACTCGCTAATCAACCTTTGATGATAATTGTAATTCTTGCTAAGGACACTTCATCCTATGAGGTCAAAAGGACATTTTGTACACTGAAATGCACTCTGTGCACGTGTGTGCCTGAATCCGTGGGCACATGTTTATAGTTATGAGAGATGTTTATGCTAACGCTTCTTTTTTAGGGTAAATTTTTGATAATTCTCCTCTCCCTCATTTGCTGCTGTCCTTTTGCATCTATGAAATGCTGCCCATTGCTAAATCACTACCAAAATTTAAAGGGGAGGGGTGAACTTGCTGATCAAAACAGAATGAGAATCTAAAGGTGCCTTAGTAAAAAACTTGATAAATATTCAGGTCACCTTTTTTTTGAAAACAGAAGGGTTTTTGTGAAATCAGTTGATAACACCTTCATCTAAATCCATTTATTATCTCCTGTTTGAAAAGCACTTAGCTCAACAGGGCTCTGCGCCTTCACTGAAGTTTCCAGGTATCATCAGATCAAGAATCTTAAGTTAAGCAGAGCTCAAACATAACAATGTTTGTTATTTTCTCCCTCCATAAAAGAAAGCAAATAATTTAAGGCACCTGACACTGATGGTGTTGACTAAGCCAATTTGAAGGTTTTTCATTTCATATTGTGGCACTGAATTTTATTCTTCTTTGTTTCCTTTTTGCCTTGACATTCCACAGGTTTTGGATGTGTTGGACTAAGCCCAGTCTAGATCTCTGTAGAAAAATCCGATTTTTGAATTTCAGGGTTCCACATTTGCTAATGAGCCCTGGGTTTGTATTCTGGGCTGCCAACATCTGGAATTCAACCAGAGGACTCCAAGGGTGAGTTTCCACTTGCATGCCCCATTCTTTGGAGGACAGAGTCCTCTCCTAAAGACAGCACCACGAATCTGCTGCCGTGGGGCAGAAAGAGCTGGGCACTGGAGACTGCTGAGCTGCTGGAGGGCAGTGCCCCTGCATCCCCACCTGAATTGCCCTATTTATTCTGGTGTGCCAGCCTTGGAGCAAGAGCAGTGGAATAACACGCAGGATAATCCCTTCTTGTAGGAATCTCAGCATCACCTCAGTGCCTGGTACCCAGAGAGTGCTTCTGGCTCAAGAACTGACCTCAATCAGAGAGCGGGGCGAAAGCAGAACAGCAAATTATCTTCCTGCTTCCACAGTTCGCTCCCGAAGGACTCCAGAACCTTGCATAAACAAAAACTAATTATAATACACACACACACACACACAAAAATTTAGTGAAAACTCAAAGCTCTGCTGGTAGGCTGAACAAAAAGGAAGCTGGGAGAGTGAATGTCACAGTGCCATCTACTGACGCCAGTCCCGGCCGCGGAGGGAGAACACCCAACTGCAGGGGCAAAAATAAATAAATAAGGCTGGGAGCATTGGAAGGATTATGTTTAAAGGAAGGAGATGACTGCTAATTAACGTGACGAGAGAGAAAGCCTCACCTACTGACAGGTTATTCATCCCACGAGTGTTAGAATCCTCTTCAGCCATGTCTGTTCCTGTAATTCCTGGAAAAAAGGCTTGTGCTGGAGGAACAGCTGACCAGAGCCCTCAGTGCCAGCTCCCATATTTCTATTTTGTCTTGATGAGCTTTACACCAGAGGAGAATTGCAGCCTGCTCTGTGGCGAGCAATTTGAAGACATAAAGGAATGCAATTGTGGAATAAAACCCGCTCTGTGTGCTGTGAGATAACTTCACCTGCCACAGAAAATGAGCGGTAACTCGGAGGCAGGTAAGAGCAACATGTAATCCAGTTGACATAAATGAAAAGATGATATTGGCAGAAAATTGGGCTGCGTGTGAATATAAAGGCTGTTGAATAACAGGGAATGGAAAATGACATGCTCAGCAGCACTGAGGGAGAGATGAAAGGAGTTCAGAAAACATTTGCACGGGAGAAGCCAAGTACGAGTCAACAAAGGCTGGAATTCTGAGCTCCTCGAAGCAGAGCCGAGTGCTGCAGCCTTCAGTCCTACCTGTGCTCAGGCTTGGCAAGTGGTAGAGCATCAAAAACAATTAGAGTTTATTCTCTGGTTGCTAACGTGGCAGCTGAAGTGGAGGCTGAGATGTTCAGCAAAACCATTACTAAGCAAAATGAGGCATCATCCCCTGTATCACTCTCAGTAATTCCGAGGTAAGAATGAAGTGAAGGACGAGCAGAGAGTGATTGGGGATGGAGAGGCAGAGGGGAAAAAAAAGTCAAGAGGTGAGGAGACTGCAGCATGTTGATTGAAAGAAATATTCAGTGTGTTCTGAAGGGTTGTGTCAAGTATGAGAACTCAGGAGGAGGGGAGAAGTGAGCACCTGAGCAATGCTTGCTGAGATTCACTCCAGATATGTTGTGGCAGATGGAGCTGACACCCTGAGAGAGGCTAAGAGGTGAAAGTAATAATGAACAGCCTTCACAAGGTAAAAGCAGAAGAAATATTAGAGCTGTTACAGGAGAGCAAGCAGGAGATGTTTAGATTTATGAGTTCTTTTGGAGAGCAGCCATGGTTTGTCTTTACCTCCTAATAAGTGGTTCTTGGTTTGAGCTTCGTCAGGTCACCAGAGCAGTGCCATCAGCTCTGAAAGGTTTTCAGCCCTTCCTTTGGATCATCTAGCAGGCACAAAATGAACATGTGGAGTGCAAGCACGATCTGCTTTTGGGGGAGCTGTCCTGATAGGCAAAAGCAGTGGAAAAAAGTAAGAGGAGAGAGAGGATTTGATTATGGCACCATCTGTCTCCTCGCTGTTAATATTTCTCTCCCCTCTTTGCAGTGATTTTTGAAGACTGGGTTTAAGGTTGGGTGCTGTGGAAGGGGTGGTTCCAGAAGGGACTGTGGCAGGGGCTGTCCATGCACAGAAAGCAGGGTCTGGCTGGAGGCCCCTGCACGACACTGATCTTAAAAGTAACACACAGAGCCCAGGCTCGGCTTGGAGGAGAGCCAGCAAGTGAATTCCAGCTTGGTGCTCATTTTCTGAGTCTCATTCTCTTCTCCCTTGCTTTACTTCATTTAAAGTTTTTAAAGAGAGTCCAGATCTGTCTCGGGCAATGTGCTTTAGCACAGCACCTGGGCCAGGCTCCTCCTGAACATTACAGCACCCTGGCAAGGGCTCTGCTCTCATATTTTTCAGCTGATCCAGAGATTTCAAAGAGCAGTTTCATTTTTCCTCTTTTAATTTAATTGAAGAATGTAAAGGGAGCTTTTACTTTTACTGGTGGAACCTGAGGAGGACTGAAGCCACTTAAACTTGACCGACCTTAATCATGCAGGGCACCCTTCTAAACTTCTGTTTACCTCCTGTGAGCTGCTGAAGAGAGGAGGGGGACAAAGGAAAAGAAAAAACAAAAAAAAAAAATGCAGCTTTCAGTTACTAAACCCCCTCGTGGTATTGAATTCTAACCAAGTACATGCAGCCCTGCCAGCCAGAAATGCCAAAAGGAGGAAAGCTGCTGAATCAGAGGAGAATCAGGATTGGGAGGATGGTGGGGAATATGAGAGTAGCACTAGGTGAGTTCATTTGACAGACTTACTGCTGTTTTGTATTTGCAGATCATCTGGGAGCAAACTTCTTGGTTTTTTTTTTTTATTATCATTTGCTGAGTTTTGTTCCTAAATTATTTAGCAAATGTTTTCTGGGAGCCTCTTCCAGCATACAGATGAGTTATCCCCAGCTCCTTTCTGGTCTAATGAATAAGTCCTGCAGCTCTGAGCTGAGCTTGCAAGATGCCAAAAGCTTTGAGCAGCCTGGGCTGGGTAAATGGGGAGTTCCTGGTGCTCTGCACCCCTGGGGTTCAAATCATATTTACAAGGTGTAGAGTGGCCTCTTCTGTCCCGTGGTTTCCTCTCTGTTCTCCTCAGTGAGTGACTCTCGAAGGCCTTTCAAATCCCTCACATGCCATGAGCACTCGGAGCCACTCTGGCTCTGCAGGGCTGGCAGCACACAGGAGGAGATGGACACTGAGGTCCAGCAGCAGCAGAAGGATGATGCCTGAAATGGCTACTTAGAGACTAGACAGAAACAAAGGAATCCAGGAGGGATTGGTTGGAAAGGCCTTCAGAGGTACACTCTGGGCTCCAGAGGCTCCTGCCTCAGTGCATCCCAACATGGACAAGGACAGCTCCCGAGTTCTTCCCACTTGGATCTCAGCATCAATTCCCCAAGCAGAAGCCAGGCAAGGATGGAATTTGCCCAAGCTTGCCCCCCTGTCCCCAAGATTGTGGTTTGCAGTTGTTGGGCCTAGGAGGGTCTGGGTGTCCTTGGAGAGCTGGAGAGGCTTTGTTGTGTGTGTGTGAGCATGAGAGAACAGCACTGAACGAGCTCCAGGGAACTGCAGAGTGACACTGGGCAGGGCAGGGCTGGGAACATAGAAAAGTTCAAACCTAAGGCATCAAGGTCACCAGGCTGGTTTGGTGCCCTCATCTGACCTTCAAGTCCTTCCTGTGGCTCTGCAGTGTCCTCCCCTGTGGCTCCTCAGCTCCAGACATCCACTGGTCACCGATGATGAGTTTGGGGATGATTTGGGAAGTTTGAACACTGCTGTCCTTCCCTGCCCGGGTGGAGCAGCCCTGGATGGACAGGATGGACACACAGCCCTACCTCTGCCGCCATGGTGATGGTGATGGAGTCCCTCCTGCTGTGGGCTGGTCCAGAATTCCCACCACATTTACCAGGCAGTCATTTCTCTTTTGTTTCTCGAGCAGGGCCATCTTTGACCCAAATGAAATAATCCCACTGCTGGTGGGAGTTCTGAGCAAGTGTCCACTTCCCTGTAGAATTTATTAGGGTGCCAACCCAAACCCCATTTGACTTTGAGGCACCAAGCAGCTCCTGTGGCACATTTTCAGCTCATTTATTGCTTCGTAAAGTGCCCGTCTGGTGGCATTATCAGGAAACTGAGGAGATACAGCAGGAATGTCTTTGCTGAGCGTGGTTTGCTCCAGGAAGCTGTGCAGTCATCAGCTGATTAATGCCAATTTATTTAGAAATAGAGTCTGGCCATGGCTGTCTGCTTCTCCAAAAATCCTGCTGTGTCCTTTCTCCACCACACTCGCTGGAGCATGTTTGCTAAAGTTGCTGTTGCATATGCTGGAGCAATAAAACATTTACAGCTATTTCAGAAATTGCTGCAGTAGGCAATTTTCCTCATTAATTTTACCATTCTGGATGGGGTTTCATGAGGTGTGAAGGCATGCAGAGTCATACCTGACACTGCCCCTGTTCCTGCTTGTAACGCCAGCCTCTTTAAGGAGAAGTGAAATCAGAAGAGGATGTCTGAGGGGAAATGGAAAGTGGCAGCTCCACATCCAATGGTTGGTCAGAGAACCATGGAATATCCTGAGCTGGGAGGGACCCACAAGGATCATCCATGTCCAGCTCCTGCTGCTGTGATCCTCCTCCTGCTCCTGTAAATTTGCCCTGATTGTTCTTTGCCCCTTTTTGCCCAGGACTATGGAGACTTTAAAATATACCTCCGGGGCCCTGCAGGGAGGAACGGGCTATAAAAATACAACAATAATGATTTCTTTCTCCTGCCTCCACCTGAGGAATCTCTGAGCGTGTTTCAAATATCAAAGAGCAAGAAAACTCATTGTAGTGCTGTCCCCTGGGTAAAGGTGGGAAAAGGAGGCCCTGAGAGACAGAAGGAATTGTACAAGGCTAAATGTAAAGCCAGCAGCAGGTCAGGAGGCAGACCTGAGGGCAGGCTTTGGGTTCTGATTCTTTTTGCCAGAATTGTCCCCATTTTGGGGAGGATTTTTTTAATCTGTGCCCAAACACTTCATATTTGGTCAAGAATCTGATGTTTCCTGTAGAAAGAAGTCTTCTCTTCCATTTTAGAAGTGATGTCTGCATTAAAATATCACTACCATGTAAGAAGTCACAGAATTCTCTGCTCCATCCTCTGTCCCAGAGCTGTATCTCAGCCTGACTCTCCTGTAAATATTAAGACAGATGATGGATAGGGACAGGTCAAAGCAGAGAAGATCTGGAATTATTCTCTTCATATTCCAAAAGAATGAGCTCATGTTAGTCCTCACGCTTTCAAATTTGCCCCAATTTATGGGGTAGATAAGGCTGGAATTTTGAAGGGCGACATCATGAATTGCTTTTCTTATTGATCGAGCTTTTAATGTGCCAACAATGAAAACAATAAAACTTGCATTTAAAAACAAACACTTCTAGCACAGGAGCTGCATTAAAATGACACAAATTGCTTTTGTGGGCTGAATTTAACAGAACACCCATGAGGTTCCACTTAAAAAACAACAAGCCAACAAAAATCAAATTGCATTGTTTTACAGGCAAACAAAATGGTGAGTGTGCCTTGGGCTACGTTTTCAGCGTGTTTTCTTGGGAGATCAAAGCTTAAATCCCATTAACCCTTGAAATGTCGGCCTGGTGAGTTGATTTCCTTTACCTCTGAGGTTCTGATGCTGCCTTCAGCAAGGAGCCAGGGTTCTGCCTGTCTCTGCTGCTCTTCCTCTTCCCCATCTCCCTTGATGCCTTAGGTTTGAACTGTTCTATGTTCCCAGCCCTGCCCTGCCCAGTGTCACTCTGCAGTTCCCTGGAGCTCGTTCAGTGCTGTTCTCTCATGCTCACACACACACAACAAAGCCTCTCCAGCTCTCCAAGGACACCCAGACCCTCCTAGGCCCAACAACTGCAAACCACAATCTTGGCGACAGGGGGGCAAGCTTGGGCAAATTCCATCCTTGCCTGGCTCCTGCTTGGGGAATTGATGCTGAGATCCAAGTGGGAAGAACTCGGGAGCTGTCCTTGTCCATGTTGGGATGCACTGAGGCAGGAGCCTCTGGAGCCCAGAGTGTACCTCTGAAGGCCTTTCCAATCAATCCCTCCTTGATTCCTTTATTCCTGCCTGCTCTCTGTTTCTGGGGAGTCCTTTAAGGCATCACCCCCTCTGGCACCTCCAGGGAAGCACCACCTTGTAAGTGGGCACAGTCCAAGCAGCCACTTCAGCCAGCCCACGTTGGTTTCCTGTTTTACTGACTTGGAGAATCTGGCCAGGAGCCAGCACTAAAATACATTTATTTTGTTTTTTACCCTTTGCTGTGGTGCTGCCTTACCCTGCTGGCAAGAGGCTGAATGAGGCTTTGTTGGCCAGCAGAGACATTTTGGAGCACTTTCGGGTTTGTTGGATCCTTGTTAAAGATCTCCTGGACATCAGGTATGTTGGTGATGGAGATTTGGTTGCTCGTAGTGAAGGAAATCTGATTTATTTTGATGTCTGTCACCTGTTCCAACAACCACTGGGCACCTCATGTGCTTCCTAAATAAATAACTGCCCACAAGATGCCACTTCCTGAGGCTTTGCTGCTTTCTCAGGGACAATAAATTAATATTTTGCACAAATATTCGTGTTCCATGTGGCAGGCTACATCCTAATCTTCCTTCACCCTCCTTTCCCTGCTCTGCTGGGACCTTGCCTCCTGTGTAAGTAGAAAAATCCTTCCAAGCCACTGTTAATTCCAAATATCTGCATGTCCATGTACATCACAAAGACTGGGGAGACAGAACAGATGCAGCCTTCTGGGACTGGTTTGGGAGCATGGAAAGGTTTGGGAGCATGGAAAGGTTTGGGGAACATGGAAAAGTTTGGGAAGGCAGCAGCTTCTTCTCCTTCTGGGACTGGTTTAGGAGCATGGAAAGGTTTTGGAAGCATGGAAATATTGGGGGAGCTGCAGCTTCTCCTCCTTCTGGGCCTGGTTTGGGGACATGGAAAGGTTGGGGGAGCTGCAGCATTCTCCTCTCTGAGTGTTTGGGAGCTGCAGGATTGATCCATCCCAGCCTGGGGTGATACCGAGAGCCCGGTCAGATGCTCGGAGCGCTTGGAAACTTGCCAGGAGAAAGGGGTCAAAAAGGAGGCTTTTCTTCATTCATTTATTTTTTTTTTTCTTAAGAAAGAAGAGGGAGGAGCCTGGATTGAGGAGCAGGGAGCTGTGGCAGGAGGTGGATGTGTCCCAGCACAGCCAGGAGAGAGCTGCACTTCCCCTTGCCGGGCCTCCCGTGCACATGCCAGAGCTGCCTGCCGAGACGCTGCAGCCCCGGTACCAGCCCACAGCTGTGTCCAGCTGTGCCTCCCAGCCCCTCACAACTGCATTTTCACACAGGAACAGCCCCTTCCCCAAGGGCTCAATGTGTTTTTTACTGGGAGGGTTTTTTTCGGAGGCTTTTACACCCCCCAGTAACTCAGCAGAGTGCTGGGGTTGGGTTTTCTCACCTGAGCACCTCGGCCCCACACCCTGCTGCCCCTTCCCTCTAGGAATGTCTCATCCTAGCTTCTTCCCAAGGGAAAATGAAAGCTAACCTCACTGTGCTTTCCTTTCCAAGCATTGGGATGTGAAGCCCCAAAAGGCCAAGGACACAACTCTGATCTCTCTGTGAGCAGGGACAGGAGCTGGGGGAACAACTGGAGCTGTGTCAGGGCAGGTTTTGGTGGATTTTAGGAGAGGTTTCTTTCCCCAGAGGGTGGTGGGGCACTGAACAGGCTCCCCTGGGAATGAGCACGGCCCCGAGGCCACCAGAGCTCCAGGACAATGCTCTCAGGGTGGGATTTTTTGGATTGTGAAGGGCCAGGAGATGGATTGGATGATCCTTGTGGGTCCATTCCCACTCCCACAGAATCCTGTGGGTTCTGTGAAATCAGACCCCTGGGGTGGTCCTCTTCTAAACACCTGCAGGGACTCCCTCCCATGGGATGGCAGTGCCTGTTTGTCACCCAGGGTCCCTAAATCCTGACCTCAAACTGAGGGCACAGAATAAAATCTCCCTTTTCACCCTTCACGTGCAGGTGCTTCACAACAAACACCATAAATCCCAGGGAAATGAGCAAGAAGAAGAAGAAAAGAAGAAGATTTGATGGGTTTTTATTATTTTAGAGATAATGATGATTGGATTGGATGATTTTAAAAGCTTTTTCCAACCTGAAGGATTCCATGAAGTTTGCTGGAGGCTGCACAAGGTTAAAGGAGCATTTGCAGGCAGAAGGTACAGAAGTTGTGTCATCTTCCCTCCTACTTTTGCTCAACTCTAGATCTGTGAGGAGGAAAACTGCATTTTATCATGGGTGAGCAAAAAAAAAAACCCAACCAACCCAAACCAGCCTTTTCCAATGTCTGTATTTCTGGCAGTTTGGGGATATTTAGGAGTAGTAGAGGTTGTTATTGCATATAGAAAGGTTTTATTGCTTCCCCTTCAGTGCAAACTCGGTCATGTCTGTCCCCACAATTTCCCCTTTTGCTACTGGGACGAGGAAATGAAGAGAAAGGAGGGAAACACCAAAACCAGCAGCAGTTATTTCCCTCTGTCTGCCACTCCGAACCTGCACGTGTGTTTTGGGGGAGAGGGGAAAGCAAAATGTGTCTCCAGCAGCCAACTCTGCCTTATCAGACATGACCTGAGAGGAGCTGGGAGGGAATTGCCTGTGCCACCCTCTGCCAGTGCTTTTGTCTCTGCAGCTCTTGCAGAGACTTGTCCCAAGACATTCACATACCACAGCCAGACCTGCCAGGACGTTGCTTTTTCCGCTGTTTTCCAGGGGATTTCAGGAACGTGGGGAGCTGCAGTAAATGCTGTGCTGGAAACCCAGATTCCAGGGAGAATTTCCCCACACAATGGGTTGCATTTAAAGAGGTTTGCTCTCAATGCAGTGTGGTGGCCGAGTCCAATTCCCAACGTGAAGCGAGGTGTGATTTTTAATTTAGTTTTTTATGAATTTTTTTTTTTTTTCCCCTCCCCCTAATCCCATCATCATTATTCTGCTCTGAGCCCCTCTGCCAAAGGCTGGTGCTGGTTTGAAAGGCAGCTCCTTCCCCTGGTGCCAGCTTGCAGGGAAGAAAGGCCGAGCTGGGCGCTGGGTGGCCATGGCCAGCGCTGACCATGACAGGGTCATCCCAAGATCCTTTAAATCCATTCCCTGCTCTGAGGCTGCTCTTCAACGAGCTGGGAATATCCCTGCTTTGTCCTCGCTGGGGAGGCCATGGATGTTTAGGATTTGGATGGATTTTGCTTCCATCTGAGGGCAGTGGGGCTGCCGTGGTATAGCACGGAAACATCATCCCCTTATGGGGAGCTGGGGTGGGAATGTGGGATCCCACCCCTCTGGTGTTCCCACAGCATTGTGCTGGATCCTCCTTTATCCCACCCAGCCCATGGAGACGCTGAGGTTGGTCAAGCTAAACTTTTCCCCAGCTCTACGTTCTCACAAGCCATTTTTGTAAAGGAAAGTTAATATCTCGGGGGTTTTTTTTTTTCCTTTTTTGGGATACCCATGGAGCAAAAGGCATCAAACGAGCAGGACCTGGTGGGCTCAGGAGGCATCCTGGAGGCATTAGATATGGCTGGCATTCGATCCAACAACTGAGGCTTTCCTGCCTTATTGATTTACCCAATTTGTGGTCGTGCACGCACAATGGGCCCCATTATGAGGGCCATGTGCCTCCCTGCCAACAAACCCCAGAGAAGGGCAGATGTTTCCCACCCAAAAAATTCATTCCTCTCATGCTGAGAGAGAGAGAGAGGCCTCTCCCCATGACCTCCAAGGCGCAGGGGTGCACATTTCTGGGTGTTTGTGCACGTTTGGCTCTTGGGGAGCGGGCGGAGAATTCCCTCCCCGCGCGGTTCGCTTGCGTTCCCAGCGGGAATCAAAGCTGGGATGGTGGAGGAGAGCGGCTGCTCTCAGCTGGAGAGGGTTGAGGACTCCAGGGGTGGACACACCTGGACTTTAGGAGTGAGTTTTTCCCGTCAGAATAATTTCCTGATTGTCGGCATTGAGGTGGCTTGGATAAAAACGCTCTTGGAGGGGATGGGATGTGGTGTGCAAGTGTTTGAGGAGGGATGTCTGGGACTAAAAAGGGAGTTCTGGGTCTAGAAAAGGGAAATTTGGGTCTGAAAAGGGAATTCTAGGCTCAAAATGGGGATCTCTAGGTCAGAAAGGTGAACTCTTGGTCTAAAAATGGATCTCTAGGTCTGAAAGGAGAATCTTTAGGTCTAAAAGGAGAATCTCTAGTTCTAAAAAGGAGTCTTTAGGTCCAAAAAGGGAATCTCTAGGTCCAAAAGGGAATCTCTAGGTCTAAAAGTGCTGTCTCCTGGGATCCAGGATGTGCACACACCAAAGGTGGCAGGGCACCAGTAGTAAGAGCATCCCCAAACCCAACTCTTGCTCTCACAAGCTCAGCCTAGAACAAGTGTCCTTCCTTGTGTAGCTCCACTCAGCCAGGTCCAGTCCTGCCAAAGAAACATTCCAGGAAAATCAGGGATCAGGAGAAATGCAGGCACGCCCTGGGCTGCTCACTTGGTACCTAAGTGAGGAACAAATTTGGGCTCCAGGGTGAGGATGGGTGTTTAACTCAGGAAAACACAGCAGTGGCAGCAAACATTGCTGTTTCCTTGGGTGTTTGAAGGAGATATCTTGGGAAAAAAGTCAAATTATTTAGTTTTATTTGTTAGTATTAAAGACATGTTGTATTTTCCAGGTGTGAGGAATGGGATCATATTCTCCTGCAATGAAGTGGAAGCAGAGAACGCTTGATTTCTAAACATTAAGCCACCAAAATATTGATAAAGGGAAGTTTTTCATTTAAGCTGTTACCTCCCTGAGAAAAGCCTTTGTTTTGGAACAAACCCCAACTTATTGACTCTGTTTCAACTCAAGGTGGAGCATTCCCGAAGTGGAGGTGTGCTTCCCATCCTCTTCCAAATTAAATGCTCCAATTTTCCATTTGAAAATGACTTTTCACTTCCATTTTTTTGTATAGCAAAAACACTGCTTCTTAAGTCAAAATGAAATGAAGTTTTTTTGTTTTTAATTGGAGGAAATATCTGGTGTGGGAACAGAGAAGATCTCTGGGCATCTCAACGTTTCGAGTCCTACTTCTTCTGATTTTTCCAAAATACATCTCAAAATGTGGGAAAATCAGAAATTCCAGGAGAGATTCCAGCTTACAAGGAGCAGCTCAGTGTGAAGGTCAGATCTCTGTGTTCTTGCACAGCACGTGCCAGAATATTTCACTGCTGGGACAGAAAGTCTGTATTTAAGTAGCAATAACTCACAGGAGGGATTGACAGATTGGAATGCACCTGGTTCAGGCTGTTGATCGCTAATATCATTCCCAGTTTTCTCTGCTGAAAGGCAGCTGGGATGGTTTATGGGATGTCCAGCTTAGGGCTGCTGTGCTCAAATATGCCCCCAAATTAAACCTGTGGGGTGGGATGCCTCGAGGGATGGATAAATTCGGGAGTGTGGTGGAGCAGCCTCCGTGTTTCCCACGTGGCTGTGCCAAGCTGGTCCCTTCAAGGCCACCCCAAAACATCAGAACCACCCCAGAACATCAGAACCACCCCAGAACATCAGAACCACCCCAAAACATCAGAACCACCCCAAATGGAGGCCGAGCTCCCGAGCTGCACTGCTGGCAGCGTTGTTTAAAAACAATGGGGCTCAATTAGATGAGAATTATTTTAACACTTCGGAAGGCTGCCAAGTCATTTCCTTCTCCTTTATTGATTTTTTCCGTTGCCAGTAAATATATCTGTGGCTGCAGGATGAAAGGAGAGGGGGGGAAAAGCGAAGTGTTAAAAAGGAGACTGAAACAAGATCTGTCCCCCGAACCTCTGGGAAGGAGGAGGACATTTTAAGGCAGAAGGAAGCAGGGGATTCATGGAGGCATTTCACGGGGTAGCAGACAGCCCAATATTATTTTCCTTGCCTGATCCTTTACTTAGATTGGCTCCTGTTTCTTCCCCTCATTGTGCAGTCCCTGCGTGAGCTGCTCTCCGTGTAAAGACATTCCACCTACATTCCTTTGCCACCGGGTGAGAGGAGGGGGGAGTGCAATTATGTGGGCTAGCGAGACACAAAAGGCTCTGCTCCACAGCTCAAGCTCATAAACTTCGGTTAACTTTTCCCCTCAAAAATATTAACCCCCCCTCCCTCCCCCCCCCAAAAAAAACCCAACCAAACAAAAAAAAACCACCAGAGTCTGGTTTGTTCCTCTCCTGCCAGCCTGCAAGTGAAGGGTTGGAGCTGTACCTATCCCACCTATAAATATTTCCCTCCCCAGCACTCTGTAGATCACCACAGAATAAATAGGTTTTAATTTTTTGGCAGTATGAGCATTTCTGGTTTGGTTTTTTTTTTCACATGAATCTTCTCTGTGCTAATCCCAGAATGGTTTGGGTTGGGAAGGAACTTAAAGATCCTCTCCTTCCAGCCCTCTGCCTCAGGCAGGGACACCTTCCTCTGGAAAGGGAGAGGTGGGAACAGATTGGAAAGCTCCTTGGATGAAAAGGCCACAGGTGAATCATTTTCCAGGGATACTTATGTCATAATGTTTATTGGGATCTAATGGGGGCCATTATGGCATTTATCCAAGAAGTTTCCAGGCTCCAGGTGTGACCCTGCCTTTCTCCATCCTCAGGAGTTGTGTCACCATCCTGGCTATAAATCCTGGGAATGCCCCACCACAGGCACCACTGGAAGGCTCTAGAAGCTGTCCCTAAAAGCACTGGGAGCTGCACAGACCCAGAAGGGATGAAATCCTCCAGCTGAAGAAGCTGGAGCGTGGAACAAACTGCTCAGGAGTTCACATGAACTGGACTTTTTCCAGGTGAACAACCTCAGGGCTGTCAGCAGGGCAGGGCTTTGGAATTCCAGTTCTGAGCCCTGAACTTCATTAGCTGGGCTCTCTCCATGTGCAGAGCTTTGGAAATGCTGCTGCCCTGCTTCCCACATTGATTTCTGTGCCCCTGCACTCCTTCTTCCCATTTTGTCTAATAAGCAAATTTCATTACCTGACTTCACAATTTTTCCTCTGGGCCATTAGAATTGCTCGAGTGTATTCCTGGCAGAGCCCTTAATTAGAGATGGATCAGAACTGATGTCATTAAACTGATCCATTAACCACACTCTTCCTGTGACTCCAAATGCAGGTGCTTCAGAGAAAATGTGACCTGGATCCAAATCGCCGCTGAGTTCGCTGTGCAGAGCCCCAAACCTCCTCAGGCAGCCAGGGATGGAGGGGAAAAGTCAAATTAAACCTTCCAAGGGTTCTGCCTCAGCTGTCCTGACACAGGAGATGTCTCTGGGTTTATCCTGCAACCAAAGCATTTGTGATGTGTAAATGATTTCATTTCTTACTGCACTTTTTGGAAGGCTGGGTCCTCACTCCAACAAGGTAAAAATGTTATTGTTTTCCTCTAGTCACATCAAAATCTTCTGAGGCACAGACTTTCTTCTTTAGGCACCCTTGAGAGCTCTCTGGAAGCAAGTCCAATTTTTATATTTCCCTATAAATCCCAATTAGGTTGGAATCCATAGACTGAGAGAGACATTTTGGCTTTCTGCTGCCTTGTCCAGCAGCCTAGGCACTTGCTGAAATAAATTACAGCTCTTTTTAGAGCTGGACGTGGCCAGAGGTGGACACAGAGAAGCTGAACATGATGATCTCAAAAGAGATGCTCTGAATTAAGCAGGAGGTTGCTAAGCCACAAGATTGCTGCAGTCTCCAATGAAAGTTACAGCACCGAGTCCTTGCACAGAATGGGATTTTCTGAGGGAAAAAAGTCTGCAAGGACACAGCCTTAGCCGGTTATGGCTGGAAAAAGCTCCTGAAGTCACCCAGGATTTCATCTTTTACCTCTTACAGCATCCACAAGCAAAGGACGCAAAACCAAAGAGCTTCTCTTGCCCCAAAATCTGGAGTGTGGACAGCTGCACTCTGCCTGCTTCTGGGGGTTATATTTGTTTATATGGATATCACAATAAAAATAATGTTTCGTTCTCCCCATTCTTCAAGGGCTGCCCCAGCTTTTCCCCCAGGATGGTTCAGCTCCTATCTCACATCATCCATCTCGAGGGCTGGGACTGGATGGGCTTTAAGGTCCCTTCCAACCCAAACCATTCTAGGATTTAATGATCTTTCTAGAAAGTTTTTTCCCACCTCTGCACCAGCCAGAGAGGGTTAATTTGGCCTTTCCCTGGACCTAGCAGGGCAGCACCTGCTAGCAGGGTGGGGAGTTCCCTCACACATCTTGTCAGAGGCAGATTATTATTATTATTATTTTGTGAAATAGCACGTTCCTTTGTCTGTGTCCTACCCCACAACCTTCAGTCAAGCCTCGCTGGTCTCTCAGCCCTCACTGCCAAATTTTGCTGCTTTCCCTGTTTGCAGAAACCCTAACTCCGTGTTTGAATTGGCCTGCAGGATGTGTTTGAGGAGGGCCAGAGACTGAACAAAAATGGGAGGCTCTCATCCCCCCAAAAAGAAGTGTAATTTGCCTTTAAAGGCTCTTAAACAGCAAACACATTCTGTCTGATCCTCCTTAATAAAGTATCCCAGCAGTGCTACAGTGCCTTATTTGAGGTCTGTGCAGTCTCATTAAATTTGATGTGTCACAGAGGGCTTGGACATGTGAAAGGGAAGGCTGCAGGAACCAGGATTGAAGTTTGCCAGATTTGCTAAGGAAAAATGATTCATTATGGCTTTTCAAAATGGACACCCTTCAGGCTTCCCGCTCCATTGATTGTGAGAGCAGGGAAGAGGGAGCGGAGGGGCCACCGCAGCCTGCAGATTTAACCCTTATTAACAGCTGCTTAAATTAAGGATTCGGTTTGATCTGGGAAGATGTGCTCGCACTCGTGAGCTCCGAGTAAAGGGAAGAAAGGTTATTAAAGATTTAAGGGCTGGATGGTGCTGCTGGAGACTCGGGGCTGGCTCTGCTGTAGGGCAGGGAGGAGGGCGGAGGCTGCAGGGTGTGCTCAGGTCATGCGGAGTCCTCCGTGACCCAGCCCTGCACCCAGAACGGATGCTCAGAGCAGCACCCTGCATCCCCAGAGCCTTGGGAAAGGGACAGGAGGTGCTGGGAGGTGGTTTGGGGGCATTCACGTGGTGTGGCTGTGGTTTGAGAGCAGTGCTGGTGCCACGGGGGTGTGCAAGGAGCTCTTTGGTGGGGCTGTCTCCTCCTCCTGTCCACGCAGGAAGGTTTCCTGGAGTTCTGTTTCCATGCATTTGTACCTCGTGGGGGTCAGTAGACGAGAGCTCTGGAGCACAGGACGCTGTTGATGCTTTGGGGTTTGTGTGTTGGAGCTGGAACTCCAGCCAGTTCTTGTCCACCCAGTGTGGAACCTTCCCTCAAGAGCTGCACCTCGTGCAGCTCAGAATATTCTGTGATCTGGGAATGAAAGTGGTTCAATCCTGAAAAAAAAAAACTCCTCAGGTATCTTCCCTGTGCTTTGCTGGGAGCAGAGCCAGTGCAGGGAGGTTTCTCTCCTGCATCTTTCCTGTGCTGGTGGTGGGTGAGGAGAAGGGAAGGTTGGGAAAGTGGTGCAGGGTTGGTACCAGCACAGAGCCATGCTGGTTTGGAACAGAGCAGAGACAGGTTAGGCTGGGCGCCCAAAAAGCGACGTGTCCAGAGCTTGTGAGCATACCTGGGTGCTGCCCTGGGTCAGTGACTCCAGGCAGCAGTAGGAATCAGGGAATTTAGGGATTCCCCACACTGCCCTGGTGATGGGAGCAGTGATACAGCCAGGACTGAGGGAAAGGTGTTACCCCTGGCTGCAATCATGAGCTCTTGAGCAACAGGCTCCTCACACATGGCATCTCCTTCCTCTTCCTCCTCTCTCCCTGAGAGCCTAAAATTCACAACATGGTCACATTTCAGTTCGAGACACCAGAGGGGAAACAAAAAGAGAAGCAGGAGAACTGATCTGGGGGATCCATGTCTGTCCCTTAGGATAGCAACCAAAAGGAGCCAACCCTCCATGGGGGATTTCTTGATGCTGCAAAGAATTCTCCTGATTTGTGGCATCTGAGTGAGGGGGCCAAAAAGAAAAAACATTTGTGCTTTTAAAAAGGTTGTAAATCATGCCCTGAATGTTCACCATTTACATTTTAAGTGAAATAGGATGTCAAACCATTTTGCTTTATGTTTATTTTCAAATACTGTACGCTTTACTGTCCACTTTCTCTGGTGCCCATGCCATTTAAATCATATTGTATATAGCCCAAGATGCAGGGGAGTATAAATCTCCCAGGATGTGTGTATACACCAATTATTCTTGGGAAATGCAGCCAGCCAGAGTTCACAGTACCTGAGATACATGAATACAGTGGACATGTTATTTCTGGGCATTTTTTTGGAGGGGATTCTTACCTAGCATAGATTTAAGGGTAAATCCACCTGGTCTGGTGGTGTGACATAGATAAAAAAATGCATGTAAAGTGAGATCTTTCAATTTCAGGGAGCGAATTTCAGCTGTGGCCCCATACAGATGCTGCGTGATAAATAAAGTCTCTCAACTGCATATTTAAACAAAGCATTAAAGCCTTCACACTTCCTGTTGGAGAAGTATTTTATTCCTTTCCCTTTATTTATACAGCGTGGCAGCAAGAGCAGGAATAAATTTCATCAGCTCCTCGCTGCCTCATCGCCGGCAGAGACACACAGGAACAAGATGAAACATTGTTCAAATGAAATGTAAATTTAACTCGCAGGCCCTGTCCAGTCAAACACGGCAGAAGTCGGCGAGGGAGAGCACAGGAGAGATGGAGCTGGGGGTGGGAGAGCTCTGAATGGAGTCCTGGGGGTATTAGGGTCCAGGATTTGGGCTCAGATCCATCCCCATGTCCGTGCTGGCAGCAGGCACAGCCATTCCCTGGGTGCTGGTGATGCCTGAAATGGCTCCCTAGAAACAGAGAGCAGACAGGGATAAAGGAATCAAGGAGGGATTGATTGGAAAGGCCTTCAGAGGTACACTCTGGGCTCCAGAGGCTCCTGCCTCAGTGCATCCCAACATGGACAAGGACAGCTCCCGAGTTCTTCCCACTTGGATCTCAGCATCAATTCCCCAAGCAGAAGCCAGGCAAGGATGGAATTTGCCCAAGCTTGCCCCCCTGTCGCCAAGATTGTGGTTTGCAGTTGTTGGGCCTAGGAGGGTCTGGGTGTCCTTGGAGAGCTGGAGAGGCTTTGTTGTGTGTGTGTGAGCATGAGAGAACAGCACTGAACGAGCTCCAGGGAACTGCAGAGTGACACTGGGCAGGGCAGGATTGGAAACATGGAAAAGTTAAAACCTAAGGCATCACTGGCACTGGGGAAGTTTGGTTTCTCTTGGAGCTGTACCTCGTTTTTACTTCACTCAGCCTTTCCCAAGGTGAGAGTTCCCACCCTCTCTGTTTGGGAAGAACTCTGGGCTGTCTCACCTGTGGCCCTTCCTGAGCTTGTGTCTTCCCAGCTGTTCTTCAAAGCTTTGCCTCTCTTCTGACCTCCCCACAGTCTGAATAAATTGTGGGTGCAAATCCTACTCTGCTTTTGCTCACCCCTTGTGTCTCACAGGTGGCACAGGAGTCACAGTGGAGCCATGCTCAGTGTGACCTCCCTGCCCTGCAGGACCCCCCAGCCCTGCTGCTGATGCAGAAAGGGCAGGATCTGTGCCCACTTTGTGCTTTCTGGGCAGAGGAACTCTCTGTGTCCTCGAGAAAAATATTTCCCTACCAGCAGCATAATGAGAGGTTTGATTGCCTCGCCTTGAAAACAGAGTCAGGGCTCCCCTGAGCTCAGGGGGAAAATCCACGTGGATTGACATCAGCAGAGCTGCTCAGGTGGAAGTGGTCGGGTGAGGGGCAGTGCCCTGCCTGCAGAGCAGCACCAGAGCCATCCCAGTCCTGCACGAACCCAGGTAAATTGGAGCTGTCGGGAATTTGATTTGCATTTACTGTTCTACCTTAATTTGTACCTGTCTGTCTCTGGGATCTCAGCTCAGAGGCAGTGCTGCATCTTCCCTGAGCCACCCTCCTGGTTAATTAAAAGGTATTCTCCCCTATACCTCCTAGCCCAAATCCCATTTACCAGGCTTTCTCCTGGGCAAAGAAAGGCTGAAATTCAAGCTGTAAGGGCTAAACAGATCCACATTGTGCTGTGGAAAAGGAAAAAAAAATCCAGCCTACATCCCAATTCAGTTAGCTACTTAAAACGCTGCCTTGCTTATTGCCATTGTTAGAAAACCTCATAAATCATGAGATTACTTTCTCAGGGTCTGTCCTGAGGGTGGAGAGATTTAGGCAGCGCAGGAAATCAGGATGTTGGCTCAGCACACGTTCAAATCAGTGGCCAGCAGTAAATCCCCCCAGCCCCAGAGACCCCCAAGCCTTGCACACCAGGGATTTGCACAGGGCTTGGTGGAGATGGGGGAATTTTGGAGCCTCCACAGCATTTTAGGGAGCTTGCAAGGCTCTGCTGCTTTGTGTCTTGTATTTAGTGTGTCTGAAGAGGCTTTGCACTCACCCAGATCTCGGGATGCTGCTGAAATTTGGACACATTACATTATTCTGCCTTATATCTTCTAAAGGATATTCCTCAGCTTTTTAGCATCCCCAGGTCTGGCAGCCCTTGGGATTGAAACTGGAGTAGAAAAGGTTTCTGTCTTGGACTCGGTGCCTCTGCTGTACTTCTGAAATCCTTGTGATTGAGGAGCTCTCCTTAATAACTGTGCAGGTGTGTGTGCCTAAAGAAATTGTGGGTTGCCATTCCAGCCCAGTTTGTGCCTGTGTTAGAGGTGATATTTTGATGCACAGCTGATGGGATAAAACTGAAAAGGATGTATCTCCTCTAGGATAAATCATAAAGCCCTTCCTGTAAAAATCTCATCCTTTGCAAAAACCAGGAGTTTTTGTTCAGAGCGTTCCTGTTGGTTTAATCTGTAGCATTCTGCAGGCACCGAGTTTGACCCACTCTCCCCATTTTCCTGCAGAAATGAGCTGTATGGAGCTGCACCTGCCCTTTCCCAGCAGCCAGACAGGAGTGTCAGAGCAGGTTTCTCCTGGAGGCACTGGAGTGGCAGAGCTCTCCCCAGCCCTGCCAGTGACCTGTTGGGTGGCTGGGGCGATGCTTTTAATCTCTTTCTCTGCTTTCATCTGCCTGGCTGGCTGAGGCTTTGAGGATGAAACGAGCTCTGTGTGTGTGTGTGTGTGTGCAGTGCTGAGCACCACAGGGTCCTGCCCCACGCTGGGGGCAAGGCTCGGAGCCCACAGGGCTGGGAATGGATCCAGGATGGATCCAAGAGCTCCTTCCCTGGCAGCAGCAGAGCACCTGGGCCTAAATTTAGCTCTGCCACACTCTTCAAGTCAAACTGGGACAGCCCTGATCCAGGGCGAGCAGAGAGGAGCAGTTCAGAGATAAAATATTCCAGGTCTTTCTCATTACAATTCTCCTCATGCAAGATTATCTTTGATTTTTCCATAGCTCCTCCACACTGGCAGCCAGAGGCTTTGTTTAAAACACATCCATCATTATCACTGTAATGTATTATTATTATTATAACTTATTCATTCATATAGCATTTTTCTCACAACAACCCAGGAATCAAAGTGGTTTACACTCTTGCTGTCTGAAAGCAATCTGAAAGGAGAAATTAAGGGCGGGGGGGAGTGTTAAAAATACCTAAATAAATCTGTGAAACTGGTTTCAGGTTCACAGTGAAAACTCCAGGTCTAAGTAGGTAGGCAGAAAAATAATGGTGAGGAGCTGTGGGTAGCTGGGAAAGAAATTTTGTTGTGTAACAAGATATGAAAGAGAATTTAGAAGAGACTTTGCCTCGTCTGTGCCTCGAAGGATGTTCTCCAGGTAGCTGTGTGTGATACACAACAGCTCAGCTCTGAAACAGGAATACAGATCTTGCTCCAGCACGGGGACGTCTGGGAGTTCAGGTAGAGATTTATGGCATAATTAATAAGGATGGAGGCTGATGCAGAATTTCAGTGATACTCACATTTTAAGTTCTGGTTTCTTTGCACCTATATAAAAAAAAAAAAACAAAACACCCAAATCCCAGAACAAAACAACCCCACAACCCCAAAACCAAGAGACACACAAATAAATGTGAAGAGGGGACTTGGTTCTGTGTGAGGCCAGCTGTGAAAGAGAGGAGGTGAAGCCTGAGTGAAACCCTCATTATTAACCCTAATCTTTGCCAAAGATTAAAACCACCACATATCTGCATCACTCCAACCAAACACAGCAAAAGGGTTGTGTGACATCTTGATTTCAGAGCTCTCCAGACTGGAGAACCCTGAAGCCTTCAATAATTCATTGTTTTCTCCTCCTAATTTCCTTCCCTGCTCCGAACGTGCCCCGCGTGCTTCTCGCTCAAGGTTTAGCTCAAGGTGATTCTGTTTGTGCAGATTTTCCTTGCAGCCTCTTCCCTTTTTAATTTTAATGCAGCATTTTGAGTTTGTCTCCTGCAAGCCTCGCTGTCTGCTCTGTGGAGTAGCAGGAAGGCAGGAAAAGATATGACTAAGGAAGATTATGATATCATTCTGGTTAAGTGCAAATGCATTTTAAAAAATGCTTTGGCTTCTTACCAAGAGGAAGTGACAGATGATCTTTGGCAATTTTATTAATGCATCTTTTCTGTGTTCTGCACATCCCCACTATTTTCTAGAAGCACACAAGGACCAGCATTAATTTTCTAAATCTTTGCTGTCTTCTCTCAAAAAACCTTGTGTAGATATGGAAAACTCCATCCCAGATCTGATTTTTTTTTTTATTTTTTCCTTTATGAATATATGTGAAATCCTTATTTGAATATCTGCCCACTGGTTATTTTATATCATCATTTGCATAGTTCAGCTTCCTCCTGACTCCTCAGCAAGATTTAAATATAACAGCCACCATCCCAGCATGTATTAACAGGTCTGGGAGTTCACCTGGATGTCTTCAGAGAGCTGTCACGTTCCCAACTGGAAAATGAGGAAAAGAGGCACAGTGGCCAAGAATTTCTTGGACAACTTCCTAAGCAATGCTGACAGCTCCTCTGTCACTGCCACCTCTCTGATGTCACCCCTCGGGGTGACCTCCAAGGTGACCAGGAGTGGCTGCTCTGTAAAATCTCTTTATTTGGATACTTCCTTGCTCCAAACCAAGAGTTTTATCGTTTTTTTACTGCCCTGACTTCCTTCCATCACGAGTCCAGAGCCTTTTCCAGTGGGATTATTTAATTCTAGCGTGAAAGGTGTGGCTATAAAAGCAGGTGTCCATCTGTCCAGTGATGCAGAAGGAGCCTGAGTGTCCTGTTCCAAAGGCCATGTGGTGTTTTTGCCACAGGAACAGACCAGGGGCTAATTACAGTATCAGGGAAACGCTGAGAGAGATGAGTCAAATACAAAATATTCAATTCATTTAATATTCCTGATGAATAGGCAAATTACTCTAATCACATTAGTTATTCTATTCATTTATTAGCTAAGAGTGATTAGTAGTGAATAGCTGTAAGAGGATCTTCCAGGTGCAAAAATTAGGCATCTATAGTTTCATGATGTTTATTTTCAGCGGAAGATAATTGTCTCTTTAGCTCCTCTCAGACACACACACACTCTGCCACACACAGCCCAGCTCCCTTTTGTCCAGGCACGGGGGAAAGGTAGGAAAAAACCCGCCCAGGTGTGCAGAGATAAGTCCAATTCCCTGCAGAATTTAACAGGATTTATTTCAAAACAGTCGGGAAGAGATTTCTCCAAGATTAGGCCAAGTTAATGCAGAGGGATTTGGATGGCAGTTCCCACGGAGCGCTCGGATAATGCCATTTTAAGCAGCAGGCTCTGCTTCGTTCATGCTTGATTTGATTGTGCTGGAGAGTGGGAGCTTGGCCTGAAGTGCAGCACGAACGGGAGGCAGGTCCCTGATGTGACAGTGGCACTGCCACCCTGCTCCAGTGGCTGCTCCCGCCCCAGCTTCCCGCTGGTGTTGTTCCCTGTGGGATAAATGCAGAGAGACTGGGTGGGGTTGGAAGAGATGGAAAACTCCATCTAATTCTCCTCCCAGCCATGGGCAGGGACAACTTCCACTGTCCCAGGCTGCTCCAAGCCCCAGTGTCCAACCTGGCCTTGGGCAGTGCCAGGGATCCAGGGGCAGCCACAGCTTCTCTGTGCCAGGGCCTCCCCACCCTCCCAGCCAGGAATTCTCTCCCAATATCCTATCCCACCTAACCCTGTGGTGACTAATTTACAAATAATACACAACTCTGTAACTTTTCCTTTGTTGTCGTGCATAGATGACTCTGAAACATGAGGAAAACAGCCAAAACTGACTGGAATTCTGTCTGGAATAATTTATAGGAGTCCCAACAAAATATAAGGAAAAGGCAGCAGGGTGGTTGCCCAGCTCTTCCTGGGATGGGAAATTAAGGACCAGCAGACACATCTGATGGGGGAGAGGTAACAGGGCAGATGAGAAAAGCAGAGAGACCAGATCCTGGAATCCCAGAGGGACTTGGATTGGAAGGGACTTTAAAGATGATCCAGTTTCACCTCCTGCCATGGGCATGATGCCCTAAATGGCTCCCTAGAAACAGAGAGCAGGCAGGAATAAAGGAATCAAGGAGGGATTGGTTGGAAAGGCCTTCAGAGGTACACTCTGGGCTCCAGAGGCTCCTGCCTCAGTGCATCCCAACATGGACAAGGACAGCTCCCGAGTTCTTCCCACTTGGATCTCAGCATCAATTCCCCAAGCAGGAGCCAGGCAAGGATGGAATTTGCCCAAGCTTGCCCCCCTGTCGCCAAGATTGTGGTTTGCAGTTGTTGGGCCTAGGAGGGTCTGGGTGTCCTTGGAGAGCTGGAGAGGCTTTGTTGTGTGTGTGTGAGCATGAGAGAACAGCACTGAACGAGCTCCAGGGAACTGCAGAGTGACACTGGGCAGGGCAGGGCTGGGAACATAGAAAAGTTTAAACCTAAAGCATCAGGCAGGGACATCTTCCACAACCCCAGGTTGCTCCGAACTCCATCCAAGCCGCCCTTGGACACTTCCAGGGGTGGAGCAGCTTCCCTAGGGAGGGTTAGAGTGAGGGCAGGTGAAAGGGAATTTCTGCATCCTTAAACTTCGGCTCTCGAGCTGCCTCACCCCTCGCTTCACACCTCGCGGCTGGATGGATCCCACCAGGGCTCTGCAGCAGTTTGTCTGCAGGCATTAAAGCTCAGGATGGAGAGCTGGGATTGCAAGGCAGGCACTTCCCTGATTTCCCTGAGAAGGAAATCGATGGGCAGCAGCACTCGGAGAGCAAATTGACAGCAGTATTTACTCCTCGATCACACACGGCGCTGCCGGGGCGCCTTAATTCAATGTTCTCAGGCACTTTCAGGATGTTATGCTAAGCAAAGGCTGAGCTGTCATTACATTTTTATGAAGTCAATGCAGTTTCTAACAGCTCAGAAAAAAGAATTTACAAGAATTGATCAAATATCTCATTTTTCTAAGGGAATCTGCTCCTCTGGATTTCCCTGAGCTGTCAGCTCGCATTGATATGATCTGATTGATGCTGTTTGCCACATTAAGAAACGTTGGGAGCTAATCTGTTTTAATCCCATTCTCTGTTTTTAATGTAATACTCTTGAAGGTAACTGAAGGTTATTACTTATTTTAAATAGCTTAAATATTTGTGTCAAAACATTGTCCTCAAAGGTTCAAATCCAGCCTTTGCCACACGGCTTGAGGGAGGGAAAAAGAAAACCCCCAAACCACCAATGTTGAGACCATTTGGAATGATCTAATCCATGCTCAAATCCCTTTGTTCTCCTGTTCCCTTGCAGTGTTGGAGAGTTTGAGCTGAATGCCATTTATTGGAAGGTTGGAGGGGGTGCTGCCTGCTAAGGAGTTTCTTCTCCAGGCTCTTTGGGGAGGCTGCATTTTTCCAGTTTGCTCCCAGTTTGGATGAAATCTGCCAAATCACAGGGAATTTTCTTATGGAAAAAGCTGAGAATCCACAGGGAAAACCTTTATTGCCGGGGGAGAAAACTGTGCTTTTTCAGGACTTTCAAACCAGTGTCTGGGGGGATGGATTATAAAAAAAAAAAGAAGTCCTGAAGTAATGAGAGTTGTACTTTATCTTAGAGGAATCATTTATCTCTACACCAGTTGTTTAGCTGGGTTTGCCAAGCTCGAAAATTTAGATTTATTGGCACCAACAACAGGAATGGAAGCATTTAATAGGCTTGTGCTCTGTGGAGGTGATGAGGAAAAGCAACAGAAAGTCGGGAGGTGGCTGAGATTGTGCACCCATGGCTTTTTCTTGGGGGGGTTGCTTTCTTAGGAATAAATTCAGATTGCTGAAAGAAATGATGATTTTTAGGAAGGCTGGCGCAAGATACTGGACAAGGTGTGGGCAAAACAGATTAAACTCCATCGTTTCATGGATGTCAGGACTTAAAATGCCGACATTTGAACTTCCAGCTGAGCCTTTCCCTGCCTGACCTGCGCTGTGGTCACCCACCCGTGCCAGGACAGGGCTCCTCTCCCTTTCCCAAAGGTTCTGCCTGGGGGCCCCCGGGGCACCCCCACGTTTGCTTGTGCTTGTGTTTCGCTGGGGCTGCTGTTGTTTACCCCACACGCTCAAACAGGGCTCGCAGTGGCTTCGCAGGAGCAGATGTGAAGCACAATCTTGGACGCCTTCCCAGCCCTCGCTCCGAGCGTCCAAGTGCTCAGTATTTCCTGCACGAAGCCAGTCTAGTCTGACACAATGCCAGCTGCAGCGAAATGTGCTCTCCCAGTGAATGCTCAGTGTCTGGGTGGCTCGGGGCTCGCACACAGAACCACCATTTCCACCTTTTTTACCCCATTTCCACCTTTTTTACCCCATTTCCACCCCGTTTCCTTGCCGAACCTGCAGCGGTGCCGCCGCCTCTCCCGTGGGGAGCATCTCTGAGCAGCAGCGTTGGGTGAAATGAGGGTTTTGTGCCCAAAATTTCCCCGTGCACCTGCTGCTGCTGCTGCACATCCTGGAGCAGCTGCCACAGGACCTGTGCTGACCCAGCACAGCCCTTGGCAGTGGCTTTTTGGGCCGAGCTGTCCCCGTGGAGGCACAACCTGCGCTCCAAAAAACAGGGATTTTTTCACCTGCTTTTGATTAAGACTTCAGCTTCAGAGCAAACAGCTCCACGTGCGCTTATGGTTTATGTAGCTCGAGGAAAGTGGTGAGCACTGAGTCCCTCCCTGCCAAGTTTTCCCCTCTCCGTAGCACAGAGTCCACTTAAGAGCTACAATCTGGTTGCTTCATTTGCTTTCAAATTTGCCTCCCATTTGTTCCTCCAAGACATTTGGGTAAGTGGCAGCATCTGTCTCGTGTTTGTGTTATTCACGCTGAATTTCCAAGCGGACGTTTTCGAATGGGTGCAAGATGCTGCTCTGGCTTGGAAATCATCCTTCTCCGGGCGGCGCTTGACTTATTAGATGTTAAACAGGCTGGGGTGGGATTTGGGGCTGGATGGAGACCCCCAGAGCAGCACTGGAGCCCGAGCAAGGAGCGTTTTACCCCTCTGAACAGCCCGGCTGCAGCGGGATCACGGTGCTGCTGGAAGGGTCACCCTGCGGAAGGTCACCTGTCCGGACAATGGAGGGTGTCCAAGCCCGGTGGCTTGGCCAGCTCGCAGCCCCCGGGTGAGCCGCATTCCGCTGGCCCAGGGGCCCTCTAGTGGCATTCCCGGCTGGATCTGCTCAGCCTGGCTCCTCCCTGGGTGGGCAATGTCCCCGCTGCGGGGACAGCTGGCCCTAGGGCAGGGCACCCATCGCTCTCTGCACCCTCCCCTGGGACCTTTCAGCAGAGCCAAAGCCCAGTTTGGGTTCTGAATAAGGCTGGAACCACCATGTTGGGCTCCTTCATAATTTCTACCGTTTTTCCTTTATTTCCCTTTTTTTTTTTTTTCATACTTCAGCTTTTTTCCATCATGCCTTTCCCCGGTTTCCAGGCCCTCTTTTCAGCTTGTTTGTAAATAAATCTCCCTCCATCCATCCTCTTTCCCCTTAATCAATTTTTTGGAGGTGCCAGAGGAATGGTTCAGATGTTCCCAGCAGCAAATAGAAGCTTTAAGTCGTTCCCTGATGGTTCTACTCCTTATCCCTTTCATTTACAGTGGGGGGGAAATACAGATAATTGCAGATCCTGTACATCTCAAACTGTTTGTGGTGATAGTTGCAATTATCCAAAATAATTGGCAGAAAGATCTGTGGACTTAATGTGCCTGGCTAAATTAATACTCTGAAACGTTAGAATTTTACCAGCCTGCGTTTGTGCCATTGCCTGTGCTGGATCTCCTAAAATGGCCTAAATTGGCCATCCTGGCCATAAGGAGGCATGAAAAGGTTTCTGGTGTTGTTTAAATTGGAGTTTATCTGAGCAGCCATTAGGGAGGGCAGGGAGAAGCATCATTTGCATCCATAGGAACCTGTTTTTTTTCTCAACTCATCCCTCAAAGAGGTTAAACAGAGGCAAATTTTTTGTGTGCAGAGCCATGCCCAGGTTGTCCAGGTGAGCTCAGAGGAAGCCAATCCTCAGCAGTGTCCCTCCTCCAGCCTGCAAGTCAAACCCTCTCTGGGTTCCTCTGCCTCCATGGGAGGTATGGACCAGCAGCAGCTCATTTCTGGGAGTTTCAGGGAGAGGAAAACATCTGGAATTCCTGGGTAGGGCATTCCCCTTCCCTGGAGGAGCAGAGCTGCTCTGCAGCTGAACCCCATCACTGTCCCCAGCAGGGAGTGTGAAATTTTCCTTCGGGGAATTACAAGATCCTGAATTCGGGATGGGAGTCAGCCAGGGTTAAACACTTGTGAAAATCTGAGTTTGCAGGGGTGTGCCTGGGCACTCTTTGGATGGAGCCAGTCAAAAGCTCCAGGGAAGGGAGCTGGGAAGGGGCTGGGGTGCAGACAGAGCTGCTGCTTCGCCCACGGCCGTGCAGGCGGCTCAGGAAACAGACCCAGGCTCGGCTTTGCCAAGAGACCTCACTCCCCCAGCAGCCAGACTGTGGGGAGAAAGACATTGGGAGAGAAGGGCTGACAGAGACTGACAGAAGCTTAGCACCCTGCTGGATCCAGCCTTTGGAAAGGGGCGATGAAAGATAAAATTCTCGTCCCTGGTGCAGCCCTTTGTCTGAGGGATGCCAGGCAAGGCTGTGCCAAGGTGCTTTTCCCTGACCATCTGCCTCATGAGCCCACATGCCAGGCTTGATGCAATCCAAAGCCTGATAGCACACAGGCCTGCTGGTTTATGAGGATCCATTTCGCAATTAAAACAAATATTTAGGATTTCTTCTAAATGAAAGGGCCAAGTCCTCGTGAGGGAAGTCTGGCGGCTCTGAGGCTTCGCTTTCTCTCCTGACAGAGGCAAATTGCCCTGAGATTCCAGCCCAGAGGTCATCTGTGCCTTTTAAAAATCATGCTGGACTTAAATAAAGAGAACTAGAGAAAGCAAAAGTGCAGATGGAGAGGGCACTGGCTGGGTGGAAGGCACATCCTCTCCCTTCTGCTTGCCTCGGATCTCCAGCGATAGGCAAGGCAGGAAAGGTGGAGGTCACTCTGTTATCAGGGAGGCTGATTTTGGCTTCACTTCTCCTTTACAATGTCCCACAGGGCACCTGGGGAAAAACTCCATCCTGGCTCAGCCTGGGCCCTTTTCCTGAGCTTCCAGGGGCAGGATTTCTTGCAACAGGGCTTGATGTTTCCTGAGCTTCCTCCTAGTGCTCCCACCATGTTAAACAAATGCATATGCTTCCTGCAGATCCTTGGCAGTGCTCTGAATCAATCCTACATGGAAATGAGGAGGTCTGGCATGCCACTGTGCAATCCAATGGTCTCACACCCCGACAGAGCTCAGCTGCAGGTCATATGTTCCCCTCTGAACCATATTTTCTGATGAAAACCTTCTTGGCTGCAGCCTCAGAACCAGCTTGAGTGAAGTCAACAAGGCAGAGGAAGCGCCTTGGCCAACATGAAATGACAAGTTGGGAGCAGAGCTGGGACCAGAGAGGTGTCTCCTGAGTCTCCAGGCTCTTTGTGGGCACAGGGGGAATTCAAACCCACCTTCAGCTGCTCATACCTGTCTGAGGGGCAGAGAGAGGGACAGAAATGAACCCCCCTGTGCAGGGGTAACCCTTGGGTCCGTGGAAGAGCCTACAGGGTGTCAGACTCCCCCCATCCTGATGCCTGAAATGGCTACCTAGAAACAGAGGCTAGACAGGAATAAATGAAAAAAAGGTGATATTCATGTGAAAGGCCTTCAGGTGCACACTTTGGGTTTAGAGGCTCCTGCCTCAGTGGGTCCCAAAATGAACATCTGTAGGTCACGAGTTCTTGCCACTTGGATCTCAGCATCAATTGCCCAAGCAGAAGCCAGGCAAGGATGGAATTTGCCCAAGCTTGCCCCCCTGTCCCCAAGATGAAGGTTTGCAG
Source organism: Erpornis zantholeuca (assembly GCA_013400515.1). Classification (NCBI taxonomy): domain Eukaryota; kingdom Metazoa; phylum Chordata; class Aves; order Passeriformes; family Timaliidae; genus Erpornis; species Erpornis zantholeuca. The sequence goes on along the minus strand of VZTN01009026.1, from coordinate 81,806 downwards.
TTCTTGTTCTGAGTGTCCTTGGAGAGCAGGTTAGAGGTTTTGTTATGTCTATCTTAGCATAAGAGAACAGCACTTAACAAACTACAGGAAACTTCAGTCACACTAGCAGTACAGGACTTGAAAAATACAAAAGTTAAAACCTAAGGCATCAATCCTGTATCAGAGACCTGGTGCCAGGTGCTACCTCCTCCCAGGTTTTAAGCTGTGCTGTAAAAAGGAGAGTGGGACCTCTTTTTCCCCTCCCTGCTGGCAGGGTTCTGCCGTCATTCCCTGCGGATGGTTCCTAGACACACATTCCTTTGTTTAGGAAGACCCTGTATTATGTTGACACAGCAGCATGTGGCACTGGAAAAGGAAATAGAAAAGGCTTTTGAACACACTTTTTTGGGCTGGTGCTGGAAGAATGCAGGGTGTGAAAGGGGATCCAATATTAGGGAACAGTTTCCAGTTGGAGCTGAGAACTCAGATTTTCGTCTTCGCTCTCGGCGTTTTTCCATCTGTAGGGAGCTCAGCAGAGCAGGCAGGTTCAGTAGGAGTGCAGTGGGTGAATTCCAGCAGGACTCTGTGGATGCTGAGGGGACAAGGAAATGCCGTGGAAGCTCTCTGGGTTCTTTGCCTTGTTCTTGCACCGTGGTGCAGCAACTCCCACTGCCCGAGCCTCGCTTTCTCCTCTGGGAATTTTGATGCTCATTGGTAAAGTGCTTTCAGGGCCTGCCCATGGATTTTTAAAACACGACAGAATTGCCAAAAATGAAAACAAAACAACCAAAAAAAAGCTGCTGTTTGGTTCCAAGGCCATAATTTCCCACCCTCCAAGGACCACATCCTCAACCAAAACACACCTTCCACAGCCAGCGAGGCTCCATCAGTTTGTAACATCCCTGTCAGGAGGCATTCAGAGCTGTCCCATGGATTTCTGTCTCCCAGGTCGTTTCCTGATGGATATTCCATGAAATATCCTGGAATGCCTCGCACATCCAGGGATCTTCCCTGGGATTCCCAAGCATGGGTTTAATTCCTCATCTGGCTGCAAACTCTCCGTGGGGCTGTGCTGGCTTCCCCCAGTGAAAGTAGGGACATTTTACATCCTCTGAAAAGTCCTTTTAGACACACAGAGTGTAAAAGAGCTTTTCGGGGCACGAGAATTGAGTTTAATCTCTCTGTGGCTCAGATAAACAGGGATAACTCATATTTTCCATGTGGCTTTGCTGGTTTAGGTTGTAAGAACTTTCAGGACAGGCACTCAGTGTCTCCCCTAACCTTGAGGGGTGCCTGGCAGGGCTGTACCCCACTCCAGCCCAGGAGGGATGGCAGCACAGGGTGCAGAATTCAACCCCCAGGTCTCTCTCTCCGCGCTTGGCCTCTCGGTCCCCATTTGTTTATCTCTCGGGGGCCTTTCTGTTTTCAATTCCATTGTTCTTCACCTGGGAATTTCAGGCTATTATTTAATTTCCTTCCAGCTTTCAGCCCTTCCCCCGTGCCTCCCAGGTCTCCCTGGCCAGCCCCAGCCCCTCTGTGCAGGGAGTTTTTACTTTTCTGCCCCTCTGTGCGAGTCAGTTTTCCTTGGCTCCCTCAGCATCTCCTCTTGTCAAGGCATTATCCAGTGGGGAGCCTGATTATTTGGATTCCTTCAGCTTCCCCTTTTAATATATCTCCTCTGTGTCCTGCAGCCTGACCCCTGCCAAAGGACCTGCCACGAGGGTTGTTTCTCCCAGTCTGGAGCCCTCCCCCAGCTTCCCTTTCATCTGTGTTTTCTGAGAGCTCTGTGCTTCAGGCAGCAAAGTCAGAGCAGGGTTTGGGGCCTCTGGGTCCAGCGCTGGATCCCTCCCCCATCACCTGAGAAAAGGCAAAAACCCCTTCCAGGGCCAGCCTCGGAGGGGGATGGGGAAGGGCTGAGCCCGGAGAGGGAAAGGAAACCATTTAATCCCCTTTTTATTTTTGAATTTGCAGCGTGGTTCCTGGTGGAGTGCAGGCACCCAGGGGCAGACCCTGTCCTGTGCTCTGCAGAGGGCATTTAGGGCAGCAGACCTGGGAGGAGCGAGGAGGTCCCTAAGAATTAGGAAGGAGAGAGTGCTGGTGCCAGGCTGCTGCACTTGTGGCTCCAGTATGCCCAGTGGAACCAGTCCAAAACCCTCCATGGGGGCTTTAGGGGCCTCTCTCCAGGTTCAACCCGAGGGGGAAATGCTGGCTGCTGGGATTTGATTCCCTACCCTATGGAAACTTCCCACCTGAAGAACATAAAGGTGATTTTTCCAGCCCTCTGCCAGCATTTTATTTTTAAAATGGCTGGAAAAGGAGGGGACCTCTGGAGGTCTCCAAGCTCTAGACCCCAAAACCAATAAAATAATTCTAGAATATATTTAGTAAAGAAGCTGTTGAGCAGGAAAACAGAGAGGGAAGGATGGAAAGAGGCATCTGCTGGCAGCTTTAGAGGATTTCTATGCAGAGAGGAGAGTGTTTAAGTGGATGGCTCCTCATTTTTGGCTCAGGTGAGGTGAAAGCCACACCCAGAGCAGGCTGTTTTCCACATATCATTGCTTCTTATTCTTAAAATACCCCCAACTATGCCTCCAAAACTGGTGTAAAACAATTTTTCAGTGTTGTTGGATCCTTCTTTAGCTCCCACCTCCAGTCCCTATGAGAGGTGGATGATGTGACCCTGGGACATCGCGTGTGGTCCAGGACCTGCAGCTTGGTGTGCAAGCTGCTCCCAGCTCTGCCTTGGCTGGGCTTTTCCCTTCGTGCAGCCTTCCCAAGGAGAGGGAATCACCCAGGAATGGCTGGGAGTTGTCACTCCTGTGCCATGGATCACCCAGCACAATGTGACACCTCAGCCAGGCAAACAGAGAGAAGCAGTTTTCTGTCAGCTCTGATTTGCCAACAAGGCCGTTGAGAGCAGGGCTTGAGATGATTGTATTCTCCACGAAAACCTCTTTTAGGAAGTGTAACAGGACATTTTCCTTGGCCAAAAACTCAGTTAAAAGTATTTCCCTGCTTTTTCTACCACCATCCACCACCTGGGTCAAGGGTACCACCCAGATTTGGCTCTTTTTAGAGTCAAGGGAAGGTCCTGAAATACTGTCCCTCACCTAGGGAGGTGTCCCAGCACTCACCTTAGCAGGCCCTTGATGAGATGCAGATAAAAAGTGATTAATATTAAGCAGCAGCTCGTGGTTGACCTTTTCAAGGGGAGATGCTAAGATCAGTTATAGGAAATATGAATCCATAGCTAAGGACTGTTGCAGCCAAAATCTGATAGATCCTTCCAAGTGCTGGATGCTCCCTGAATTGCTGAAGTTCACTCTGCTCAGATGAAGTGAAGATTTGGGCTGAGCCTGCTGCAGTTATGGGTTCCATGCCCCTGTTAAAATGCATTTACATCATCCCCAATGTGTTCCATCCCCAGGAATTTGGTTCCAGGAGTACAGCAGCACTCTCATATGGTTTTGAGTAAACCTCGTGTTTCTCCAGGCCAAAAACTGGAGGCAAGTGATGTTACAGGAAGCAGAGATTTGACATCTGGGTCAGAACTGCAATGTTTGAAACTCCCCTGAGGTGAACCTCACCCTTGGCAGGTCCCTGGGTGCTCCCAGGTGTAAATTGTCCTTCCTCTGGCCAGGCTTTGAGCACAATGGAGGAAAAAAATCTCACCAGTTCATGTGTTAGGGGAAGGAGGAAAACAATTCCTCTGTGTTGTTCTGAGATATCAGACTTAGGGTTTGCACTGTGGGATTTGTGTTTCCTCCATCCTTATTAACCTCCTGTTCCTCTGGTTTGCAGTGAGCCCTCCAGCAGGATGACTGAGCAAGGCAAGGGCAGGAGGGAAGAGAAGATGGGCTGAAGCCTCCACTGGTGTAAAAGGAACAGAATCCCTGCTTTGGGGAGGTTTCTGTCCTGTTCTGGTCTGGTGAAGAGCCCAGCAGTGATTCTTTGCTAAGGCACAGAGCACAGATTCACTCAGAACTTAAAACTCTTTATTTTCCTTGGCGCGGTGAGCAAGGAGAGCTTGCATGGCAATCATACATAATACATGACACAGGCAGAGAGACAGAAAGCAAACAAAACTGAGATCAAATGCCCAGGAAACGCAGCAGCCCAGGGCTCACGGGGCTGAGAGCAGCTCCCCTCTGCACCTTCCAGGGCAGGGTCTCCAGGGAGGGGGCAGAAAACAAAACTAAATCCTCCCCCCCAGCACCCATCTACCAGGAAATGGAAGACTCCATGCTGGGATGGTCCAACCTGGAGAAGAGAAGGCTCTGGGGAGACCTTACAGCCACTTCCAGGGCCTAAAGGAGCTCCTGGAGAGGGACTGGGGACAAGGCATGGAGGGACAGGACACAGGGAATGGCTTCCCAGTGCCAGAGGGCAGGGCTGGATGGGAGATTGGGAAGGAAACTCTTCCCTGTGAGGGTGGAGAGGCCCTGGAACATGTTGACCAGGGAGTGGTGGACTTCCCATCCCTGGAAATGTCCAAGGCCAGGTTGGATGGGGCTTGGAGCAGCCTGGGAGAGTGGGAGGTGTCCCTGCCCATGGAAAGGGGGTTGGAACAGGATGATCTTTAATGTCCAACCCAAACTCTTCGGCGTTTCCATGCCTAATTCAGGCTCCTGCAGTAGCTGTGAAGCACCTGGTTTGCTGCTGTAAGCAGTGGAGAGATAAAACCTGGTACAAAAGTCAGCTTTAAGGCAGCCTTTGCTCTGGCCCTGTGGCAGAATCATTCTGTCCCTACAGTGGGAGGTGTCTTAGGGATTGCAGGGCTCTGCCGTGGATTCAGCTGCAGATCCCTGAGGGAAATCAGCTCTTCCTCAATGCATGATCCTTCCTGACATTTTCAGCAGGATGGGGTTGGGGTGAGGACCTCTTTTCCCTGTCTCTGTGCTTGGGTCTGGATCAGTTCCTCAAGAAGCGACGAGAGATGCAGTCCTGGCCATCTCCACGTGCCCAGCAGTGAGAGCAGCTCTCAGTGTCCCCAGGGAGAAAGGTGGGTCTTCCTCAAGCAGGTAAAAGAATGCCAAAGTTTCTGCTGTGAAAATGAACTAAAAAATACTCTTGCCACACTCTGATGGTTCTTAAGCTGTGAGAGGTGTGTGTGTCAAACAACAAATTTGAGGAAAAACATCATCTTGAGTAGTCCTTAGCCAAACGAGGGAAAGTCAAAGTATTTCTTGTGCCTTCTTTGTTTAATCCTGACATCGTGATTTATTCCCCACTAACACATCTACCATCCCCCTCCACACACACACACATACACACACACACTCTCACGTCCACCAGGGCAACTGCTCCAAATTTTATTGGAAAAATATAAAACGGCTTTGCATTCTTACCTTTATTTCAAGACCTCCTACAAGAAACAGGAAGGGTAAACATGAAAGATCTGTTTCCTTTAAATTGTGAGTGTGGGGGAGTTTTCCTGTAGTGAAAGGACTGTTTTGAAAAGCCCTAAATGCTTTTGAATTGAATACATAGGAGTAATGTACACACGGTTTGAATTTACAGTTCTGGGTCTCCTATCCCCCTCCATATGAATCCTATAAGTCAGACGTGTTGCTACAGTGATTCCCACCGGGAAAGTCTGGACCTAGACTAGGAACAGCTGTAGATCTACAATCCACCAAAGTCGGCTTCTGAAACAGATATGAATTATTGGTTCAGTCAGATAAATATGGCTTTGCCTTTCCCCCACAGGCAACCACATATGGCACTTGGAAAGAATTAAAACCTTTACCCTTGGCCAGGTCTGGTTAAATAATGGCTCTTTCTTATACTTTCCCCCTCTCTCCATTTCCTCTCATTCATCCTCCTTTTCATTTTCCTTTCATGATCTTTTTGGCACCGGCACCCGAAATGTCACCTCCTCAAAGTGACCCCGAATTTTCCAGTGTCACCTACGGGGCTGCGGGAGCGCGGGCGAGGCAGACGGGTGGGAAAACACGGAGCTGTTATTCAGCGGGGCCAGAGCTCTGAAAGGATGAACAAAACCACCTTTCTGCTGCTCAGCATGGCTGTACCGAGTCCAGGAAAGCCTCGGAGGCTGCTGCTGCATTGTCAGGGCTTGTCCCAGAGCCACAGTGCGTGTGCAAGAGGGTGCTCTGCCCCTTCTTGGGGTCCCCTCCCTCTGACAGAGTGATTTTTTATGTGTTGAACGGCTCTAAGAGTGAGGAACAACGGTCTGAGGGTGAGGCATCACGGGGAGATGTGGGATGGGAGGGTTCCTCAGCTCTCTTGGCCTCTTCTCCCCATTCCCAGCTCCCTGTGCTGATTCTGCCCCTCCAAACCCAGGGCACACAGGTTCACTACAGCATCCCTCAGATGAGGGTTCAACCTCACAGCCTCTAAACGCTCTCACCTGCCTCTTGTGGGGCTCCTTGATCTCCCCTCCTCTCCCTGCTCCTCTTTCCTGCCCTCAGTCACTGCTCCAGCCTCACGAGCTGCCCTCCGGCCAAGCCCTCCACCAGATTCAGCGCAGTTCCCTTCCTCGAGCTACTTCACGGGCTTTAAAAATCTGGAATTAAGAAACCTGTAAGTTGCTGCTTTATCTCATTATCTCCTGTTTTGCATTTTAATGTGCCTGCTCTAAAAAAGCCCTCATTGATATTCCGGTTCGGCATGTGTTTGTTTGTGTCTCTTGGGAAAATTGGCTACAGATATTACTAAGTCAAAAACACACACAGGAGAGTTTGCTGCATATTTTCCTTCCCTTTTTTTTTCCTTCTTTAAAAGAAGATGGTGTTTTCTTCACTTTCTTGAACAGCAAGAGAGTGGAAATGGTGGGATTTTGAGGCAGCTCAGGATGCTGGATGTAATGCACTGGTCTTGGGGTCTCCAGCTCTGTGACTGGAGCTCCTGGGTTCTTCCTCCCCACCCTGCAAAAGGACCCTGCTTGGAAATGCAGGTCCCTGTGCCTGGCACCCTCCTAGAGCTTCCCAGCCATGCAGCACCTCTTCCCAAATCCTCAGAATCACAAAGGGACAATCCCAAAGGCCAAGCCTTGGGGATCCAATGATGATGTTGAGCTGGAGGTGACTCCAACAGAGATGGCCCAAGGTTTCCTGCCAGTCTGGGAGGGTGGCTCTGGCAGGAGTGGCCCACTACAGCCTGTGTGGGCTCCTAGGAATGTGCAGAGGAGTCTGGAAGGGCTGGGATGGTCGGGGGTGGCTGGGGAAGAGGCCACGTGAGCAGAGGCAGGTGCATTCCAGCACCTCCCTGGCTCCAGCAGCAGCTCCGAGCTCGGCACGGGTCCTTCTGGAAAGGTACAGGGGACGTTGTTGGGATGGTGGTCCAGAAATATTTTGCCAGGGCTTGGTTTTCCTCTCCCTTTTGAGGTGAAAAATGAGCTTTTCTGCCCTCTCTGCAATCATTAAAATCCCTCTGGTGCTGCTCTTGAATTGTGGTTTAACTGCAATGCTCTTGTTGTGTTTCCACGGCTGCTTCCTGCTATAATCCTATGGTTAGGGGGACTTAGGATGGGAGAAACAACCCTCTGGAGGTGGTGATGCCTCTGCACTGACTAGAGAGGGAGTTTAAATAGCTGCTTCAGACTAGACATTTAATTTTTTAGGGGAATAAAATTTACATGAGGTGAACCCCAGGTTGGCTGCTTGGGAAAACCGTGTCAAGCAAATCTTTGAAGAGGTTTTTAAAAATGCAGTTGTTTTTGACGTCTCCTCGAGAATCATAAATGTTAAAACATCTCCTGTCAGCACAAGGGGACTTCTGGATTGGATCTCCCTGGTTTTTTTGGCACTGCATTCTGTACAGGTGGCATTTTTGTGGTGGGAGGGGAGGATGTGCGCTAAGAAATGAAGATGTGGTGAGTACTTTGTCAGCTTTAGGGTTTACCCTGAGCAGGGGAAGACCTGGAAAGACCTGTCCCCTCACAGAGAGGCTAGATAAGCCAGCAGGGGCGTGTTCCCACCCAAAAGATGTTGTCACCTGTCTTGAGTCACCTTCCTTGGTTATTGCTCTGGTGTAAGCAGTGATGCAAGACTCCAGCTCCATCCCACAGACACATGCAGGTGTCCCTTCCTGCCACTTCTGTTGCTCTTTTTGCAGCTTCGAGCAGTGCCCCAAACCCTTCTGGCAGCCTCTCCTTCACCCCTGAGACATCAGCAGCAAATAAAGGCATTTCACCAGAGCTCCTCTCTGTTCCTGCGTGAGCAGCTCACCGTGGCTGATGGCAAAGGCTGCAGGGACGAATTCCTCATCCTCATTTCTCTTCAGGGGCCCAGTGCAGGAGAATAAGGAGAGATTTTTCACAGGCAGTCTGAATTCCAGGCCAGCTCCTCAGACCCCTCTGCACTGCACTCCCAGCCACCATCCCCAAGCTCTCTGGGGGGAATGGCAGTGTGATCCCAGTGCTCAGGGTGGAATTTACTCTGCATTTACCCCAGATCTCAGTGCCCTCCCTGCCCTTGTGTCACTTCTGAAACTGCTTCAGGTCCCTCTTCCTGCCCTGCTTTTGGAAGGAGTAGACTCCCAAGCTCCCCAGAATTAGGCTTCTTTGTGGCTTGTCAGCTAAATCCTGAANGCACTGAACGAGCTCCAGGGAACTGCAGAGTGACACTGGGCAGGGCAGGGCTGGGAACATAGAAAAGTTTAAAAGCTAAGGCATCACCTCCCTCTCCCCTGTCAGAGACATTCCCTGCATCTCCAGCATGATGTTTGTGTCAGGGTGGGTGGCACCTGGACCTGCTCACCTCCAGTGAGCACCTGTGAGTCCTGGCAGCATTCTGGCCCCAGCCCACACCTGGGGACATGTTTGGAGCCAGCCCCTGGCAGTGCCCAGCCCCTCTCAGCACACCCTGCCCCGATGTGAGGCACCATTGTGCTCTAACGTTTCGCTGCCAGGATTCCAACCTTTTTATTTAAGTGTCATGGGGACTTTTTCTTTTTTTTTCTCTCTCTTTTAATGATCTTTTTATTTTCTTTAAGTGTTTCGATACTTCCAGTGGGAGCACTGAAGGCAGTGCCTTTCCCTGCTGACCACCCTGACACTGTAGGCCCTGTCAGAGCTGCTGTGGGCAGGAGAGGGGGAATAAATGGGAAGTGCGAGGGGAGAAATGGCACCGCTGCCAGATGCTCCAGCAAGGAAACACTTGGGGACCCTGTGATTTGTCCCTGCTGTGTGGCAGAGGCTGCTGCTGCACCGACAGCACCCCAGCCATGCACTTAACTGACTTTAAAAGCGACCGAGGTGAAGTAACCCTCCTTTTTTTTTTTTTTTTTTTTCCTTTTTTTTTTTTTTTGTCTTTACATACCCTGTGGTGCCGAACTGAAATTGCAGCCAGCTTCTATTTTCAGAGGGCTCGGTGAGAGAATGTTTTTATCTGGAGATACAATGACTGTCGCCCTGTAGCCTGCAGTTCCCATGCTGGTGCTGCCAGGGCCCATGAATGCGTGCTTTATGAGCTGCTCTCGCAGGTGTTCGGGGGGCATGTAATCACTAATGAATGCTGGGGACACACAAACTCGGGGCAGGCTCTGGCACAGCCAGCCAGGCCAGGCTTTTTTTTTTTTTTTTTTTATCACTCTGTGAGAAAAAGCAGGAAAAAAAGAAAAAAAAAAAGTCCAGAGCTTTTCCTTCAAGAGTTCTTCCCAGCCTCTGCCCAGCTCGGTGGTCACCCACTCTGTTTACACCCACCCAGATGGAAGTTTGGGCAGCGAATTTGGTATTTGGAGGTTTCTTTTGCTTCCCTCGGGGACAAATCCCGGAGTGGGCAATGCTTCCATCCACGTGGAGTTTGCAGGAGTTGATCTTGAGGATGTTGTGCTTTTTGTGCTCCCGACTCTCCCCGTGCCAGGGCTGGTGCATAAAATAAGGAGCAGTGACTCCAGGAGGAGCACAGCCCTCGGAATAACTTGGAGTGTGTGTGTTATGGACGGGGCCTATTATGATAATGATGATTAATTTGCCATTAAGCCTGTCTGATCCTTCCCCCTGTGCCACCCTGCCCAGGCACAAAGGCACAGGGATTGAGTGGCAGGGGCAGTTTGGGTTTTGGCAAGCTGGGCTCCCAAGCCCTTGGCTCTGCAGCCAAACAACAAATCCTGCGCAAGGAATAACAATAAAAGCAACCCCAAGCAAGGCAGATTTTAAAAAGGGAAAAAAAATCTCTAATTTTTAACTGGTCTGACATAACAGCCCAGCAAAGGAGGGGAAGTCAGGCCAGTTTATTTTGTGACTCTCAGGCGGAATTGTCGGATAAATGATTTAAACCCTCCTGGCTCCAAGGAGAGCAGAGGTGAGACACCAACAGTCACACACCAGCTCTGCTGCTAAGCAGCCTCTGGCTTGGGATTTGTTCTGGGAGGCAACAAGGATTCTCCAAGCTGGGAAATGCCAGAGAATTCCCACAAAATTGACTTGGAGTCACTTTTGGCTTGGAGAACCTGAGCTCCAGCTCACCTGTGGCCACTGATTCCAGAACTGCCGAGTCTCAGCGTGCCCAGGAGATTCAGGTGCACAAGGTGGATGTGAATCCTACCTGGGCAAAGTGGCAGGATTTCCCCTGGGAAAACTCCCAGCCATTTCTGGTTTTTATTATTATTATTAGTTTTATTTAAATGTTCTGTGGTAAAAAAGATGCCCCCCACCCCAAGTTATGATCACTTTTATCAGTCAGTGTCAGGTTAACAGTTATCTATAAAGCAATATTATCCTTCAGCCTGAAAGGAAGGCACTATTTTGGAAAAAAAAGAAATTAATATTCAGGGTGTGCAGCCTGAGCCAGTGTTTTTATTTGTGCTCATATTTTTCACTGCCTTTCTTTTACACCTCAAGGACACATTTATGATCTCCTCGTGGTATTTGACTTCTGAGGTGATGGTGATGCCTTGAGAAAAAACAGATCTCGCATTAATTTGGCCCCCAAAGCCATTAGAGAGCTTGTGGAGCAGGGAAATGTGAGTGCAGCTCTCGGCTCCTCGGCTGCGTTTATCAGGAATTTGCCATTTCTCTGCTTTATTTCTGCAGTGCCAGTGCACACAAAGGCCTTGGGCTGGGGCAGCACAAGTTTTCCTTAGAAATAAAGGCAGAGGGGAGCACTCCCTGCCTTCCTGGAAGTGGCATCCCTGAGGGATTGCCTAAAAATCCAGGATGCTGTCTGAACCTGCCAGGGGAAATAGAGCTTTGTGCGTGTTTATAAGTGGGGTTTTTACCCTGCAGAGGAGGAAGCAGAAATGCTGAGGTGATCTGCTAATAAATGAGGGTAATTAGTGACACCTTGCACTCACAGGGGTGACAGTCATCAGGGACTGGTCTGGTGATGTGGTATCTCCTCTAGGCCTGAGGAAAATGGGTGTGGGAGAAGCCCAAGGCCATCTGCAGAGTTGGTGGCATGGTAGGAAAAATAACCATCACCCCCCAAGTGCCAGAAGATGCTTTAACCACCAGGAAATGCAGCTTTTTGCTTGAATATTTTTAATTTTTTTTTTTTTTTTGAGAACTCTCCATCTCTTTGAGTGTTTATTTTTTTGAGCAGCAATGCAGGACCTACCTGTAAAATAGCAATTATCCCAATTTCCATGAGGGAAGTGACTCACGGAGGGAGGAGATCACCACACCTTTCCCAGCTCTCCAGAAGGAGGTTGGCAATAGCCTGGATCAGCTCAGGAGCAGCAAACAGGAATTTCAGGAGGCACGCAAGGATCTGAACTCAGGGCATTGAATTCCCAGCGAGGACACAGCTCTGTCTTGACATGGAAAGGGAATTTCTCTGTAGTTTGTCACAGTCTTGGTTTTTCTTGGCCCATTCCTGGGCAAAAAAAAAAAAAAGAAAAAAAAAAGACACCAAACAAGCAAAGACAGACAAGATTTGGTTGAGGGAAAGATGAATTTCCCCAACCTGCATGGTGGCACCGAGTCTTTGCTTAAATTTGAATTTACTGCCGTGCATTGTGTTACATCCAGCTTTCCTTGTCCATCATTTTCCCAGGATGTGAGCAGCCTCTCCCACCTTCCTGCAAGCTCCATCCTCTCCAGTTAGGAAAAGGACAGAATTCCTCCAGAATCCTCCTCCCCACCCCTGTTCAGCTCCTCACCCACTGCTGGGTCCCTTTCTGCAGAGCTCATAATCTCCCCAGGTCTTATTTACGCTTTGGGATATTCCTGCCTCTGCCCAATATCTTGTACTTTTATCCCTGTTGGATTTCAGCCAGTTGTTTCAGACGATTTCTCAATTTGTCCAGATCATTTTGAAGGCTAATTCTGACCTTAACATTCTGGCGGGGCTCTCCCTGCTCCGTGTTGTCCACAAATTTAATAAACAGACTCTCTGTCAAGGTCAGCATGGAAAATGTGGAATAGAAAGAGAACACAAAACCCTGCTTCAGTTTGACTCCCACCACACCAAAATTTTCCCCAAACTGTGCTGGTTTCAGCATGGAGGGAATGTAACTTCTGCCTGGAAAAATCCTGAGCTTGCAGCTCTTCCAAATACTTCCTGCTCTGCTTTGTTGTCAGATCTGTGTCTCACCTCAAAATTAAAACAAAAAATACAACTGAAGCACTTTGAGATTTTTTTTTTTAACAGCACCTTTCCACTCCCAAGTTATGGGATATACATACTGGGGATGACATTTCCATTCACAAGGATCTCGGGATCCACCACAGCTCTGCCTGGAATATTCCCCCACGTCCAGGATGAGGTAGAGCAGCCATTTTAATGCTGCACCATTTAAACCTGCACACAATTCCCTCCCCGAGCCGTGGGGTTTGGGATTCTGGGGAGCCACAAACTTCTCGTGCTGTAATCAGTTGCTTCCTAACTCGATGCCGCCTCAAATTATAAATTGCTTCCCTCACCGATGCAAAACGTGGCGGCACAATGTGGTGATTGATGCTATAGAGGAAACTCTGGTACAGTTTGCACGCTCTCAGATATAATCCTGGTGCAGGTGGGGGACTGAAGCACAGGGTAAATGCAGCTGATTAGATATTTTGTCTCATTCAGGAGCCTTTTCTGCCAGCACTATATGACTGAATGCATATTGCATGAGGGGCCTGTTCCAAAGTCCATTGAAATGGAGTGAAAGGCTCCCGTTTTTCCCTGGGCGAGCTTTGGAGCAGGGCAGAAACACTGTCAGGCACACACAACAGAGATGTTGCGTTTCGGTTTGAGGGGGACTGGCTCTCCTTAATGGCAAAAACAAATGTTTTCCCCGTGATGTGTGGAGCCCTTAACGACAGCAATTCCTCGGAGAGCCCCGGGATTTGCAAATATTGAATGTATTTCCATTTTGCGGGAATTGGAGGATGGAAAGTTAAAGGAGGTGGCCAGGTCCTTAGAGAAGAGCTGGAGCCTTGACCTCTGCTATAGCCTGGGATACTTATCCTGGCAGCAGCGCAGTGGGAATATGGCTGGGATAATGCTCCTTGCTGCCAGTGCCATTCCTGCCTGGGAAATGCCCTTTCACACCTCCTCACACACAGCCAGTGCGTGACTCCAGACAGGTTCTTGTTAATCCAGGTAGGGAAGAGCTTGTGCCACACAAAAAGGCAGCATGAACTAGGAAAAGAGCAGGAAAAATAGAGTGTTGGCGTTTTTGGGGTCTTTTTTGGGGACAGCAGAGCAGGAGCCTCGTCCTTTACTGCTGTCCCAGCAGTGCTGCACTCTCAGCTGCTCCAAGAGCAGGGCTGGGCCCAGGAATTCCTCTGGGAGACCAGACAGAAGGTGTGAAGGCAGGGAATTGCCGAGCTGGGTTGATTTTCCTCTGTGTCTCCCAACCGTGGATGCGGATTTTTCTGTTTTCTGCAGAAAAACCGCTTTTCCTTGCTTGCAGTTTTGCGTTGCCAGCGCTGGGGACGAGCAGCACTGGCGCTGCCCCTCCTGCTCTGCAGAGGCTCAACCGAGGCACAAAAGGCACGGGCAGGGAATTTAATCACTTTTTTGTGGGGATCTGGAGCCCGCAGGTGGGACAGACATAGGGCACTGCTGCCGAGGTAGGAAGAGGATCCTCACCCACATCCCTACGAGCATCTCGGGGGTTTTTTAGTCCGGGGGAGGCAGTGGAAGAGAGGAGGGAGGCACCAGGAGCTGGGGAGGGACCCTGCCACGGGCTGGCAGCCAGCTCTGTGTCCCCTGCCGGCTCGAGCTGGGTTTGTGCCTCCCCTAAACGTGCTGCATTTATCCGTGCGCCGCTTCTCCTCCTCGTGCCCCGCTTTTATTTATTTTTTATTTTTTATTTTTTTTTCTTTCCCCTCCTTCCTCTCGCCTTTTATAGTCACGTCAGGCACGGCTTCAAGGGGCGAGGGCGGCTCGCCAGAGCCTCCGACCTCTCCTGCCAGCGCCCATCGCTGTCGGGAGCCGAAAATTGAGCCCGAGCTCTGCTCTGGTGTGGCACTCGCCGCGTCCCGAGCGCGCAGGGAAATAAATAAATGAGCCGGTAAATAAAGCGGGTGGCGGGCACCTCGAGCAGAGGTGGAGGTGCAGCCACCCCCTTGCAGCCCTCACCGGTGAGCATTAAATGGAACTTTGTTCCCCCTCGGGAGGGATTTTTTTCCCCCTCATTTGCCGGTTTCTAGCGGTGCTCGAGACCTCCAAGAGGTCTGGGCGCAGATTGCAGTGACTTCCAACCTGGCTCCGGCTCTTTGTGCCAGTGGGGCATTATCTGCGGCTTTCCTTCTTTTCCTTGTCCCTCTTCCTTTAAAAAGCCATAAAACAGCGCGTACTATTCAGTGATTAAGATTATTTGGGTTCACTTCGGTCCTGGCACGGTGCTAATATAAAAAAAAAAACCAAAAAAACCCGACCCGGCGTTAAAGGGTTTGTTCTCTCATTTGCAGAAGAAACTGTCTCACTATGGGAATGAACAATTAACAGCATTTAAATGAGCTGAACTTGGTCCTTTTCTCCCATTGTCTTTGTGCCTTTTGAATCATCTGGAATTGGATTTTCTCCGCTGTCTATTTTCCGGTGCGCTAAAATGTTTTACATAAATCACAGAGCCCAGCCCCAAGACCTAACCCCCTCATCCCCGCCGTCCACAGCGCCTGCAAAAACCATGATCATGTTGTGCTTAATCACCTGGATCTGTTGCAAAGATTACAATCTTTGCTGATTATGATTTTTTATTTTTTTTTTATTATTGCCAGCCATTTTATTTTTTTTTTTCCTTAAAGGAAATACAGCAGAGGGATGGGGAGGGCGTTCTCTCCCCGGTTCCGTATCCGCAGGCATTGCTGCCTTCATTAATTAAAAATGATAGCGAGGAGAGCGAGCGGAGGGGTTTGATCTTTACATGGGAAAGGCAGTGTGGAGCCTCTTCTGAGACCTTTTGGCGACAGATTTCAGCTCTTCTCTCACGCCACAACCTCAGCGGGCTGCCTCTGTATATTAAATATATATATATAATTTTCTTTTTTTTTTTTTGCCGG
>VZTN01009026.1:7472-66060 GCA_013400515.1 Erpornis zantholeuca | reverse complement strand
CGGCCGCGCGCCGGCAGCCAATAGGAAGGCAGGGAGGAGGGACACAGGCGCGCGCGGGGCGGGGCGGAGCGCGAGGCCGAGGCGGGCCCCGGGCCGGGCCTCATCCCGCGATCGTGAGGTGACCCCCGGAGTGCTGAGATATCCCGGGATCCTGAGAGAGATATCCCGGGAATCCTGGCACATCCCCGGGTCCGGCCCCAGCCCGGGATCCTGAGATATCCCGGGAATCCTGAGGTATCCTGGGAATCCCGAGATATCCCGGGATCCTGACGTATCCCCGCGTTCGGCCCCGTCCCGGGAATCCTGAGGTATCCACGGGATCCTGAGATACCCCGGGGTCCCGCTCCATCCCATTCTGTGCTTCTCAGAGTCTCTGACCACTGGCATTAACTCCGTTAAGATTTCCCCACTCAAAGGGGACAGAGTTCCACCGTGCTGCTGTAACTCCATCGTGGACCATCCTACGATGGTGTTTAAGGTCCTTTCCAACCCAAACCGTCCCATGCAGGAGGGAGGAGATGGGAGAGCAGCTGGTGGGAAAGCTCAGTTCCTGACCCTGGAGAACATCCATCAGGAATCAGGATCCCGCTCTGTGCAGAGCTCTTGGAGCAGAAAGTAAACCTTTATGGAGTGTAACCGAGCAGGACCTCGTTGTTTCAGACCCTGGCTCTAAACCCGTCCCTGTTTGGGTTGTCAGCAGTGTCTGCACAGAGGAATAGCCAAGCAAGCAGATTTGCCTGCCTCTCCTCCTGAACTCTTTGCTGTCGTGATGCTGCCACAGCAGAGATGGTTTTCTTACATAACCACCCTGCTTTTCCACAACCATCCCCCTTCCCACGGCAGCAAAGCACCTCATGGGTCACCAAATCCAGTCCACAGCCCATCCTGGAGAGGAATGGGACTCCCTCTCCAACCTCCCTGCGGCTGCTGCCTCTTCTTTTCATCTCTTCTTGCTCATTGCTTTTCCTAGAAAGTCGTCCCAGCCTGTCCTTTGTCAGCCAGGAGCCCCCATCCACCATGGGGACACACAGGTTGCCTCCCATGGCTCTGCAATGGCTCGTGGACCTCCTTTGTGGCCACCGCTGAGGTGTTTTGGCAGAGCTAAAGCCAGGGTGCCCCAGGGGGTCGTTGGTCCAGTTAACAAAATTATGGGATTTTGGGTGTCTGAAAGTTGCTGGTGGCTTCCATGAATCCTTGTGGGGTGCGGGGTCAGAGCAGTGACTCCTGGCTCTCCTCATGCCAGGAGTCAGGAGCATCTCCTTGGAGCTCCACGCTCTGGTCTTGCCCTCTGAAAAGGCAGCAGGTACCATGTGGGCCAGCACTGGCTTGTGTTCTACGCCCCAGGTGGCTGGGAAGGCGTCAGGGCTGTGGGATGGAAGGAATGAGTGCCCCAACCTGCCCAGCACATCTCCTTCCTCTGCTGGAGGATGGCTCTCGTTCTGCAGCCCAGACAGAAACCCCTCTGGTCCTTGGGGACTCCCCCATTTCATTCCTACCAGCCCAGAAGCACCAGCTCTGACCTCACCAATTCCACTTTTCAGAGCATTTGCATTCGTGGCCCATGGCCAAAATGCTTTTTTTTTTTTTTAAATTTTCTCTGTGTAACCAGAGCTCATCCCTAAAGCAGCCAGTTAACCCTTTCAGTTCTCTGTCCTCCCAAAGCAGAGCTGGTTTTGGTGGGTTTATAGCTGGTTTTGGTGGGTTTATTTGGATTTCTCCAGAGGGTGAAGTGTGCTGAGCGTCCTGTTGCTGTTGGGGTGCATGTGGATGTGTAGGGACAGCCCAAAGTTTGCCCTGGCTGAGTCATGGAGCAAAACCCTCGTCACATCCCCATCCATCACCCACGGCCACCTCTGAGCAGAGCTGCGTAGCCGGGGGAAACTTTAATTTCCAAGTTCATCATGTTAAAATAAATGAACTTCCACGTAAGAGGCTGTGGGGGTGAGGAGATGGAACACAGACACACAACCCGGGGCCCTTCTGTGGAATTAGGGCAAAAGTCTGGCCTTGTTTATTCTCATGTAAATTCAGAGTAAACCCAGGCGATTCTGTCATCCTGCGCTCTGACGCATTACTGTAAATCCTACTTTCGTAACTCTGCCATTATTTATGAGTATTACTGCAGTGCTGTGTGAGATCAGGGCAGAGTTATGCCTGGTCACGTGTGTGTTTTAAGGACCACAGCTTGGACGTTTGAGTAGGGGAGACAAAGGCAGTCGATCATCTTCATTTTACAAATAGGGGCGTAGGATTACATGATCTGCTGGAGAGCTTGCAGGAAGCCGGTGTCTGGTCTGGACAGGAAACGGTTTTCCTGTCCTGAAAAACTTCTCGTAGTAGAGAAAAAAAAAAAGGAAAAAAAAATCCTGTTTGATGTTTGGGGTGAAGGGTTTCGAGGGCAGGAAAATGTGATCAGTAACTGCCCGGTGAGGGTTTCACATTTGAGCTCCTGGTCTGCAGGGAGCAGACGAGGGATGTGGCTTTGCCAATGCTCACTGCGAGTCAGCAGTTTTCCCCTGGCTGGGGGGGCTCAGGAATTATCCAGTCCATCAGTGCAGGCAGATTTTCTACCTGTGATCAATGGGGATTGCTTGAGCGGGACGGATTCATGCTCAGGAGTTGAGGTTTTGTCTACTGCATCGTGTTCAGAGCATGATGGAAAAGATAAAACAGGGTTTTGAGCAGGTCATCACCTGGCAGGACAAAGGCAGTTAGAGGAATGAGCAGGGCTCCAGATGAAAGGCTCTGTATGTGCACTGTGTATATGCTCTGTACAATATCACCTATTTCATCATCTTCTGCATCAGAAGGGACTTGGTTGAACATTCCCATCCCCTTCCCTGACTCTGGCTGGCATTGCCCTTTGTCTTGGAGCTGCTGGGAAGGATTTCCATCATGGCTGTGCCAGCTTTTCCATCTCCAAGCTGCCAGCCCGTGCTACCTGCTCCTCAAAGACTTGTGGCTCAGTCGGTTGTGACGTGCCAGGATATCTGTTGCTGGCATTCAAGGACTTCCTCCCCCTGGTTTATTTTGCCATGTTATTTTCCTGTCGTGAGCTGGAGGGCTGAAATCACAGAGGACGAATGTAAATCCCTGCCTCTCTCCGAGGAGGTCGCTTGTGCAGTGTTCACACTGTCCCTGCCTCTCCTTAATCCCACGGCTCTGCACAACTCCTCACCCCCCGTCTGACTCTTCCATCTCCAACCACAGTATCTGCTCAAACCACATCAAGTAAATGCAGCGCCTCGCTATCGACCTAGGAGGGGAAAATGACTTTCTAATCTGTTGAAGAGCAGCGTTTCCTTCTCAAATCAGCCTCCTCCTCCCATGCAGAACCCAGGAACGAGGAGGTCTCAGCCCATGTATTGCAGAGGAACAGCCTTTGTTGTGTGTGGGTACTGCAAAATCCTTGGGAGAGCTGGGCAGGTATCTTTCAGAGGGGAAAAATTGAAAAAAAAAAAAAAAAGGCAATTAATTAGACTAAATAAACATATATTAGGGTTCAAAATATGCACAGCCAAAATGAAAGTCACATTCTGGTTCATTAAATCTGAAAAGACTTCACACGTTTTAAGCCTGTAATCATATTCACAGATGCAGCACCCCCTCCCCAACCTGCCCCCCCTCCTGCAGATTTCACACCTTGGGAACGGCTATTGTAAAAAAAAAAGGGGAAAAAAGGAGCAGGGGAAGGTTTGCTGCTGCAGGGCACAGGCAGGAAAATTGGTGTTTGCTGTGGCATCTCTGTGGCAGCGCCGGGAGGGCTCGGGCTGGGTTCAGGTGCTCGAGGAGGAGGAGGAGGCACAAAATCTCAGCTCCGCTCTCCTTCCCCACCCTGCTCCCACCCGACCCGGGGGTCCCTCGCTGAGTTCCCCCCCTGCTTCCAGGCTTCTCCCCCTCCCCTGGAGGGTGGGATGTTACCAGGGAGCTGAGCTGCAGAACATATGGAAACGTCATGCGTGTATATATAGGAGAGGAGCGAAAATGGATGCTCTGGGGTACAATAAACATTAGTGTATCTGCAGGGGGGGGAGAGAATCTCGGCTATTTGCGCTGCTTTGCTGGATGTTTGTCGGGGGGGGGTTTCACTGCTGTTTGTAGCCATAAATGCATACATATAATTTATTTGAATTAGGAAATCTGTGGAAGCCGGGAGTCATTCTTTACGTGGAAATGCTGCTTTATTCCGCAGCAGCACAGTCAGTAAAGGAGGATGTTGTGACTGCGTGCCAGCAGATATTTGTAAGGAGACATTTTGAAAATCTGAAGGGAGCAGTGTGAACGTTTTCAAGATGTTGGGGCTTGTTCTGGAATACCTTGGTGATTCAGTGCTTTCTTCTGGCTTTAGGTAAAATGACATCAAAATTCCAATGTTTCTGGCATCCAAAATCTCCCCAGCAGCTTCATGCACCCATTTATTTCTCTTAGTATATTGATTTTTCTGATTTTTTCTTTTAAAAACAACAAATAATCTAGTGAAGGTTTCTCTCTGTCCCAGCGTGTTTGTGTGTTATTCAACAGGGTGCCAGCTCCCTGGGCTGCAGCTCCCTGCATTCTCCCTTTTCAGGGAAGCAGCCCCGAGGAATTTGCTGCAGTTACTCGGGAAAGAAGGAGAGCTCAGCGTAAGGTGCCTTACACAGAAACCTGGATATCATATCAGGCTTTCCATGCCTGGATATCTTGATCAGTTTAAGCTGATTAGAAAAGCTCCTCAGTTCATTCTTGGGCAAGCTGGAAAACGATCCCTGCTTTGTATAATGAAGTGTGTTATCTATCCTGCCCTATAATAAATCCAGAGCGGGGCTGCGGGGGGATTGTCATCTGGTCTAAATTAGCATTGCTCCGCTGCTGCCAACAGAGCCCTGACAGTGCTCACCAGGTGAGGATGTGGCCCATTTAGGGAGTTCCCGTGGGGTTACAAAAGCAGCATTGAGGACCACAATTTCAGAGGAGGAAAGAAGCCGAGAAAGGAGCAGGACAGCTTGCAGGGAATCTTAAATGACATTAATTGAAATCTTATCACTTCCTTCATCTTAAGGTGAACCCGGGGCACAATAAAGAGCAATTATCTGCCATCTTCCTTCATCTGTCCCAAGTGCAAGGAGGGGAAGAGTATATCCATCACTCTTTCTGCTCTACCTTTTTTTTTCTCAGAGACAATCCGATATATTTACAGACCTGTCACCTCTTCAAACCCCTCCTTCCATGGGAGAGCTGAACAAAAGCAGGTAAAAGCAATGGAGCTTGGAAAAGAGAGGGGATCTGGGAAGTGGAACCAAGTGAAAACAGAGGCTTCAGCCCTCTGAGAAGCCACAACAGGGACTTGAGTTACCACATGCCAGGGGAATGGTCATGAGAGGTTTGGCTGGAGGGTTGTGAGGTGGCAATAAATGGAGCTGAGCAGAGGGCTGGTGCTCTGAAACCTGGAGCAACGCTGGCTGGAAGCTGAGAGAGGCAGGGAATTCTTAACAGCCCACGGAAATGGCTGCAGCACCCAGCATGGAGACTGCTGGCAGTTTTTTCCCCCAGGTGACTTCATGAGGCGAGATGAAGGCCATGGTCCCATTTAAAACATTAGCAGGGCTGGCAGCAATCCCTCAGCTCTTTAGGAGAGACTCAGAAGCTGGATTTTGTCTTGGTAGACCAGAGAGAGATGGTTTATGCCCAGTCCTTTCGTGTTTTCTATCTGTTCTGCAAACACACTGAGGACAGCAGTCCTGGGGCTGCTTACTCTGCAGAACCAACCCACACTTTTGTTCAGGCAGCAGGGAGGGGATTCTCTCAAATCACAAAACATGCCTGAAACCTTTGAGATGTCTGGGCCGGTGAGAAAAGAGGAGCAGAAGGAGCTGGCCCTGGCCAGGTGTTTCCCTGGGGCTCTGTGTGGGGCCATGGCTTGTGCCCCCCGCACTCCCCAGCGGGTTTGAGAGGAGCAGGAAGGGGCAGTGACATCTGAAACGCCGAGTGCAGCCCGTGGCAGGAGTGGGGATGTGAGAGGGGCAGGTTCCAGGCGGCTGGGTTTGGGCTGTGTGTACAGAAACTCCAAGGCCATGTTGCTTTCTGACAGCAAATCGATGCCGCTGTAAACACGAGAACAAAGGAGCTCGCAGAGGAGAGGGGGAAGGAACACGGGAAAGGGAGAGATGGAGAACTGCTCTGCAGCCAGAGCTGGAACAGCGTTGGGAAAAGCTAAATGACTTCAGCACCTATTCATTCCCTGGCCAAAGCTGGTTGCTTGCCCATTCCCAAGGCCAGCGAGGAGGTGGTGGCCTCGAGTGGCTGCGGTGTGAGGGCACCAGCCGGGAGCAGGGGGTGACCCGGCTGCTCCCGATCCCTCTCCCAGGGTTTAGCAACTGTTCGGTGCCCGAGGCCAGGGGCTGGATGAGGCAGACACTGTACATGTGCAGCTGGTTAAGGCTCAGCGTGCCCCTCCCCTGTGCAGCCTTGTGTCTCATGATGGATATCACTGGCAGGGTGAATTCCCATTCATTTGTCCCATGGCTTCAGCACTGCGAGCGGTTTCCATACAGATCCCGCAGGAGAGAATACCGTGGAAAAATGGGGGTTTGGGAGCCAAGATGCTGGGATGTTCTTCTTCCCAGCTTTGCAGCAAAATAGACGATCTGGGGCCCGGCAGGTCTCAGTTTGGGATGGTGTCTGGCTCCTGACCCAGTGTTGGGGTCGTGTCGGTACATGAGTTTGGGGTTTAACCCATTGCAGGCAGGCTGGTGAGGGGAGTATTTAAGGCACAAGCACAGAATTTCCCAGGCCCTGTGCTGACCCACATGGCAGAAACGCAGTTTTCCACCCGAACTGAGGGAGTGGGAATGCAGTCAGATGCTTTGCAGGTACAACATGTCATTGGAAGGCTCAGCCCTGGATGAAAGAAGGTTTTCTTGTTTGGTTGGGGTTTTAAGTGCAGCTATTTTCTCTGGCTGGGAAGGCCACATGGAAAAGCTTTAAGGACCCATCCAGGATGGGGAGAGGGAATTTTGGAGCACAGAACTCGGCCCCGGAGCCTGCCCATCTGTAAAGAATCAGCATAACAACGCTTAATGTACTTCCCCAACATGGCAGTTGTGGGCCTTAATTAAACTGTGCAGAGTGCTCGGAGATCCTCAGATTAAAGGCTGTGTGTACAGTGAATTACAAAAGCAAACAACATGAAATTTTCCATGTGTTGTGCTAGAGCTGTCTTCATTTACCAGAAACAAATCATTTAATGCACCTCTTACATGGAGCTTGTTTATATGGGATGCGCCTGTTGTTCCAGTAGGAGGGAAATCTGCTAGTTTTGATTATTGTTTCTCAATACTTCAGCCACAAAAGGCGTAAAATTTGAATTTGGTAATAAAATAATGTGGTGATAAAACGGGGTTTTTAACTATATATATATGTGTAGTTAGCCCTGGGAAACGCCATCAGTTTTAACAGGCCTGAGAGATGGTGGGAGGTAAATTTAATATAGTATAAAAATAAAGGTAATCCCAGCAAAAGACAAGCGTGGAGCAGTCACTGGAGTCACCACAGGCAGAGACAGAACATGTTTTGTGTCCAACAATAGCAGCGTACGTGACTTGAAATGCTCTTTCCTTATAAAACAAAATACCCACTGGTTTGGCTTATTAGTGCTAATCTTCAAAGGGAGAAGCAGTGTTGAGGTTCCTGGTTCAATTCAGAAGTTCAGCCCTGCTCTGGCAGTGCTGGCTTGACAAAGTGCCATTGTTGCCCACGGCCGGGGCCGTGTGTGTGAGGTTTAACCTTCTGCATTTCCCCTTTTCTGCTGCACCAGGAATGCCCAGAGCTGCGCAGAAAAATGTCTCTGATGTGTGGTTTACACGTGAAAATGCTGTATTTGAACTTGCACTGACTCTGCCCAGAGTGGATCGGGTTAAATGGACTATTACAATGGCGGGAGCTCATCTGGAACTAATAATTTTTGAGGCCACCAAAAGTAAAAAGTAAAAAAAAAAAAAGGTGGGGGGAGGAGGTGGAGGAGGAGAGATCCCTGCGAGTTTGGTGGCCAGTGACTAAAGCTTCTGCTGCCATCTACTGCACATGGGTGGCAGTAGGGCCAGCTGGGAACCGCTCGCTTTGGACCGAACCGGCCACAAAAACAGGTTAAAAAGTGAATTATGGCTTCTGGTACAGACGGAGCTGGCTCCCAGCTCTGCCCTGCCATGAGTGTATCTGGGGTCTGCCTTGGGGGGGCTTTAGGACCAGTGTAGAGCATCTGGTGGGGCTGTGCAGAGGGAGAGGAACATGGCGCTTTAATCGTTGCAGGTTTTGGGCTGTGCCCCTTGGCGCTGTCATCCCTTGGCATTCTCGCCCGTTGTCACTGTTGCCCCTTGGTGCTGTCACCCCTTGGCATTGTTGCCCCTTGGCGCTGTCACCCCTTGGCATTCTCACCCGTTGTCATTGTCGCCCCTTGGCATTGTCACCCCTTGGCGTTGTTGCCCCTTGGCATTATCGCCCCTTGGCATTATCGCTCCTTGTGCTTAGGATTCACCACCACAGGGGAAGTTTTTGGCTCCGGTTCTGGGGCTTTGGGAGGGGCGTTAACGACACCCCCTGATCCATGGCGGGCGAGGAGGGGCTGCAGCACAAATCACCCGGCAAAACGGGCCGGGGTGAGCGACATCTGTTTTGTCTCAGCACGGAGGAGTGGGGCTGGCCCTGGCCCCACCCGCTGGACGCGGCTCAAGCATTACCGTGCTTGGCCAGACAATAAACGCAGCCTATTTATTTATGATGGCTGGACCCTTAGCAGGTCGCTGGCACGGTCTCCAAGGGCGATGCATTCGAATCCCTCTCTGGATTTTCCCTCTTCCCATCTCTCCAGGCTGCCTTCTATTCTTTGTGCCTGCTCTCCCAGGAGATCTGGGCTCGGAACAAACAGCTCGCCATCCTTGTGGCTCTCGGTTGCGAGGTTAAATAAGTTTAGGAGGGAAAAGTACATTTGGAAATGGTGTTGATGCAGACGAGTGAGCCAAACACGCTATTGTCTTTACCAGCTCTGAGTCTGCCGTGGTAGTTTCCAGGGTACGGAGACAGGCTGGCTGTGGGTTCCATACAGCTACTGCAAAGGGGAGCTGGATGGGGAACCAGGCTGGTCCCGTGACTGAGCTCACAGCTGGGAATTGGCCTCCAGGCTTCTGTTCCCGGCTTTCCGAGGGATCCCGAGAAAGCCCCGGCGGCAGAGGGGGAAGGAAAGCTGTGTCATTTCAGAGGGCCAGGCTAACCCCAAAGGGGGCCAGCAGCCTCAGAGGGGGAGCCTTTGGGGAGGGTGTTGGGAGAGGAACCGCGGTGCTGCTCTCCGCTGGAGCTGGGGAAGGGGTGCTAACAAAGAGGAGATGTTTGGCCAGGGCTCCTCTCCAGCCCGGGGATGTGTGTGCTTCAGGAGCTGCCTGGCTGCAGGGGGGATGTTCTCACCCGGATCCTGGGTTTGGGATTCGTTTCACGTAGGCTGTGGTGTCTTACAGTCCCAAGGCTCGGTGTGAGGCAGTCGCCGTTGAGTTTCCGTTATAGCAAAGAGAGTCTGACCTATTTTAGGATGAGGGAAGCACTCTCTGAACTGCTGTGCCTCATCCTTGGCTGCAGACGAGGCCTGGAGTGACCCTCTCAGCTTGGGCAGGGATGAATCCTGCCTGATGTCACACAGAGCCCAGGCCAGGAGGAACCTCCAACCTCTTCTCCATCTTCTTCTCATTACCCTTGGGGATCTCAGGCTTGGGGAGATGCAAAAGGCACAGGCAGCCATTCCCCCAGTGTACAAAAACAACTGAGAGTGGCTCACTCAAGCCCCAAACTTCCATTCAGGTTCCAAATTCCTCCTTGGAGGGCATCTACTTCCCTCCACTGGCTACCTCCACTTCCCTCCACTGGATCCAGGGAAAATAAGCCTTCTCTTTTGGCCAGGCCAGCCTGGAGTTGAGAGGCTTGGTGACGTGAATGTCACTTCTTGCCCACCTCTGCCTCAGGTCCTCCACCTCTAAAACTTTCCCCTCCTGTACTGCCAGTGTCAGGTTGTAGCTTCGTGATGAATTTAATCAACTCCTGCTCGCTGAGTGTCTTTCTGGCCCTCTTTCCCAAACTGCTGTCTTGTTCCTTTTTTATGACCCTCCATCATCCTGGGATTTTTTCCAGCACAAATCCGTGCAGGTGCTCTGAAAAATAAGAGGTCAGGTCTTCTCCCTAAGTTGATCCCAAGTCTGCAGAGCACCGGGGAGGGAAAATCTTCTGGGCATGATGTCAGCCCAGCTCTGAGAGTTTGAGGATGTGGGCTTCTGGATGCCTGCAATTTACAGGAAAGAAATAAACCTCACATCCTGGAAGATGCCATTTTTCTTGCATCCCACACTTGGCAGGTTGGGAGGTTTGTGGTAGGAGCCAAGATGTTGATGGTTAGCATGAATCTTTCCTTCCCACAGACCTTCCCTTCCTTCCTTCCTTCGGCTGGGCTATCTGGGAGCTCTTGGCTCCTCTATCCCAAAATCCAGCTTGAGTTCTGCTGTGAAATGTCCTCAGTTATTTCATCTTTCCAGCTGAGAAAGGCTAAACACAATCGTTCAGGAGTCTGGCACGAGGCACTGGGAGTGCTTACTCAAAGGAGGAGCAGTGAGCCAGAGCTTCAGCTGCTCTCTGAAGATCAGAGCCCATCTAGTTTGTGGAAAGCTTAACCCGTGGTGGGAAGGGCTTTTGTGCTGTATTTCCACCTGGTTTCCTCACTCCTGCAGGCAGGACCCACATCTTCCCCTCCCCGTGGTGGCAGGAAGCAGCCCCTGATGTTATTTGGGGGAAAGAAGTGCATTTTCAGCAGCAGCAGAGCGAGGGGAGCCTGGATCCAGCTCCTGGATGGGTTTGTGCCTTGTGCTCCATCCAAAGCTCCTCCAGCAACAGGAATCCTCCTCTTCCATGGGTTCTCATCATAGTGGGGAAAAACTTTATAACTTGCTGTGGTGAAGGCAGCAAAGGATTAGGGTGGAAATCTTCCCCATCCATAAAAACCCGCAGGTTTTGTTAGGAGAGGAGGCAAACTTTTATTCCATTAAAGTTTTCTCAGCGCGGCAGCGCTGAGGCTTCAAGAGTCACGTCGGTTCCTCCAGCAGAAAGTAGGTGCCTGGGAATGAGGTGTAACTCCTTGTACCTCCCGGGGGGAACAATCTATTCCAGCGGCAGCAGGAAAAATCAGCTTCATTCACGACCGAGTGGGCGACGGGGAGGAAGGAACGACTGTTTGTTAACGTTGCCTTAAGCTAAATGTTAATGAAGTGCAACACTTAAGATGCTCGCGCGCCTCAATTATGTCCACCAAGATCACATGTTGCCTTTCCAATTATCCAGGCTGGGAAATGAGGGACGTGCGAAGAGGCTGCTGCCTGCTCATTACCTCTCTCTCCCTGCCAGGAGAGATCCTGCCGGATTTCTCCGCGCGTACCTGCGCGCACACCGAGCGGGGATGGGATTGTTGTGGAAAAGGGTTTTAAACATGGAAAATAAGGCGTGAGGCAGTGTTGTGTTCACCTTCACATAGAGGCTCGGACAGGCTGGAAATGATGTCTGGGGGTGCTGGTGACCTTGAGGGAAGGGACAGGCAGACGTGACTGCGTTCGGAATGAGGGTGGCACCTCTCAGGGTCTGCTGCTCCTTCGGCACAAAGCTCAATTTCCCTGATTCTCATCGCCCTTGTGCTGTCGCTGCGGTTTGATCGGGAGCACTGACAGGATGGGAATGGCTTCAAACTGACGCAGGGCAGGGTTAGGTTGGATATCAGGGAGAAATTCCTCGCTGGGAGGGTGGGCAGGCCCTGGCACAGGGTGCCCAGAGAAGCTGTGGCTGCCCCGGGAAGTGTCCAAGGCCGAGTTGGACAGGGCTTGGAGCAGCCTGGGACAATGAAAATTGTCCCTGCTCATAAAAAAGTGTTGGAACAAGATGATCTTTAAGATCCTTTCCAATCCAAACCATCCTGGGATTCTATGATCCTTCCTAATGTAAGGCAAAAATATGTTCAGAAAGAAGTCCCTTTTTTCCTGCACCTGACACACAGATAACAATTTCAGAAACCAGAAGCTGTTTTGTTTACCCAATCCATTTTTATTATTATCATTAAGTGGAAAAAAAAAAATTTGACAGACAAAAATTCCTTCAAAATTGTGCAATAATACATAGCAGAAAATCAGTGAATGAAAGAAAACAAACAAATGAAGGACACAGAGTAGCAATTCAAATAGTACAACATTAAACTTCACTTAAAGAACCTGATTAAAAGGTGACACTACCTCTATTTAGAGGCTGGCTGCTTGTGGACTGATGCAGGTGTGGAAGGATTAATTAGAATGTTGCAGCTATTTCCAGGAACGAAGATGCTCTCGGGGTCCAAGAGTAACTGAGTTATTGCACCATTTCCCTCCTCAAGTCCATTTGAAGGAGACTTGACAGTTGTTTTAGAAAAGGATTTTTTAATGAAAAAATGACATTTTACTTTTCTATCGGTGAGTAGGTCAAGTTTGTCATTAAATATACTCTGATTCCAAGCATGGAGATGCTCAGACTGAGCTCTGCCCTGCAAGGAATGGGAATTCTGCTCAGGGAGAGCTTCCTTGGCTCAGGTGGGGATTCCCTGGTGGATAATGTAAAGGTTTTGGACACTCTGGGAACAGGAGTGAAATAACCTGGTGACCACCAAGGTGACCATCAAAGGTCCTTTGGCCACGAGGCCACAAGACGTGGCTGCTGACATCCAGCTCTGCCTCTGTGCTCTCCCCTCCCCTTCCTGGCTGGCTCTGAGCTCCCAGACATCTCCGTAACTTGATCTGTGTCCGAGGAAAAGAGGCTTTTCCCAGGCTGAGCCTGCAGCTGTCTCCTGCCACCGCTGGGTCAAGGTGGGAGCACCTGGACCAAGTCAGGGCAGGGTGAGCCAGGCCATGGGTTTGCAGCATGCCAGCTCTCCTGCATGTCAAATACCTGCAGGCAGGGGGTTTTACCCCATATTTCAGCCCTCCCTGGAATGCCTCTTGCAGTTTTCCTGGGGTACAGGCCCTCAGCCAAACCCCCAAGGGGCTGGAAGTTCCTGCTCCAGCTGGTTCCTGCATGCGCCCAGAGCATGGGCTCTGCTCTCACTGGGGTCAGGGAGCTGGTACAGAGCTGGAAACCCTCAGATGGGGTTTATTCAGACTGAAAAGAGCCTTTTTTTGACCTTTAATAGGTGTTCAGGTCTCCAGCCTGGGAAATGTCCTTTCTTGTAAAAACCAAACACCCAGCACAACAAAAAGTGTGAGCCAAAGCAAAAGAAGCCTCATGGTCCAAAACCTCAACAGATTTTAGTGTTCAACCTTAGTCTTTCATTCAAATGGACTTGAAAGTACCCATGGGCATCTGAAATGGATGCAAACACAAATTAACTGGTGGAAGTTCCTCCTAACCAGGGTATTTTCCATACCCTTTTTTTTTTCTTTTTTGCTTTCCATACGGATCCAAACATTTCCCTGGGTTCCTGTAACATAAACCCAGATCACCTCCCAAAATTGAGGGCAGCGAGTCATGTCACATTGCATAAGGCTACTGAAACGAAACCAGAACAAAATATACATCAACATCCACGTACCATATTTACAGCAGAACCCTCCCACCCCCTGCATGTCTCCGTGAACAAGATTCCGTGCTTCAAAAGTTCATAAAAATATACAATTTACCCCAGAACTGCATCGAAGTTGCTCACTCCCCACCTGGAGCCCAGACTTCTCTATCTCTATATATATAAAATACACTAGCCCTGTGAAAGTTGCTGTGCTGAGAGCACAGTGGTGATTTTTGCAGTGAAGGGGAGGGTTGGGGAAAGCTCTAAGTGCTGTCCCCACAAGGGCTCTGCAGTGTCCCCAAACCCTTGGGCACGCAGGGGTGACTCCACAGAGTTACATTGAACCAAGAGTGTTGGGTTTTGGGAGCAGTGGTGCCCCAAAAATGCTGTGTCCCCGAGCCAGGAGCCTTTCAGAGTGGCCAGGAGTGACCTGTCCCCTGGGGGATGCTTGGAAACCTCCAGCCAAGGGATTTCTGCAGGATATAGAGTGGTTACAAGGGTCTCCCTTGGTGCCTGGCTGGACAGAGGTGGCTAAACTCTGAATTCTGCTCATTTTACTGCAGCAGGATTTACCTTGGGGGAGTAAAATATCAAAATTTAACCACTCCTAATCCTCACCAGAGAGGCACCAGATTTTGGGATGCTACACTCTAGTTTTCAGTTACCCATGCCAAAAATATTTCCTTTATAAGGAAGGGGTTCAGTGCTCTTTATCTCTGTTTTTAGGCTTCTTTTCCTGCATAAAATCTTTAGATTTATGTTTTTGGGACTTGTTTAGCCCATAGGTCAGAGTCTGGTCTCTCTGTGTAGCTGTAACTCCAGGCAAACTGAGCTGTGTGCACTGGGTTGATTTACTCAAAATTTCAACTCCTGATGCACTGACAAGGTAAAAATATTACAACTCTGCGATCTTGCTGCTACTTATAAAAATCTGATTCTAGTTTGGTCCCAGCTTTGGGAGGGGAAAAAAAATCTGTCACCGGGAACGCTAACAGCAGTAATTGAAAATAGAGTCAGTATTTCTCTAGAGTATCAAGACTTCAACTTTTTTTTTTATACATTTTTCTACTGTGAAATTAAACGGATCAGTCGTGTATCAAAACATAGCTGGCCTCTCTCACTTCATCTGTAGGAAGACTGCAATTATAACTTAATTTACACAGCAAAAATACCTTTGTTAGTAACAAAAACAGTGTGACGAGACAGTGTGCTGTATTTCCTGGTGAGGAGTTTTGCATATATCGAGCACGGACAGGGGAGAGCCCTGAACATCCTCTCCTGTCGAGCTCCTGGGTTGGCAGGTAGTGGTGAGGTTCACATTTTTTGGCGAAATTCACATTTTTCTGTCACAAAAATAAGCTTCAAACAGCGGCAAGCAGACTTTTGCATTTGGCTCTGCAGCCAGTATTGTGTCTGCTGGGAATGTGAGATGAGAAAATAACATGGATGTGTGTGTGTGTGTGTGTGTATTTAAATTATTTCTAATGCTGGAGGTAAAACTACAGCTGCTTTTAGGAAATTCCAATGAGGGAGCATCAAATCCCTGCTGCGGACCAAATTAATTTAAATTTTCAGTAATTATTGCTTTGTGAGAGTGTGGAAAATCTGTATTTGCACACACTGGAGGCTCCCCCTTCCGTCCCACCACCGTGCTGGCATCTGAGGGAAGCTCCACGGAGGAGGGGTATCCTAAATACCTGGGGAAATGTGGTTTAAGGTGCAAGTGGCAATTCTTTTTTTTGCAGTGATGTGGTGGTTGTAAGCTCCAGATTAGTTAAGCCCCGTGTGATGGGCAGGGGCAGCAGCAGGAGGGGCTTGGGCAGCACATCTTGGTGCGGGGATGTTTTTGACTTCCTACAGCAGCAGGAAGCTAAAAACTCATCCCTAAAAAATGTGGTGTACCTTAAGTTTGCTCAGAGATTGGGTCTTTTATAAGGGAGAAAAAAAATATGTGAAAACGAGGGGTTTTATTATCATGGCAAGGACAACGATGGGGATGCCAAGATACAACTGCCTTGCAAGATAAAGTGGCACATGTTCTACACAAGAATGTGTACAATGTCTGACGACTCTGGAAATCTGTTCTGCAGCAGATTTCCCAATAAATTAACACAACAAAAATACTTTCATATAAAACAAAGTCCAAAGGATATTTTTTTTTTTTTTTCTGTCCTAAAGTAAAAGCAAAACCTTCAGGGACTATATTACTTATCTCTCTCTCTACATATATAATCTCCTGAATTTTTCTTTTTTAAATAAATTTATTCTTGTCTTAGAAAAATAAAACGAGTAGCCAATTTAGTCAACGGAAAATATCTCACAGACTTAAAAGCATGCCCAGCAAGCATAGCCTTGTAAGACTAAATTAATGTTAAATCAAAGCAATTTGTTACTCAACCAACCTAGTCTGCAATTCACAGTTGATTACTACAAAGTGTATTCTTAAAATTATTATTATTTTTTTTTCTTTTTTTTTTGGCCCATATAAAAATAATGTATTGCAACTCAAAGTGCATTTTTAAAATAAACAATCAACTATTTTTATCAAATAAAATATTTACACCATTTGGTTTTGTACAGTCAGAAATGCTCTTCAGGCGATGACCATGGGGACGTCATCTGAAAATCCAGTTATCATTGGGGCTTCATCGTCCTCATCTCCTGGAAAACAAACCCAAAAGAGAGCTCTTAGGGGGTGTTAGCATGTTCTGTTCTGGTTTTAAGTGATTTGCATTGGAAGGAGAGGTTTAATCTGATAAAAATGTTTGGTTGGGAAAACTTTTGGCAGTTGGACTTGAAGGACTTTTCCAGGTTTAAGGACTCTGTAATTCCATGATTTGTACTCTTAGACCAAACCCATAGAAATTGTGGTGCCAGTAAAAGAATTCATTCTTGCCTTGATTTCCTGTCCCCAGGGCATTTTTAAGTGATTTGCATGGGGAGAAAGAGTTTAATTTGATCAAAATGTTTGGTTGGGAAAAATTCTGGCAGTTGGACTTGGTGGTCTTAAAGGTCTGTGCAACCTTAACTCTTCCATGGTTCTGTGCTTGGTACTCTTAGATCACATCCATGGAGATTGTGATGCCAAAATGGCCCAAACCATGATAAAAGAATTAATTCTTGCCCTGATTTCCTGTCCCCAGGGCATTTTTAAGTGATTTGCATTGGAAGGAGGAGTTTAATTTGATCAAAATGTTAGGTTGGGAAAACTTTTGGCTCCATGGTCTTGAAGCTCTTTTCCAAGTTTAAGGACTCTGTAATTCCATGATTTGTACTCTTAGACCAACCCCCTAGAGATTGTGATGCCAGAGTGGCCCAAACCATGATGAAATAATTAATTCTTGCCCTGATTTCACATCCCCACTGCTGTCCCCAGACTCCACCGGGGGCCACGCACCCAGATCATCCCCCGAGGAGAAGATGGCCGAGCCCAGGCGGGAGCTGTAGTGGCTGTTGGCGAAGGCAGTGAAGCTGTTCTGGAGCCTCCTGTGCCTCATGTAGAGCAGCACAAAGCCGATGCCCAGGGTCACCAGCAGCACGAACAGCACTGGCACCACGACGGCAGCCACGTCCGTGGGGCGGCCGGATTTGGTGGCAGAGGAGTCTTCACCTAGGGAGGGAAGGACATGGGTGCTTGTTGGTACCAGCAGCACATCTCTAAAGAGTTTAGGAGACTTCCCTGAGTGTTTTTAAGGAGGATGAGGGAAAAATAGGGACTCACCCGTTCCCAGCTCGTCATAGAGAAGCGTGGCTGGCTCCCCACACATCTGCCCCCCGTACAGGCACCGGGCCTGCACAGTGAACGAGTAGTTGTGGCCAATCTTCAGGTTGGACACCTTGAAGAAGTTCTCTGTGGTGTTGCCCAGGTAGGCTGTGATGTTCATCAGGCTGTCAAACATGTGGATCTCGTAGCCCTGCAGGAGACACAAGGCCCAAATCACTCGGCTGCAAAGGGAGGGTTTGCTCCTTCCAAAAGGGGTTTGAAACTTGGTTTTCCTGCTGGATGTGGCTTTGATGATCTCTGCTGTCAGCTGGGAGGGAGCAACGTGGAGCCTCCTCCAGGAACCCCTGCAGGTGTGCACTGACCTCGGCCAGTTCAGGGAGGAGAGATTCCTCTTCTCCCAAGAGACAGGAGGAGAGGACACGGCCTCAAGCTGTGCCAGGGGAGGCTCAGGTTGGACATCAGGAAGAATTTCTTCACTAAAAGGGTTGTTAAACACTGGAAGGAGCTGCCCAGGGAGGTTTGGAGTCCCCATCCCTGGGGGTCTTTAAGAAACACCTGGATGTGGCACTCAGTGCTCTGGGCTGGTGACAAGGTGAGGATTGGGCACAGGCTGGACTCAATCTTTGAAGTCTTTTCCAACCTAAATGACTCTGGTTTGGTCTCTCTGGTCCACTCTGTCCTTAGCACCCACCCCAGACCACCCAAGCACAGAGTCCAGGAGGGTGATGTCTTTTTTGGTGCAGTTTGCTACCTGCCCATGCTCTGACAGACAAAATTTCACACATTATCTCTCCAAGCCTGAATAATGACAACTCTCAGACTGCCTGGCGTGGCAGGGCAGCTCCTATTCCCAGTCCTTTCACACGTGGGACAATTGTCCTTTTCTAGGAGAGTAATTATGTTCCTAAAAGGTGCCTGATTGGATCTATCACCTTCAGAGCCTGAGCCGTGATGTGAATTTCAGTGAGCTCCCCAAGGACAGGATTTCAGAGTCTGTGAAGGAGCCTTGCAGTGACTCTGCCCCAGGGTTTTCTGTAGGACAGGAGGCACAGCAAAACTTACCCGGCTTTCATTGAAATTACTTTCCTTCAATGCCAAACTCTTCCAGAAAAGCAGAATATGGTCGTTTTCTGTGATGATTTTTAAGGCGTCCGGCGCAGACAGGGGGACTGCAAATGGGAAGAAGTGGC
This sequence comes from Erpornis zantholeuca, assembly GCA_013400515.1. Lineage (NCBI taxonomy): Eukaryota > Metazoa > Chordata > Aves > Passeriformes > Timaliidae > Erpornis > Erpornis zantholeuca. The sequence goes on along the minus strand of VZTN01009026.1, from coordinate 47,570 downwards.
AGCAGGTGAGGTTGTACGACTGGTGGCACTTTTCTCTTACAGGAATGGAGTCACTCCTGAAACTTAGAGGGTTTTTTTAGGGATCAGCATAATACTCTGCTTGGAAAAGGGTTGTGCTGGAGGAGAGGATGCTGTGGTGTGGAAGCTGGGAGGAGTTTATCAGTGGTAGGGGCTGTAATGGTACTTGAAGGTGTGTGCAAAGCCAAAAGAGTGTTTTCCCATCTCCATTTATCAGGAGAAAAGCACTGGGATATCACTTGAGAGGTTTCCTCTGCACTGCTGTTGTTTGGGGGTGTAACCACCTCCCCTGGGAGGCCTCCCCAGATTGTGCTTTGGCTGTGGGAGAGGACCAAGAGCTGCAGAACGATTTCTCCAGCCTGCAGGCAGCACAGGACGGGCAGCATGTCCCTCACCTGTGTTGATCTTGGTGCTGGATTCCTTGCTCATGTTTCCCAGCTGGACAATCACGTGGTATTTCCCTCCTGGCTCCAGCTTCTTTATGGTGTACTCCACCGTGCTGTTCCGGCTCTTCACTTTGTAGATTCTATCTGTTTTCCTCACCAAATCTTTAACTGCCACGGCGTAGAGCTGGAGGGGGAGGAAATGGATGGAAAAATGTCACTTTCCTGCAGACTTTCAGCAAAACAGTGGTAGGACATCAGACAGGGGTGGGTAAAATTTGCTTTAAACCAAGGCTGAGCTTTACAGAAGGCCTGGGAGGCAAAATTCCAATCCTCTTTCTGGATCCCTGCCCAAAAATCAGGATTTGCTGATAGAGAAAATGCAGTTAGTGGAACAGATGAGGGCAGGAGGAAAACCTCAGGTTGTATTTCTCGGTGAATCACAAGGATGCAATGCAAATCCCTGCCCTGTCTGAGTTTCCAGCTCTGCTGGGAAGATTTATATCTCCAAACCTCTGCTGCTGAAGCCTCTGGACCAGAATGGGAGGGAAAAGCTTGCTGAGAAAATGACTGGCCTTCAGTGGAGCGAGACCTGAGCGTACGCCAGCGTGGCAGAGAACAGAACCAGGCTTTGTTAGGGTGGGAGGCAGTGCCCCAGCTCAGCCTTGCCCTCCTGGGCAGAGCCAAAGCCCAGAAAGGTGTTCTGGCACATGCCCAGGGCTCTTTTCAGCCTCGGTCAGCAACAGATATCCCAAACCTGGCTCTTTTCAAATGTTACAGTCCTGAGCTAATGGCCAGCGGGGAGGAAATGAAGATCCCAGAGGTGTCAGCACTTCTATGTGGAGCACAGACCTGATCTCAGGCTTTCCCCATCAGAAGAAAGGCAAGGCTGTGTCTTTGAGGGGGGATTTTGGTGTGCATAGGGGCAGGAGAAAGCCGTGTGGCTGTTACCATGTCCTGGTCGGGTGAGTCGTAGGGCGATTCCCACTTGATGACGGCGAAGGTCTTGCCGGTGTGCACGGCGTGCAGGTGCCGCGGGGGCAGCCGGCTGTCCGGGATCATCTTCACCACCACGTAGTCCGAGGGCGGCCCTTGGTAGGGAGACATCACCCGCACCTGGCAGGGAGGCACAGGGGTCAGGGCTGTGTTCTGGGAGGGCTGTGGAAGGTGGGAGGGAGAGGAGGAGGAGGAAGGGAGCCCACCAGGAACAGGTACTGCTCGTCCCGCTGCACCAGCACCGTGATGTTGTGGGCGCTCGTGGTGCTGTTCTGGGGGCTCCGGTACAGCTCCAGGAAGGACGTGGCGTAGAAGATGCCGTAGATCTGAGGAGGGAGAGCACAGCAGGGATGGTGTGCAGGGTTTGGCATGGCTCAGAGCACCTGCTGGCTGTCGCTTTTTAGGGGCATAAAGCAAAGACCCTTTTCCTTCCGGATCCTTTTTCCTGCTTTTCCCTCTTTCTTGCCCAGGTTCAATCTGCCCACTTGCCTTTGGACTCCCAACCCAAAACCCCCAAGCTCAGCTCAGGTAACAGCAGTCGATTCAAAGGCTGCTGGAGCATTGTGCTGTCTGTGTTTGAGCCACTTCTCACTGCACCAGTGGCTGAACAGAAAGACAAGAAGCCTTTCTTTGCTTCGGTTTAAAGGACAGGAGGTTCTTCCCCTCATTCTCCCCCAGATTTTCAGGGCCTTGGAACTCAATCCAAACAAACAATCCTGATTTCAGGGGGTTTTGTGCTGCTCTGAGCTAGACCCCAGGGTGGCTGGTGAAGGAAGGGCTGGTGCCTTACGACATTCCTGGGGCCGGTCCAGCTGCATTCCACTGCCGTCTGGTTGATGGCCTTGGCCTTGAGGCTGGGGGACGCAGGCCGTGTGCCACTGGTCACCACATGCACAAAAGACAGAGGGCTGTCACCCAGCTCCGTCTTAGCCCAAGCAGAAATTTCATAGGGGGTGTGTGCTGTCAAATTGGCCACTGAGCAAGAAGAGAAAGGGGCACTATTAGGTGAGGCAAAGCACGGTGAGGGTGGGGTGAGAGCGCGAGGGAAGGGTCAGCATCAGCGAACAGAGCAGAGCCTGCCTCTCCTGGCTCGTGCTTTCCTTACTTTGGGTTAATTTCCTTTATACAGAAGCACCTGAGACTCTGGGATCCAACCCAGCCTGGGCTTTTCGGTGCCCAGATGATTTCTCATATCCCCACTGAGGTTTTTGCAAACCAGAAATGGGATTAGCAGGGACATGTGCTGTATGCAAGCCCAAGAAATGCTTGTTCTGTTCCTACTCCCTTTGGCAGATTAGAAATAGAACAACAAACAAAACCCCATGTGATGAGAAAGGACTAGTGCAGCTCTGGGGGTAAATCCCAAATCTGCTTGAAATCTCCAGGTCCTCAAGACAGAGGATTTGCTGTTTTGTCCTGTCCAGATTTAAACAAAATTGTTTAAACAGAAACTACTAGTTGCAGAAAAAAAAAAAGAAAGAAAATAATCCCATAACCTCCCATAAATCCTTCTGCAGGGTGTTGACCAAAGCAAAACTTCACAGAATTGTGCAGAATTTACCTTTTTGGATGGACTTTTCTCCTTCTATGACCAGAGTCCTTTTTTCCTGCCTGTGGGTATCGAATGTCCAGTAGATGTTGACCACGTAGCCACTGACCTGTCAAGCCCAAGGACACACAACAGAGCCATCAGCTCAGCTGTGTTGGCACACAGGGAAACAGAGTTACTGTCAGACCCCTGACAGTCTTTGCATTGTATTTTCCATCCCAATTAAGAGCCCCGGGGCAGTTTGGGAGCAGTAAGAAATGATTTGGCATGAAATAACTGATAATTGCTATGCTTTGGTGGGTGGCAGCTTCTCCCAGCCACTATTCACCATTCATCCAGCTCTTACCTTGATATTTGTGGTCATTTTTAGGCTGAAACTTATGGAGTCCTCGCTGTAGCTCTCAATGTGGATGACAGGGGGAGGGATGACTGAGAGGAAAGAGAGAAAAGACCTGTTAGAACAGCACAAAGAAATAAAAATACTTATTGAGAGGAGCAGATAAAATACAGCTTTTTGTGGTAACAGCTCCCAGAAGAGGAAGCTCCAACCTTGTCTAAGGCGTGTCCCCCTCAGAGAAGACACTGACATCATTTTTTTAAGCCAACCACCTAAAAGCTGTTTTATCTGTGCCTGGCTCAGTGCAGGCTGGAACTGGAGGGGTCTGGGCAAAGGAGTTTCCCTCTGAACTCAGTAGGTTGAGCTCCTATCCCAGGTAACAGCTCCTAGCCTTCCAAGGAGCTGCTGAGGGAGGCCAGGAGCTATCGGTGCCAAACGCTCGTGCAAAACCTCAAGTGAAAGTTATTTCTGTTCTTTTTACCTCTGTTTTTCTAAGCACCAGGTAATTCACATTATCTGAATCCTGCACTTTGAGTAGCCTGGTGTTTTCTTTCCTTTCTTTCATCTAACAAATTAGCAGGAAATTTTGATGCAGGGACATAAGTTTGGATGAAAAACTTGGCGTGAATACAAATGACTTCAAAAGGCTTTTCTTAAAAAAACAAAAACCAAACAGGTTGTGAAGGAAATGATTTACTGTCCAGTTTGAATTTATCTGCTGTCGGTCTGTGATGCTGTGATAGGTCTGGGGAGCTGTAGTTGTTTTTTATGGCCTAAACCTCCAAGAGGAACCACAGTGATTGTGAGCTAAGAGGGAGAAGAATGAGCCAGCATCCTTTTAGAGTGAGAGTGATGGAGTTGGTAATTCCTTGTCAATCTTGTGGCCTACACAAGTCTGGGGGAAACTGTCTGCAGCTTGAGAGAGGGGACAGGCTCCTTGGCCATCCAGGGCAGCACATCCATCCTCTGTGCCACAGAGCTCAGAGGAAGAGTCAGTGACCCCTCCAGATGTGCCACTGAACTCTGAGGCACCTCAGATTGAGTGCAAAAGTCACTTTTTACAGGTCAGTTTTAACAGCAAAGCTGTTGGACAGTGTGAAAGGCTCAGCAGGGACAATAAAGGACAGGGAGGTGGCTGTGGATGTTGATGCTGATGTTTCAGGCTGATACTCTGATTTTTGTTACCTTCCCTGAGCTGACCGAAACAGCAACGTTTACCTTTGCCTTTGATGGTGGTTATGGATTTGGATTCACTCCAGTTTCCCACCCCTCGGCTGGTTACTGCAGCAACCTTTGGGAAGGAGAGGGTGAGGGAACATGAGCGACATCGCAGAGTGCAAACAGAGCGGGAGGTGAGAGCAAGGTTACAGACCTGGCCAGGCTCCTGGGAAAAGGACTTAGGAGCAAACAATAGCTTAATTACTCGGCAATAAAATGCTTAATGCAGAGATAAAGCCGACTGCTTATAGTCAATTAAAGGAATCTAAGAGGAGGGAGGTGCAGCCTCTTTGCAGATAACTGCTCTCTTATGAGATCTTTGAGGAGTCCATGGAGATAAGGAGCCTGGGACTCCACGGGCCATAAAGTAGGTGAGAACCACACCAGGGGAGTCCAACCGAATCTACTTCCAAATATTTATTTGGGAATGGATTATATTGGGAAGGAATGGCACGGGAGGGAAGATGCAGCCAGCTGTGGGAATAACTCTGATTTGGAGCGGGGTTATCCCACCTCACAGTGAACTTCCCCAAGAACTCGGGAGGCTGGACACGGGCACAGCACACATTTCCCAGGGCTCACTGTGCAGACTTTCATTTCCTATCCTTATTACTTCTGTCTATAATTACCCAGCCTCTCCCCCGTGCAGACATTCCCCACAGGCAGATCTGCTTCTTTTCTCACTGATACACCAAGCACCAAATTTATCTCTGGCCCAGGTCCAGGGCAATGGCAGTGACATTGGAATGGGCAATTAGCAGGGAGGGTTTTGTAATCCAGCCTGGCCTTCAGGGAGAAAGGAGCAAACCCAGGGCCTTGCAACTGTAGACATTGGCAGTGCAAATGCCAAGCCCCTGGTGTGGGTTGGCATGAAAGGGCAGGGCTTTAACGAGATGGTTTTTTAGCAAATTCTTGGCTGTGCAAGACTTGGGCCACTCAGTAAGGAGAGCTTTGGAAATACTCACTCGGACTGTGTAGAGAGTGTTGACCTGCAGGTTCTTGATCTCCGTGTAGTTCTTGGTGGTTCTGAGGGATGACCACTCCTTGGATCCACTGCTGCTGTATTCCACCTAGGAGCACCAAAACAAGGAGGGTGAGGGCTCAAAAGTGTCACAGTTCAGCAGGTCCCTCTGGGACAAAATGTAGGCAGAAAGAAGCACAGCAGCTCAGAAAGGGAGAAATGAAGAACTTGAGGGCTGTGGTGCCCTGCAGCATGGCTTCTCCCAACTTTCCCGATGCTCCCAGCGGATTTCCTCCCCAAAATGTCCCATTCCAGCCCATGCTGCTGTCCCCATGCCACCAGGCTGGGCTCAGCCCCAGTGGGCAGCAGGACTCACGATGAATTCCCGGATGAGGCCATGGGCATTCACGGGGGGACTCCACCAGCCCATCACCACACCCTCAGCTTCTTTCTTCAGGGACAGCTGAAGGTTGAAGGGAGCATCTGGTACTGGAGAAACAGAGAATTATTAGTGAGGAAGAGAAATATTCCTGGCAGTCACAGTGGTGTGTCCAGAGTGTGCTGATACCAGAGATTTTTTTGCCTTTTCTTTTATACCCCTCTTATATACTCTTTTATATAGTTCTATGTATTCTTAGTGCTTTTAACCTTCATACTTCTACCTTCCCAAGGCTGATAACTCAGGTCAGATCCATGCCACCATTAAACCAGGAGAGCAAACATCCTGGGAGCCCCAGACACCAAGGGCCTCTCCAGAACACATTTGGGAACCTCAGCCAGGCCCAGCCAGGGGGAAGGTTCCTCACAACGAGGGCTTCACTCCAGCATCTCACTGGGGGATCTTTGATAAATGTGTTAATTTTGCAAGGCCTAGAATTGTGTGCATTTTGGAGTGTGGGGGGAAGTGTGTGCATTTTCCTGGACCAAGTGCTGTACCCCAGGATCCTGAAATAAATCCCGAGGTAAAAACCCCTTTTCCCCATAAACCATGTTTTGGTTTTAATTTTAAGACCAGGGAAAGGCATCAGTGCAGGGAAAAGCAGCATCTCCTTGAAAAACTGGGACAAAGGGGTGGATGGCCCTTCCTCCCAGTCCAGCACAATTCCCAAGCTTATGGAAAGATCCTTTTTGGCCGTGGCAGGGATATCTCTACATTTTTAGCCCAAAGCAGCACCAATCTGCTGCTGGGCACTGCGGGGAGGAGCAGCTCTGCTTACATCCTTCAGGTGCCCGCAGTGTGATGAAGTCGTTGGTGTTGTAGACCCTGCTCAGACACTGCACCTGCACCTTCACCTGGTAGGTGCAGTCAGGCTTGAGGACTTTCAAAACGCTGTTGGTCTTGTTGCTGTGGGTCTCCAAGACCTTCCAGATGCTCTCACCGACCGTCCTGTGCGAGAGAGCCTCCAGTCAGGATGGGCTTTTGTAGCTCAGAGCACACAGATTGCCCCAGAAAATTGAACTATTCTAAAAGGGTTGCTGCTCGTTTTTCTTTTTGGTAAAGCCGCACCACCAGTCTTGAAAAGATGCTGTTGGAAAGCCTGAACTAACCATGGCTTGGTGACTTATAAGGCCCTGAGCTTTTCTCTAACTGCTGTGCTCAAATTTGTTATCTTTGTTCTCGCTGTTAATGGTCCCAGAAAGACGAGGCTCAAGTGGAAAAAAAAATGAATACAACAACTTTACTGTCTGAGTAAATAATCAAGGAGGAAACCAATCCAGTTTGTCACAACTGCCCTTAAGTCACACCTACTTCGTGTCTCTTTTGCTACCAAATATTAGATTTTCCAAGCAGAACTTGATGAAGGAGCTCTGAATGTTTCAGGCTTGATTCTGTGCAGCTCTCTGCAGTGAATACAGGCACACCTGTGCTCATGCTTCTCCTCTTTACCTGATACAACAGCAGGTGAGGGATGGCTTACCTGTAGTAGATGTTGTAGACACAGGAGGTCGAGGACATCCTTTTTGGCCGAGCCCACGTCAGGGTGACATCACCAGAGAAATCAGCTGTCCACTGGAGGTTCTGGACTTTGTACACAATTGTGTCATCTGAGCAGGCAATGGGAAAAGTTAATTTGCTGTGCCCAGGAGAGAAACAGTTTTGTTTGTCACACAGCAGGGAGGTAGTGTGACAAACAGGCCACACAGGCTGGAGGGGTGTCTGCACCATTTAAATGAGATGTTCAGTTTATCAGTGGAGAAGACTGGGCTGGCAGAGGGCAGTTCAGAGCAGGAATTTACCCCTGGTGCTCTTAGCTCTACCCAAAATGTCTTAGTGCTGCATCGTGCAAGCATCCCCTTTCCCCTAAGGAATGATAAAGTGTGGCTGTTGATGAAATCCTGGGGATTTTGGAAGTGTGTGTGTGTGTACAAACCGATCAGTGTCACCCTTCTCCTGGTGTGATCAGTCTGTGCTGTCCCTGTCACCACCCAGGGCCTTTCTTTGCGTGTTTTCCCTTATCACATCTCGTGTTCAGCAGCAGGACCCAAGCAAAGCCTGGTAATTCAAGTCTGGGGCTTGCCCTGACACCAGCTCTGTGGCTGAATCACTGCCTGACCTTCACAGAGGCATTTAGGGGATAAAAACACCATGGAACCCAGCCCTGGCACTGGTGGGGATGGGGAGGTGCTGATCTGAAATGCCCCAAATCCGTGCCCTGCTCCCACCAGGCCATTCCCACCTCTCTCTCCTCGTGTTGGAGCCCAAACCCTGGTGTTGTGTCTTGGCTCTGCTGGGGTGCTCAGCTTTGGTGCTGAACAGAAACCAAGCAGAGCAGAGGCAAACTGCTGCTGCTTTGCTTTCCCTAAATGGCTGGAATTAAATCCAGGGATGTGGGTCCATGGACAGGCATGGCAAGACAAGGGAAAAGAGATGTTTTCTCTGAGTGTGTCAGCCGAGCCCTGCCTCTCAGCAGCTCCTTCCCCCTCCCCTGAACCTGCTGGCCTCTCCCAATCAATATTTAATTAAAGAACTAAACCTGATTGATACTCAGCCCCCCAGCAGTTCGGTGGGGGAGCAGCTGAAGCTCACGGCTGGCTGGAGGCAGTGATCGATCGCTGTTATCAGCCCAGGGCGGGCTCTGTCCCACTGCCTCCACAGGGCCACCAAGGGCCGGTGAGGCACAAGCAGGGATGGCAGCAGGGCACGTGCCACATCCCCCAGGGTCACCTTGCAAAGAAAGGCAGAGCAGGAGGCTCTTGCTTTGCCTGTGGGCCATGTAAAATGCACAGCTTTGCTCCTACCCGTCCTAAAATGATTCTTTTTTTTTCCCTGTGTCTGAGGCTGCTGGAAGACAAATTATCAGTGTAGAAGCTGCTGGGAAGTTTGTCCCAGCTGGTGATAAATGGGTGAGGAGGCAGCTTGGACAACTGAGCAGAGGCAGATAAATCAGGGATGTTGGGAGGGAAAGGTCACATATCCAGGAGAGCAGCTCTGTGTGCTGCCAGGAGCTGGGAGTGAGGCATGGCAGAGGGCTGCTGCTTACCCGTGCAGTTCCTCTCATCACTGCTGTCTGAGCAGTCCAGATATCCATCACAGCGCTCTGTCAGCATGAGGCAGGCCTCCCCATCCTCACATCTGAAACCACTGGGGCATGACAGGCTGCTCTGGGTAGCTGAAAAAGGCAGAGCAGTTCAGGGACATTCCCTCAGCAGCACCGGAGTGTTTGCAGGTGGCTGCGTGGCAGGGATGGAGCTCAGGCCGATGTGTCAGACACTGCATGTCTGCTTCTGGCTGCATCCTCAGGAGAGCCTGGTGCTTATCCCAGGAAAAACAACAACGGGACTTCTAATGGGAATAGCACCGCTTGGGCCCTTTATTCTTTCTTTTTCTGTAAAGGATTCCTGTTTTCTGTAAAGGGTTTCTGTTTTCTGTAAAGGATTCCTGTTTTCTGTAAAGGGTTTCTGTTTTCTGTAAAGGGTTTTTTCCTGCAAGGATTCCACCAGCAATCAAAGCCTCTTCAGAGGCTTCCCTTGCCCTCACAAGGAGCTTCCCAAGGGAGGGGTGCAGGTGTCCCTGTCCCGTGCCCACACTTACGGCAGTTCCTCTCGTCCGTGCCGTCCTGGCAGTCCCTCACTCCGTCGCAGCGCTTCCAGTTGGGAATGCACTTGTGCAGCTGCTGGCACTCGAACTCGAAGCGGCTGCAGCGGCCTGGCAGCGCCGGGGATGTGGCTGTCACGTTGGGTCCTGCACACAGAGAGAGAGAGGGAGGGAGGGAGGAGAGCAGCCGAGGCACGGCCGGGCTGGCACCGCCAGCAGCGGGGACCAAACTGTGCCCGGGTCCCGACTCCACTAGATGGCAATCTCCATCCATCCAGCAGGATGCTCAGCCATCCTCTCCCCTGACTGCAGAGGGCTGGAAAAGCCTCTGCCTCGCAGGGAACGTCCTGCTCACGCCGCTGGAGCAGTGTCCCGGCTGGTGGCAGGAGGGCGACCCAAGGTCCAAAGGACATTTTACACCGCGGCGTAAATTGAACATTGCAAGGCTCTGAAAGGCCAGAATTCCTTGCAGACGTGATCCTGCAGGAAAAGGGAAGGGTGAGAGAGGGGAAAGCTTACTGGAGGTGGGACAGGCGTCCTCGTCAGAGCCGTCAGTGCAGTCCTTGTAGCCGTCGCACACCCAACTGTTCATGATGCAGGCGCCGCTGTTGCAGCGGAAATGGTTGGGCAGGCACGTCGGTGGGACCAGAGTGGTGATGGGATGAACTGGAGATCCTAAAAATACACCAGGGAGAGCTGAGCTGAGGGCCCTGCTCCTGTGTAAGCTCTGCCTGCTCCCTGTTGACCGAGAGGGAAGTGGGGAGCAGGCGAGGCATCCCAAGCTCGGTGTTTCTGTCTGAATTGTGTCTGTAATCAGAGTATCAAGAAATACAGAGTAAAAACACGCATGAGAGTGCCCACTCAGCCCATTCATGGGGCATTTTTGGAGGCACAGGGGCTGTGGGAAGGCAGAGTGATCCTTCAGCATGTCCTAGTCCCTGTCATGTCAGTGTCACAGGCTCAGGACTGTGTCCTTACCCTCACAGTCCTTCTCATCAGACCAATCCCCGCAGTCGTTCTCCTCGTCGCACTTCCACCGGTTGGGGATGCAGTGCCCATTCCCACACTGGAACTGGTAGTACCGGGAGCAGTTCGGGGCTTCTGTTGGGTTTTCTGGCAAGGAGATGAGAGTCCCGTGAGCCACAGGGTCACCTCAGCAGCCTCAGCACGGCTGAGAGGTGGGAGCACCTCGGGCTGGCCCAGAGAGCATCACCCTGAGCAGCACAAGCACATCCCTTTCTCTTCATCCCCAGCATTCCCATTCCTCGCTCTGTTGCCACCACTGCTTTGTCTGTGTCCTTCATGGCCAGACACCACCCCTGATCTCAGAACCAGAGCAGAATTCACCAGAGCATGGCAGAAATGGAGGAGCAAACCCTGCAGCTCTGAAATGAGGCTGCAGCTGCCTCGCCTGGCTGGGTACAGCTCCTACAGCCATCCAGGGAACGGTGGCAAATATTGGGTTTGGCTGAAAACTGCCTGTCTGCTCGGGGCTGGGAGTCTGTGCAGTAAATATGGTCACAGGAGAGTTAGTCAAGCACGAGATGTGCCAGGTTTTCTGCATGCTTCACTTTACCTGCCTGGAGTACGAGGGAAATGACACTGAGCTCCAGGGAGGACACGCTGTGATGTGCCCAGGGAAAGCTACACTCACACACACGTGCACACACTCGAGTGAAAATATGAGGGAGACAGGACTCCATGCTCCTGAAATCCAAAGGAAGCTGGAGTTGTAGTGGCAACAGGCCCTGGGGGTGTGCTGCTTACCACAGTTTGCTTCGTCGGAGTAGTCGCCGCAGTCGTCCATCCCGTCACACTTCCACACCAGGCTGATGCACACCCCGTTCTGGCACTGGAAGCTGAACTGGTCACAGGTCCGGTGGAACTCGGGGTCCTGGGCTGCAGGGAGAGGTTTGGTGTGAAGAGTTAGGGCCGTGGAGAGGTTTGGTGTAAAGATCTTCAGGAAAGCTTGAGCAGGAAGGAGCATGCTCAGGGGCAAGCTCATTTCTGAGCAGAACATCACAGCCTAGAGCCACCTCTTAGGAGAGCTGGCAGCTTTCTGGTAGCCTGGTTCTCTCTGCGCCTCTGGTTTCATCCTGTGCCCACCCCTCCCTCGGCAGAGGTGCCCAGGGTGACACTTACAGCACCCAGCATAGTTGGCATCTTCATCTGAGCCGTCTCGGCACTGGATGATGCCATCGCACACCATGGAGTGGAACAAGCACTGCTGCCGGTTCTTGCACACGAAATCCATGTAGCGGGTGCACAGGGGCTCTGCGGGGATGGGGAGGACAGGGGGTGGCACCTCTGCTGTCCTTGCACGCAGCAGTGTCACCCACTGGGACCTGCTCCTGTCACCCTCTGGGATCTGCTCCTGTCACCCTCTGGGACCTGCTCCTCACACACAGCAGTGTCACTGGGACCTGCTCCTCACACATAGCAGTGTCACCCATTGGGACCTGCTCCTCACACACAGCAGTGTCACCCACTGGGACCTGCTCCTGTCACCCTCTGGGACCTGCTCCTGTCACCCTCTGGGACCTGCTCCTCACACACAGCAGTGTCACTGGGACCTGCTCCTCACACACAGCAGTGTCACCCATTGGGACTTGTACCTTGCACACAGCAGTGTCACCCACTGGCACCCACTCACGCCTGAGCGTGGCAGGCAGATTTTAGGGACTTACAGAAAGTTCCTGAGACAAATGGTTTGAGCTGTGTCCCTGCACAGGCTTCCCTCCCCCTCCAAATAACCCCTCAGGGTGGGCACAGGCACCAGGAGGGGTTGGGTCACCTCCCTGGCAGTGTCCTCCCAGTCTGTGCCTTTTGCTGACCCGCCGATTTCACAGGGGCTGGTGACTGCACACTAAGGCTTTCCCATTATCTCCCAGGGCTTTACCCGCAGCGGGACAGGCTTGGGCAGACCAGAAATGCTGTCAGCCCTCGCTGCTGGGCTCCAGCAGCACCCCTGAGCCCGGTACCCACCACAGTGCTGCTCATCCGAGGCGTCGGAGCAGTCGCTGATGCCATCGCAGTGTTTGCTGGTTGGGATGCAGGTGCCGTTGGGGCACTGGAAGCCGTTGCACTTCTTCTCTGAAATGCAGAATTGGGTGGATGTCGTGTGTTTTTAGGGGTTTTGTTAAAGCTGGTTTAATTAGCTACAGAAAGCCGCGCTCGCCTCCGCGCTGTGCCCGCTTTTGAAGGGGTGTGGGGGTTGTCCCCTTGAGTCTGCTGCTGGTTTGGCTCGGTGGTTGCGCAGAGATCTCTCCCACTCGTGGCAGAGCCCCCCTCCCACACACACAGGACACCTTACCACAGATGGTGGGGTCCTCATCGGAGCCGTCCTGGCAGTCGGCGTCCCCGTCGCAGGCCCAGCGCTGCGGGATGCAGTGGCCATTGTGGCACTGGAAGCTGGAGGCCTCACAGGTGTGATAAACTGCTGAAACCAGAGCAGGGGGACACGGAGTGTGGGGTGTCACCGTGGCCCTGCTGAGCCGAGAGCGAGTCAGGCCACACACCACACCCTGCTCCTTCCCCTGCCTCAGGATCTCCCACCAGGGCAGCTCCCAGCACAAGCAATGCCCCATGGACCCCTTGGTCTTTCCCTCTCCGTGCTACTCCTGCTCACACGCCATCCCTCGGGGTAGAGATCTCCCAAAGCTCTCCCCAAAGCCAGCAGCCTCTCTCCCTTTGGTCTCAGCCCTTGGGGTGTGTGTGCAATGGTGGTGGCAGTGGCATCGTGCCAGAGATGGCGAGAAACGTCCCAGAGATCGAGCGAGGCTTGGCAGAGCTGCCGTGTGCCCCGTGCAGGGCAGGACAGAGTCAGAGAGAGCTTTTAATTAAGGCAAACAAGGCTCTTCCATGTTGCCAAAGCAAACAAGAAATACAATTCTCCCTGGGGGTTTTCCTTAGGCTCCTGTCGGGGAAATATCTGCCTGTGGGGTATCTGGGTTGCAGCCTGGTTTGTGTTGTCGCTTTAGAGACAAATCCTGCTCCTCAAGCAGCAGAGTGCTCGGGGTTATTGAGAAAAGCAATCTTCAACTTAATTAGATGGCATGATCCTGAGTTTTAGGTTGGAGAGTGACATGCGCTCGCAGATATTTCGAAATAGTACAATCTGGTGGTAGTAATATTCTATTAGGTATTCAGCGTGAAATGTAATTATTTTAGATAAGAGCAATAATTGCAGCGCGGTGAAGTCAGACGGAATGTTCCTCAAATAACTGTGATCCTCTTAGATAATTCCAACTCTGGGCTTTACAAACCTGACATGCTTTTTGAAGTAGGTTCCTTTCCTGTGGTAATTCTCTCTGGAGAAACTCATATGAGAGATAAGTGATACCAATATAAATTAAACCTTCTTAGAAAGCCATGCTCCCGGAATACTAATGACCAGGATCCACCAGGCTACAGCCCTGGGTGCTCCAGGCACAGCGAATGCCCCAGGGGCGAGCAAAGAGGAGCTCAGAGACCTGAAAGGGATCTCTTAAATCCCTCGCTGGCCAATGCCTCCCAGGCTGGAAGTAGAAAATGTCTGCAGCAGGAGGTTCTTGGTCCCACCCCAGCACTCACCAGTGCAGTTGGCTTCGTCTGACCAGTCCCTGCAGTCGTTGTCCCCGTCACACATCCAGGACAGACGGATGCACATCCCCGAGCTGCAGCTGAACTCGTCATTCCTGCACTGGTGGGCCTCTGCAAATGACATATGGGGCTTCAGGTCATGGGAATAGCCAAGGAGCAGGGCAGGAAAGCCAAGGAGCAGAGCAGGAAAGCTGGATAATAACAGCACAGAAGTCTCCCAGGTAGAACACGGCGAGGGGAAGGAAGAACTTTGCTCTCTCCTCCTGTCCCTCATTTCCCAGTACACCATGGTCCTGTCCCTAATTCCCAAATACCCCATAAATGCTGGTCCTGTCCCCCATTTCCCAGTCAATGAGGCGGAGGCAGCCTGGACAAACAGGGAGATCTTGCCCTATGCCACCTCTGAGCAGCATCCAGAGGAGCAGCAGCTCTGAGCAGCACAGAGCTGGAGAGCAGCTGCCCAGCCCTGCACAGGGGAGGAGGTCTGAGGTGGTCTGGGCACTCACCACAGTGACTTTCGTCGCTGTTGTCCCCACAGTCGTCCTCCAGGTCACATTTGTAGGACAGAGGGATGCAGGTGCCCGAGCCCTGGCAGCGGAACTGGGTCTCGGTGTCGCACACGGTGGTGGCTGATGGAGAGAGGAGGAGGAGGAGGAGCAGGTGAAGGTGGTGGTTAGAAGATGGTTTCTGCTGCCTGAGGGTGTGTACTGAGTGCAAGGAGGTGGAGGGACAGGGACAGACTCCTGCCAGTGCAAGCTGAACTACTGTTCTTGTATTTTAATGCCATTTTTAGGCACTCTGTGTGAAGCAGAGCAGACAGGGGTCAGATTTCTGCCTGGGGATCAGGACTGAAGCTCCTGATGTCTACCCCCAAGTCAGGGAGCAAGAAGCCAAGGTTATGGAGCTGTTTGCTCCCCACAAAGGGGATTGAAACCTCAGGGATGGCATGAGACAGGGCAGCCAAAGCAGGGGAGAAGGTGGGCATGAGTGTTGCTATCCAAGGCAGCATCTCTGTGCCAAGCTGGTGACCTTTCTCCAAGGAATGGGTACCCACCAAGGCTTTCCCACACCTGGAGTCAGACACTGAACTCAAACTTGGACTCCACTGACTGGTATCTCAACTTTGGCAGGAAAATGAGCTCCTTATTGGTACAAAATGGGCATAAACAGCCTTTCTTCTGGTCCTCCAGTGACTCCTCACTTTAAACCCAGTCCTTTTTCCAGAATGCACTAATCGAAACCCTTCAGGCTGTGCAAAGCTGTGGAACATCTGCCCCTCCTGCATGCATCGGCTGTCCCTAACTTTGCTCAAAAAGGTGACCTCCATCTTTAATGTGTGAACTTGATTTATTATCTCAACCAGAGGCCTCTGTCAGCACCGTCTCATTGGCTGTGCCCTCAATTAGCTTCAGAAGACAATTAGTGCAAGAGACAGCTGGCATCGCCAAATTTTAGACACCAATGCCTCATCTGGTCAAGGGGATTGGGACAAAACTCATCCAGTTTGCACTGGGAGTCTACCAAAGGAGCTGAGTTACACCCCCAGAGCTCCTCTTGCTCTCCCTGGCTGTGAAAGGACCATCAGCTCAGGTGAGGCACCACGGCAGCAGACACCTGAACGTGGCCAGGGCAGTGCCACCCAGGCAGGACACTCACGGCAGTTCTTCTCGTCGCTCATGTCCCCGCAGTCGTTGTCGTTGTCGCACTGCCAGATGCTGTTGATGCAGTTCCCGTTGGAGCACCTGTACTGGTTGGGCAGGCACGTGTTCTCTGGGGCAGGAGGAACAACAGAAAGGAGCTGGCGTGAGGCCACACTGCCAGAAATGAGCCTCTCCCCTCCCCGACAGAGGACAGGTCACACCGACCTCTCGTGATGGCAGGAGCCACCTCAGCGCTGAGCAGCAGCAAGAGCCCAGCAGGGCTTTACCTTCCTTTATGCAGGTGTTGTTCTTGGTGGCGTAGCCGTGGGGACAGTCACACCTGAGCTCCCCGCTGGGCAGCACCGTGCTGGCCACCCCCTCGGGGCACTTGCAGCTGCGGCCGTTGTTGGACCTGGGCAGGCAGAGCAGGCTGCAGGGCTTGGTGATGCAGGCGTTCTGCCCTGGAGCAGGGCAGGGAGGAAGGGGACAATGTCAGGGCACGAGAATCCTCAGTGTCACCTGCCAGCCCAGCACAGAGGCACAGGAATCCCAATGTCACCGGGCTTTGGATTCAGATCCCGTTAAAAGCCAGCTCTGCAGGGCTGAGTGCTGAGGTCACCAACAGGAATGCACAGAGCCCTCTGCTCCGGGGAGTTTGAGGGCCTTTAAGGGGGAAAGATTGGCCCTCAAGGGACACAACTCATCCACGTGGCTTTGGATGGTCTATCAAAGGATATGAGTTACCCTCCCAGGAGTGCCTCTTGTCCCCCCCAGTCTCCTGAAGGCTGCTGGCTGGCAGAGCCCTTCAGTGGTCTTGTTCCCATCTGAAAATGGGTATGAACAGCACATGGGGGTCAGCACTGCCTTGTCCCAGCGCAGGCAGGTGGTTAAAGGAGGATAGAGTTGGTACAGCCCTGAAATCCTGTGGTTTCTTTGGTCTATACGACAGTTTGATGGAAAAGCCAGGATCTGTGACATAAACTATGAGGTGCCACCACAGCCAAGCTCTGTCCCAGATGGGGAGCATCCTCCTGGCAGCCAAAAAGCACAATATACCACTCATGAAACTCATTCCTCATGGCTGTGCCTGAAAACCCCAAACCCTACAGGAACAGTGATACATTCAGGAAATGCAAGCCAGGATGGCCCTGTGGGCTGGGAACCTGTGGAAAGGAGGGATGAACACATTCCTAAATCCCAGGGAGGATCACCAGCATGGTTACCTGTTGTCTTTCCTCTGTAAAAGATTTTCATGTCCATGATCCCGTTCAGTCGCCCGACCAAGATCTCCATCCTGGAGCCGCTGTTTTTGGATGCTCTGAAAATACTCAGCTGTGACCAGTCGTTCCAGTAGATTTCATTCTGAAACACAGGCTTGGCTCTTAGCACAAGGAGTGACACCACCAGGGCCGTGCTCATCAGTGGCACCTGCACTAATCACCCTAATTACTGCATGTGGGGCGACACTGAGAGTGAAAAGTGTCCCCAGCCCAAGGGGGAGAGGAAGAGGAAGGCCTGAGGTGGGATTGGAGCAGGAATGGGAGTGACAGAGTGATCTGCTGAGTGGCAAACATCGCAGTGCAGCTGCTTGGGAATGTTGGTTTGACTGCACTTGCCTGCTCGTTTCAGGGATTTGTGGGAATGTGCCAGGAGCAAAAAGAGAGCAAGCATCGTGCCTGCTCCAAATCACATCCCCATCCTTCAAACTCAGTGAGTTCAGCGCTCCTCCAGCACCAGCCTCAGAGCCTGCAAGCTATGGGAAAAATGACGACAGGAAACAAACCTTAAACACAGCAATGGCGTAGGGGTGAGGGAGGCTGTCCAGGATCACAGATCTCTGCATGCCATTGAAATCAACCCTCTCGATCCTGTCCATGTAGGCTTCGGTCCAGTAGATCCAGTGGTCATCCACAGAAATGCCGTTTGGCCACCGCACGCCCTCCGAGACAATGCACCCGGCCAGCGACCCATCCATGTCACTTCTGTAGATGCCAGCCCTGGAGTCCCCCCAGTCTGTCCAGAACATCAGCCTGGAGGCAGGCAGAGAGGTTACCCTAAATCCTCGCCGAGCAGCTCGCCAGAAGGAAGCGGGTTAGGAGAGGCGGAGGTTGGAATGCTTTGCATTCCGCGTCTCCTGCCCGACATGCCCCTGAGCAGGGAGCTCTGCAGCTCTAATGAGTGCCAGCGGCAGATTTATGAGCAGCACAGAGGATTTTCAGCTGCCAGCTCTGTGGTGGGAGTGCAGCTGCAGGTTACCTTGCCATGAACTGCTCAGCTTTGTCACAGCTACATTTGCAGCCAAGGCCAAACCCCAGAAAGATGGAACTTGCATTTGGCTCTTGAAATCAAGCACCTCTCGGTTTCTCACGCATCGCTGCAGCTCTCCCCACTGACCAGACCAGTTTTACTGGCAGGAAAAGTTATTTACTAATGGCTATGTAGGGGTAGGGAGGAATAAACAGGTGGTGATCTCTGCTCTGAGGGAGTTGGCGCCTTAGTTGGGGATGGAATGGTGACTGTGCTGTGCCTGTCCCCCCATTTCGCCTCACCAAGCTGCCCTCCCTGAGGAGTTAGTGGTGGAGGATCAGCAGTTTCCCTAGGGAATAGCAGGGAAATACTTGTGATGTTTTCTCTCTTACCCATCTCGGGGAACCAGAGCAAGGGCTCTGGGTCGCTCCAGTATCGAGGAGTTGAGGACTGTGAGTCTCAGGTCTCCGTCTGGATTGGCGACCTAGACCCAAAACCAAACCCAGGACAGGTGTGTTTGCTACAGGCAGTGGCATTGCTTGAAGTGAAATCTGTGCCAGGCAATTATTGCTCCCTAATAAAATATGCACTGCCACGGGTGGGCAGAGTTGTACCTCGATTTTGGGAATCCCAGCATTGACCCAGTAGAGCAGCTGGCTGAGAGGTTCAAAGGCCAAAGCTTCCACGGTTTCCAGCCCGGTGCTTATGATTATTTCCTGCCCGGAGCTGCCGTTGAGACAAAGGCGCTGGGAAAAAAAAAAAATTAAAATAATCAGAATAAAAGACGAGGAACTGCCTCACCCTGAAGGTCAGGTGACAGACAGCTCAGAGGAGAGCAGTACCGGGACAAACATTTGCATTTCAGGGTGTGGATGCAACACCCGGGTGCAAGGAGGAGGTGATGCCTCCCTGCTGGTGGCTCACCTGGATAATGTCCAGAGTGACATCGGCCCAGTACAGGCAGTTGTGCTCGTAGTCAAAATCCAGGGCCACAGCCCCCCTGAGCCCGGCCAGGGGCAGCTCCTCGCTGACTCCCGAGGCGAGGTCGTAGCGGTGGATGGAGTAGCGGGTGGCGTAGAGAATGAACTCGTTCTCCTCTGCAACAACAGGGCCTGACTTAGTGGCCATTTTCGGCTACTCAAGGGGCAAAAAAAGAGAAAATAGCAGGTGTTTTTCACCCCTGGTTTAGCACATCAGAGCCTTTGGCTCAGTGGGATTAGGTTCGTGAGAATGTGGTAATAGCCTCACATGGGGCTGGGCATACACTGTGGGCATTGTCTGGTCCAGGAGGAGGAGGAGGAGGAGGAGGCACAGCTGGCAGAACCTGCTCCGACCCTTTCTTCCCACTTTAGCACTGCCAGTGGGAAACAAAATACTGATCTCCTCTTCCTCCAAAAAAAACCATTAAAAAAAGTGGGAGTGATGCAAATCTGCAAGTCCTCAGGGACACCGGCCCCGCAGGAAATATCCCAGAGTGGGTTTTGTTTCCAAACGGAGTCGAGTCCAGGTAATGGGATCCTGATCCGGGACAAAGTCTCCAGGGCATTATCCCACCACCGGTCAAGACCAATGATGCTATTAATGAGTGGAGCTAATGTCAGTAAGTAACTCTGGCTGTGCATCCCTAATGAGATTAGGCAGAGATATGAAACAGATACTGTACATGAAAGTGTTACCATGGAGCGAGCGGGAGACGATCCGCAAACACTCTGGGAACACGGCACTTCAAAGGCCGGCCCGGTGGGGACGGCAGGTTTATTTTGCAATCAGCGGGGCCCTTCTCAGCATGCCCAACACAGCTCTCCAAATAGCTCAAGAGGGCTCGGAGGGGTGAATAACGTGTCAGGAGTGGAGCTAAGTGCAGCGCTGGCGGGAGTCCCAGCGCAGGGGATGCTTCCCCGTGCTCTCACCTGGAATATCTTTCGCGCCCTGGAAAATTTTAGGGCAGCGCAAGGGAAATGCCTCCTGCCCTGCTCAGCTCCCCAGCCCTTCCATGAGCCCCTGCCCTGCCTGAGGCTCCGGAGCTGCAGCACGGCAGCAATGCTGATCACGCAGCTCGTGACGGCAGATTAAATTAAAGCTGTAATGAGCAGAATGCAAATAACTCTGGCAGCACAGGGGCATGGGACTGTTACAGTGCCTCGTACGTTTGAGAGGAGAAAATACAGATGGGGAGGGTGAATTCTGGCAGGCAGAGATGCGAGGGCTGAAGGTCTGGCCCCAAAGGGCCATCGTTCAGCTGCACGTGGTGGCTGTCTCAAGGTTGGGACCTTCCCAAGGGGACCTTCCCAAGGATTGGGGTGTCTTTGATCTAATTCCCGTCTTTCTGGTTGGGTTCAAGCCACCTACAGCAAGGATGTGACCAGGATTAAAGGGTTCCTGCTTGCAGCCTGCCCCGAGGGCTTCAGAGGGCTCTGCACTGTGGGCAGACGCTGCTCCCAAGCAGGACCCTCAGAAACTCTGGCCACGGGACAGGAGAGGGCAATTTGTAACCCACCCAGGCTCCTGTGTCACAGGTTTTGTCTGAGAGCCCTCTGGGACTCTGTGCCTGGTCCCTCAGGCACCAGCCAAAGGCTTTATGAATGCAGCCCTTGTGCCCAGAGCAGATCCTGCACGCACTCACCCGCCAGCGGGCACGGCACCAGCTCCCCCTCGAGCCGCGACTCCATGTCTCCACCCGTGCAAGTGTCCCCAGAGATCTTTCTGTAGCTGCAACACACAGAGCCAGGCAGTTAGTTCCATGGAAAAAACTGTGAACAGACCAGCCCATGTGGCTGGAATAAGCTGTGGTGTTTAATTGCCATGTATGTCCTAACATGCCGTTTGGTTGCTGCCATTTCTCTGGGTTTTGTGGTTGTTTGGGGTTTTTTTTTTAAATCACCAATAGGATAAATTTCAGCACTTAGAAGATTGCCCTCTCAAGTACAGCACATACCCTCGAGTCTTCCTGTAGGTTGAGCCAACAGGGCAAGGGACTGGTGGGTCATAGGGTTTGCCAGCAAACTCAGGGTCAGGGACACAAACTTCTAAGGATAAGTCATCGCTCAGTTTGAAGCCAAAATCACTGCAAGGAGAAGAAAGATGTAAGGAGGGATGGGGAAAAGCAAAAAATGCAGCCACGCTATACTGTGAGTCTATTTTTGCATAGAATTTTTAAGAACCCGAAGTGACCATTCATTTATTATCAGTATTTGGCTGCACGGAAAATCTCCGAGCCAGACAGGACGTTTCACGAACACTTTGCAAATCAGCTTTGCCAGTGGCTGGGCAGGCTGGGGAAGGTGAGGCAGCGAGGCAGAGCTGAGCCAGTGAGCTCTGCAAAGCTGGCTGCAAGCCCCAGGCAGGCTGCTCGGCTGGCTCGGGTCACTGCTCTGTCTCTTGGCTGGTCCTGCTGGCAAAATGGGAGTGACAGTGCGGCTGTGCTTTGGAAAGCCCTGGGGCAGAGAGAGGTTTTGTCAGTGTGATTGTGCAGGGAGCCCAGGGCTGAATTCTGAGGTGGGATCCCAGCGGCTCTGCCCTCCAGTCTGCTCACAGTGAGCCAGACTTGGTCTCAGCATCAGGCAGGCGGATCTGGACAGGAGTGGTGTGGTGTGAGCTCCACTGACAGCCCAGACCCTGAAAGGCAGTTTCCTTTCTAACCCCAAGCCTTTGCACCAGGTTGCCAGAGAGTGTTTCCTGACCCTGGAAGCTGTGCAGTGTCAGGATTGTGGGAATTGCAGTCAGAGTGCAGTAGCAGGGCCAGCTGCACCCCTGCGGCTAAAGAATCACAAAGATTTTTAGTGGATCTGTCTGTGATGGGAAATTATCCATTATCGTTTGGAAGGTGATGGATTAACAATACTTCCCTCTTCCATGGAACCTTTCAGAGGCTCCCAAAAGGCTCTAAAGACATTAATTAAGTCTCATGCCCCGTTATTAATGAAAGGATGTTTTCAGTCTGTTTAGTTTCCTCTCTGCTATAAAACGAAGCAGCGACACTCCAAGCCACATAAATTGGATGTTTGTTCACTCGGAGCGATTGGTCACAGACACTTATCTCGGATTTACAGTCCAGACTAAAAGAAATTAATTGGTATTTTACCATTCAAAGTCCTCCCTCGTACAAGAGCAGTTGGAGACCATGACAGGCCTGTCGAAATCTTCTCCATTGAAGCAGGTCGCGTGAGGAGTCCTCCTTTTGAAAACTGTTTTATGCCCCAGCAAACATTCGTTGCCTCGCTCGTCCGAGGGCGACCACAGCTTGTAGTCGTTCTCTGTGCAAGGGACCCCTGAGAGGAGAAGCAAGGTTGGGGTGCAGAAAGGCTCAGCTCTTGCAGAGAGATGCAGATGTCCCCGGTGCCCAGGAGTGCCAGGTGTGCTGGTATCCAGCCATGCACCACAGGAATTGCCCCTTCCTTCCCTCTCCACCCTCCTCTGGCACAAAACCTCCCCCAAAGGGCATGGCCCCAGCGCTGTCCCACAGGGAAAGGCAAGGCAAGGAGCATTGCAGCCGGGAGCGTGCGGCAGCACACAGTGGCAGGAGGGAATGGGAGGGAACAGGAGGGAACAGGAGGGAACAGGAGGGAACAGGCAGCTCAGTGGCAGTGACAGGGAATCTGAATGAAGTCGTTCTGGTTACCAAACAGATCCATTCCCAACAAAACGCCGAGGGAATCGGTGATAAATTTTAGTCAAGCAAAATTCCTCTGCTGGGTTTAACTGCGCTTTGATTAAAATGCTGCCTCGCAATCAAAGCTGAAATGGGTTATAAAACATTCATAGGCACAAGCCTTCAGAAGGAATATCTTTTTTTTTCCCCCCTTTCCTTTTCAACAAATTCCTCAGTGAGGAGGGAAGGAATGCAGGGAGAGCACAGGGAACACAAGTGCCTTCAGCAGCTCAGTGGACGTGAGATATGAAGGACAGGGCACGAGGAGATGCCCTCTCTCCTCACCACAGAGATGGCTCTGCCACCTGTCCCCTTACCCAGCACGTCGGTGGTGTTGATCTGCAGGATCAGCCAGCTGTGGCCATTCTCCTTGTAGGAGCCAAAGATGGTGAAGATGGTGCTCTTCTCGCCGGGCTCGGTCAGGAGGCCGTACACAAACACCGGCTTCTCCGAGAACGTGAACACTTTCCAGGTTTCCCCTTCGTTTGTGCTGTACCTGCAGAAAGGAGATTGGGAGAGGTGCCAGGGGCACGTCCTGCCTGCTGCAGGGCACTCTCTGCCATCCCCAGCCCGAGCACCAGAGGCAGTCCCCGTGCCCTGACACTCACTTGAGCTGGTCGGTCTCGGTGCCTTGGGCGATGGCCACGAGAATTCCACCGTGGTCACCCCAGGTGTAGTAGTGGGGTCCAGACAGTGCCTGCAAGAGAGATGGTGATGAGGGGTGATCAGAGTGGTGCTAAATGAGGGGAAAATGGCTTTGTCAGAAACTCTGCCTGACCCAGGCTTAATGCTTCAGCCTTGGCCAAACCAAGCATGTGGAGGCACCAGAGATTTGAGTGTTTGTGGGACAGCACCTGCTGATGAGAACAGCCCATTTCCCCTAAGGGCTGTGTGTGAGAGCTGCCCTGGGCCCTGGACTCTGCTCCTCCTGTGCTTTGTACAGGGAAAGAATCAGTGGAAGAAGCGCCACGACTCAAAACCAGAGCCCATCACTCCTCCTGTCATTTCTCCTGCCTGTGAGGCTTTCCTGACACCCAGCTGTGCCTCATGGCCTTCCCAGGACTGCAGACAAGGGTTGGTTCTCAGGCTGTGGAAGGCCTCATGAATGTTCAGAGAGAAGTGGGGCCATGGCATGCAGAAACGAGCCCTGGAGACAATCCATCCATCCGTCCCGTGGAAAGAAGCTTGGATTTCACGCTTACCTACACATCCATCAGCTGTGCTTTCCCATCCAGGGAGCCCAGAGCAGACCAGGATGAACACAGGTAGTGTGTCCATGACAGACCTGCTCACAGGACGTGCTGCCACACTTGGGGACATTCTTACACTGAATGCATTGTTCCTTTCTTCTCTGGGCTGTGAAATCACCCCAGTGATCTGCAGAGCAAGGAGCCTCCCAGCCTGCTGCTGCCCAAAGGCGAGGGGAAGGAGTTGTGGTGCTGCTTCTCAGCTCCACTGCTGGGTCATTCTGCACCTCTGCTCATGCTACAAAGACCAGTCAGGAGCCTGGCGCTGCTGACTTGGGTCAGTGCTTCCTCAGAATGTTTTAATTGCACTTCAAGGCAAACCTGTGGAGCTTGGCACATAGAAGTCTCCAGTTTTGGATGCCCTGCCCCATCTATCAGCTCCTGCCTGGCTGCAGGGTCCCCACGGCAGCTCTCAGCTGGGTTTTGGAGGCAGGAGCAGCCTCTGAACCGCCTCTGGCAGCAGCCAGACCTGTGGTGTGTCCCCACCACCGCTGCAGCTGCCCAGACCTCACCCCAACCGCACAGCACCCGCCGGGGGAGAAGGAGGCTGCTCAATTCCTGGGATTAAATAGCTTGCAGATGTTGGAATACCACATTACACAGGCTGCAGAGCGCACAGGCAGACCACAAACACGGCCACAGACCAGAACATCCACTCAGTAAACAGCAGCAAACTCCCCATAAACCCAGGGCAGCATCCCATTTTTCTGGAAGAAGGCAGAGCCTCTCCAACAAAGTCCTGGCTGTCAGTCCCATCTAAAAGACACCAAACGACCTGTGCTGAGGGAAAGTCCTGCCAGGTGGAAAAGAGGAATAGAGAGGGAGCTCTCCTGTGTTTGAATCCACCAGAGGTTCAGCTCCAACCACCCCATGCCTGGTCCTTCATCTAAAGACCTTTTTCCCTCTGTCTTAAGGCACTGAGCACCTTCCAGCTCTTGGATTCATACAAAATCATCTTTAATGAAGCTCATCTGTACTGCTGCAAACCTTCCTGCTCCCTCACCACCCTGGCTGATCTGGCAGGTGTAAGAGCAGCCTTACCTCTCTCCACCTTGCTCCAGCACTGCTCGAGACATAAACATTGGTTTTCCTTGCCATGTTCTTGCCAACGGAGCCTGGGAGAAGGGGAGAAATCATCCTTCTTGAGGAATGCAAAGTGATTGCTCAAAAGGAAGCCAGACACCTCCAAACTATTTTTATCTGTGATTGAGGAGCTAATTTTTCACACTATAAATTAATCGAAAGCAAATATTTCAAGGACTATTACAAGTTTTAAAAGCAGATGGGGGAAAAACCCATGGCTACAAACATGATTAAACAAAATGTGTGTGTTCCAACAGAGCAAGACAAACAGGAATTTCTGAATCTTCAAGAAGCTCTTCACGAGGATCAGGAAAGAGGATCAGAACAGGGCAGGTTTCTCACATGTCTGTGCTGCAGTGAAATGCTCATTCTGTAATTACTGCACAGGGACTGCAGCAGAGAAAGGACAGCGAAATGCACCATTTAATTGCACTTTATAACCTGCTTGTACAAACTAAATTCTGCCAAGCTCCTCGTGTCCTGACAACAGCACACCCCAAGCCAAGGGAGAAGCAGTACCAGTGGCAATGATCAGTCCTGGCGCTGACTCCTTGGAGAGAATGGGCATCCTGCGCAGCTGGAAATTCAGCAGCTGGCTCAGGCGCTGGGCCAGGTGGAGAGAGCAGCCCTGCGACAACTGGGAAAGCAGAACAGCAGATTAACATCCACCCCTCATCCCTCCCAGCGCAGCCCCCTCTGCTTGGAAAGGCAAGGAGGCACTCCTTTGTGGCAGCATTGCTGCTTCGGCCTCTTTTCAGCAGAGTTCACCTTGGAAAATATCTCCAGGATCACCAAAACCATCACTACTAAGCCACATCCCCGTTTTCCAGGGGCTTCCTCTCTGTCCCAGCCCAGCCCGTGGTACCTGGCAGTCGATGTGCTCCCCATAGTGGGTCTGTGCCGGGGGCTGGAGCAGCTCCCAGGTGCCGCCCTTGTCGAAGGTGATGACAGAGCGCATGTTCTCCTCGCTGAAGGAGCCATTGATGAGTGTGGCGATGTAGACACCTGGCACACCTTCCACACGGTGGAAATCTGCGAAGGGCTCGTTGGCAAAGTACCTGTGGGGGCAGTGAAAGGTAAGGTGAGCTCCACCTGATGCCTTAAATGGCTCCCTAGGAACAGAGCCCAGACAGGAATAAAGGAATCAAGGAGGGATTGGTTGGAAAGGCCTTCAGAGGTACACTCTGGGCTCCAGAGGCTCCTCCCTCAGTGCATCCCAACATGGACAAGGACAGCTCCCGAGTTCTTCCCACTTGGATCTCAGCATCAATTCCCCAAGCAGAAGCCAGGCAAGGATGGAATTTGCCCAAGCTTGCCCCCCTGTCGCCAAGATTGTGGTTTGCAGTTGTTGGGCCTAGGAGGGTCTGGGTGTCCTTGGAGAGCTGGAGAGGCTTTGTTGTGTGTGTGTGAGCATGAGAGAACAGCACTGAACGAGCTCCAGGGAACTGCAGAGTGACACTGGGCAGGGCAGGGTTGAGAACATAGAAAAGTTCAAACCTAAGGCATCACGCCACAGCTCTGGGGACATGGGGGATTGTCAGACAAAGGTAATGCCTTCATCCCACACAGCCAAAAATCACAGGTTTTTGTAGATGTTCTCATTCGCCATCAGGTGAGTCCTGTCTTACCTGACCAAAGTGTCACTGCCAGCTCCCCCTGGGCTGTAGTAGAGCACATTCTCTAGGGACAGGGAGAACTTCAGGCCCTCTGCCTCTGAGATGTAGAGGTTGGTGCGGTTGTTGTCGTGGCTGACACACACAAACACCTGGTCCTCCGAGGCATCGGCGATGTAATATTCCTTTGGGACACAAAGAACAGGCTTTGTGCGTGTGAGCACACAGGGAGGGTGTGCACACAGGGAGGGTGTGCACCCAGGCTGGTTTACATTTCCTCTCAGCTTGCTTCCACCTTTTTTCCTTTTTTCCATTCAGCAGGTGGAAAATCTTCACTTTGCTTTTTCTGCTGTGTTTCCCCTGCAGCGATTCCCGTCCTATGCCCCGCAAAGGCCCCTGGAAGCAGCACTGGTTGCCAAGCCCCATCCGTGCTGGATCTCTGGGACCCCCTGAGGCTGGGAGTGCACCCCACTGCTCTGCCAAGCACCAAGAACTTGCTTCTCCTGCCCTTCTTCATCCCCCCCAGCCTGGGGACACCACAGCACGTCTGGTTCGTGGATCAGGGACTCTGCAAGCCCTGGCTGTGCCCTGGGCTTCCTCACCCTGCAAGAATTGGAATCTCCAGGCCACGCCAGTGCACCCCATGCCACTGGGAAAGGTAAAGCCTCCAAAAGCAGAGTCAGAGCAGTGGGATCAGCCCCTCTGTGCTATCTGGGCCTTGCTGCCAGCCTCCATCCCAGCACTGGAGGAAGTGGGTGACTGTCCAGGTGCCACCGTGTAAACCACAACATCATCCCACCGTGAGCCTTTGCTCTGCCAACCCCACCCCCCAGCAGGGTCATGCGAGGTCCCTTTCTCCTCCTGCAGCATCTGGAGCTGCTGCTGGCACTGCAGGGTGTCCTTGGCGAGGCAGGGAGCCGGGAGGCTGCTCGGGAAGCACCACTTACCTTAATTGGATGCTTGGTAACGAACTGTGCCACCCGCATGGGCTTGCGGTTGAAGGAGACCCAGAGCTGGACCGAGGGGGGCTGTGAGCTGCCAAGCAAACGCTGTGCAGAGCACAGGGACATGTTAGGAGGGGCTCTCACCCCCCAGGTCACCCCAATCTCCCCTGGGATCACCCAGTGCCTGGGACCTCCCCCTCCCTGCGCGTGGGTGAAGCGTGGCAGCTGCCCAATGCTGGGAGCAGTGATCCCCGCTCAGGGTTTAAATTGCCACAGCCAGGACTCAGCAAGGAGACAAACTTTCCTTCCTGATCAGTCGGGTGGGGGTCAGCAGGCTGGTTTTAATTCCTCCTTTTTCCTCAGAGCACGCCGTCCTTTCCTTCCTATTTTTACCGATTTGCGCAGAACGAAAGGCGCCGGCGCGAAGCCGAGAAAGCAAAAAAGCTGGGGGCAACCTATTTCACACAGGATGCCAATGGTGAGGACCTAAACCCAGATCTAGGCTCCAAAAATAAGCGGCCGGGATTTTTGTTGTTTTTTTTTTTTTTTTTTTTCCCCCGTGCTCTGTATCACTAAGCAACCGTGCCTCCCACGGAAAGGAGCAGAAGTCAGAGCCCTGGGCGCCGCTGCCACCCTGCCTGTCCTTTCCCCCCAGGGCTGGATGCAAGAGCCTCCTCCCAGACCTGGGGATGTGATTTCCAAATGAGAGGTTTGCAGCCAGCCTCCCTCAGTCTGTGTTTCCCAGCAGTGTTTGCCGTGGTGTGGAACACGGGGGATTTTATTGATGTTTAGTCATTACAGCTGCAGGAGGAAGCAGGGCACGCTGCCCGCTGGCCCCTGAGCGCTCCAGAAGCAGAAAAAGCTCCAAAGCACCCCCAAACTGAGCCCAAACCCTCTTTATCTTTTCAGGATGCTGTCCCTGAGCTCTGTGGCTTCTCTGCAGAGACACAAACCACCCCAGTGTTTCACCCAACACCAGCACGGAGCCCTCGATAGAATCTCCTGCAAACCACAGAGCAGGCACAGCGCCAAGGGGCTGGGCCCTGGGAGTTACAGGCTGCACACCTACAGGGGAGGCTTCTGAGAAACTGAAATCGCTCTGCAAATGTTCCCTGCCTCTGTCAGACACTGCTGTGCCTGCTCAGGGGGCAGAGGTGACACAGCCATCGCTTTCTGCCTAGGAAACCCTCCCTGGTTCACACTCAGTGGCAGCTGCAGGGGAGAAAAGCATCTTCTGAAAAGAAAGCTGTTCCTTCAGTTCTAGAAGGATCAGGACTTTATCCCTCTGGTGCTGTTTTTGATCCTCTAGAAAGGCCAGGCCCTCAGAGGAAGCACAGACACTTCCTCGCTTCTTTTCAGATTTGTCCAAATTTCGCCAAGAACTGTAAAAACACAGGGAGGCTCCGGCTGCAGAGGGACTAAAAGACCTCTTTTGCTCACCCTCACCCTCTTTTCTCAGGCAAGCAGACTGAAAATCCAGCTTTCCTTCCAGGCTGGAGCACACTGGGCTGCTTGGACCTCGTCCACGTTTGATGGTAATCTCCTCTGACAGGCAGCCTCCTGTAACCACATCCCCCTTCCCCTGCCATCCCCACCCCGCCGTCCTTCCCAGCCATCCTGTGGTTTCTCCCAGGTCCCAGCCCTCTGCAGGCTGACCTAATTCTGCCCAGCCTGCAGGAGGCCAGGGTATGGAAACGCCACCGGGAGCACGGCACGGGCAGCCACGGCCGTGCCCATGCAGCGCCAGCCCACGGGGGGTGGCAGCTGCCAGGCAGGCTGGGTGACACCTCCGTGACAAGCTAAATGTGAGCTCTGAACGCTGCCAGGTGCAGCAGGGAGTGCCACCATCCCTGGCAGATGCTCTTGCCCGCCGTGGTTCTGCACCACGTCCTCGACCCTCGGCGGTGAATTCCTAGCGCCTCACTCACCACAGACTTGGTTGCAAACATGTATTTGTCCCTGAGCTGGAAGTCTTCGACGTCTTCCAGGATTATCTCCTTGTTTTCCCGGCTCTGGAAGAAGTCTGTGCTGCGGATGACTGTGGAGGCCCCGGAGGGCTCGTGCCGCTCGATGTACACCGTGCTGGGCTTGTCGTAGGGCTCAACCCCCCTGGGGAGGACAGGGCACGTGGTGGGATTGGAGAAGAGGGCAGCAGGAGCGAGGACACGGGGCAGGGGGAATGGGCAACGCTTTTGGGTGCCAGTGTGGGTGGCTGTCACTTGTCACCCCACTGTGCCACGTCCCCGCAGTGCAGGGTGAGGGGAGCAGGGCTGGAATGCACCCTGGCACCCAAATTCTTGCTTGTCACAGGGCAGCAAACAATGCAAGAAGTGAGGAAGGAGAGAAGACAGGATCTGGGTGCGATACATACCAAGAAAAGGACTTCACGTGTTCCTGAATCATTATCCAGGTCTGGCCAAAATCGTCAGATTTCCAGAGCTGCAAGGACAGAGGTGAGAGATGCCAGTGGGAGTGGGACACAAACAGACCCAATCCTTCAAGAGACCCAATGTGTGCATCCATGACTGCTCTCATGACTTCTTTTCGTGTGGCAGCTCCTGGAGCAACAGCAACCTTTCTAACAGAATACCCCAAACTGCAAAAACCTGTCCTTTAGCCTTCTACCAGAAGGATTTCTCACTGTTTCACCCTCAGCTTTTACTTGCTGTGTCTCTCTGAAGGTGCTGTAACACTTTTCAGTCTTTACCCAATAGCTCCCAGGGTGAAAAAAAAAAAAACCTGTTTGTGTTCAAGCAGCAATTTGTTATTCAGGACCTAAAGCCAAACCACAGGCCCACAAGAAACACTGCAGAGGTCATCCTGCCTCAGCTGCCAGGGCTCTGTGGTGAGCTATGGCCACGATTGTTGGGCTGATGGATACGGCTGGGAGCAGCAGGGATGGAGGAAAAGGCAGGGAAATAAGACAGGGGAATAAGACCTGCATCCTGCAGGTATTAAATCCTCATTCTCCAGAGGGAAGAACCAGATAGACGATAGGGAAGGGGAGGTCCTGGCCCATCTGGACAGCTCTGCATGCAAGATCAGACACCCTGAGTGGCCAAAGCATGAACCCACATGGCCCTGGCACCATGAGGCAGGGGGGCTCTGAGCTGTGGAGGGCACGGGACTATCCCAGCAGGGCAGGGTAGGATGCTGGCTCCCCACCTGAGCAAAGTGCTCACCTGTTTATTAGGGTGAGACCTGTCAAAGCCCAGGAGGAGGTTGGGGTTCCTGCTGTGCAGGAGGAGATCTGCTGCTCTGAAGGGAATGGAGAAGCCCTGGATGGTGTTGCAGAAGTCAGTGGTGATCCAGAGGTACGGGGCAAAGGCATCCACGAAGATGTACTGGGGGTGGAGAGACAGACAGGGCAGAGGAGGAGGTCAGAGCAGAGCTCAGGCTGGCAGCAATGGAGGTGCACATCCCAGGGGAGCCTTGGGGAGGGCAGACTCTGGAGGAGAAGAATTTGGCTGTCCCAGCCACCCCTCTCCCGCCACACTCTGAGCCCTGCAAGAAGTGCCTGGCACGTGCCACCTGTGCCCCAGGGACAGCCCAAGGGGTGTCCAGGCTCCCTGTGACAGCAGGGATGAAGCCCCAGGTGCCACGTGCCCCTCACCCTCTTGTTGTCAGCCGGGCTGTGGTAGAACTGGGCGATGGCCACCTCGCTGCTGTTCCCCCCATCGAAGCTGAACCTCTCCGAAATCTTCTTAAAACTCTTCCCATAGTCATAGGACACATAAACCTGCAAAGGAGAAGCCCCAGAATGAGAAGCACGAAGTTGTGCGCTCCCTTCTGACAGATTTGGTGAAAACTCAATACTACCCACAAGGCAGGGAAGGATTTGAGATTTCCCAACCATGCCTCGAACCCACCGGGCAACACAGGATATTCAATTTTTTTGTGCCTCTGAACCCAAACTTGTGGGCCTTTTTCTTGTTTCCCAGGACACAAGAGCAAATCAGGCTGTAGCTCAGCAGCCACCATCAGCTTGCCTGGCCCAGAAGCAGAAGGTGCACCCAGAGAGGGCCAGGGGATGTTACTTACGTCGCTGTTTTTGGGACCCAGCAAGGACAGGCTGTCCCTGGCCAAGGCCACAATCACATTGCTCTTCTCTCCTGCCCAGTGAACGACCATCTGATTGTGGGAATCGTTGAGGCTGACCTGCAATGCCGAGGAAAAGGACAGCCTGAGTCACAGCCTCACCCACAGGGACAGCAAACTCCTGCTCGTGCCACCCCTCCTTGGAAATACCAGACTTTGGGAAAACTCATTCAAGGCAACATCTCTCTTGAAGACGCTGGCAGGATGTGCCTAAAAGGGTAAGTTTTCTCTTTATTCTTCCCCTGAGAAATAGGATTCGGGGGGTGATGAGAATGCAACCTCAAACCAAGGACTGAGAAGTGTTTTCAAATCCAGGCTGATGAGGCCACAGGGAAACAGAGGCAGCTTTCTGCCTGATGGGAAGCAGAGGGCCAGGCACTGATCCCTTCTCTCTGGTGACCAGTGACAGGGCTCGAGGGACTGCCAGGAAGCTGTTCAGGAGAGGTTTAGGTTGGATCAGGGAAAAGTTCTTCCCCCAGAGGGTGCTGGGCACTGCCCAAGATCCCCAGGGAATGGGCACAGCCCCGAGGCTGCCAGAGCTCCAGGAGCGTTTGGACACCACTCCCAGGGATGCCCAGGGTGGGATTGTTGGGGGTCTGTGCAGGGCCAGGGGTTGGGAACCTTCCAGCTGTGGCTATTCCATGATTCCCAAGGCCCTGCTGGTTTCCAGCACACACACAATCTCCTTATTCCCGTGCGTGTTCTATCTGCCGGCAAAGCGCTGGTTTCTATGGGGAAGCTCTCGCAGCATCACCACAGTGGGAGCTGGAGGCGCAGGACAAACCCTCAGGGGCTGTCAGCAGCGGGCAGGGACAGCCAGGCGTGCGGGGAGAGCCGGGGAGAGGCAGGGAGAGGCAGGGACAGCAGCTCGGCTCGCCCATGGATGGGTGCCCCGCTCCCTGCAGCGCAGGACGTGCGTGCCTGAGCCCTCGCACGCCACAGCTCAGCCCAGCGCTGCTAACCCCGAGCTCAGGGCCTCGGGAAACTGTAAAAATACAGGGATAAGCCCTTCTTAGGCCTGATACCCTGCAGCTCTCGCTGACCCCGGGATCAGCGAGCAGCACCGCCTGGAAGAAGGGGCTGCTTTAACCTCCCGCGAGCGAAACACTTGGAAAAACAAGGTCTTTATTCTGGAAGAACGGAGCGGGGGTGGGGGGAGCCAAGCAGAAGCCCTCAAATCCCTCTTACGCAATAGGCTGGCGGGAGGGGAAAGAGAACCGAGCCCAGCCCCGGGCAGGGAGCAGCCCCCGGGCCCGGAGCCCCCCGGGCGGGGACCCCCGCACCGGGCAAACCCCGCCGCAGCTCCGGGCGCAGATTTAGGTCAGGCAGCAGCATCAGCTACGAAGGCAGGCAGCCGGAGCCCTGCGTGCCCGCCGGGGGGGAAAAAAAAATATATTAAAAGGAAGAGACGCTGTTTGAGGATGCAGGGAAACAGGGCGGAGAGGGAGGAATTGCTGCTGCCCGCTGAGACAGCCGGCAGACAGCCTCGGGTGTGGAACCCAGCGCAGCTCCGCGCTCCCCGTCCCCCTCCCTTCCTCTGCAAGCAGAATAACCCCGTTTAAATCTCCGACATCTCTGTTGGTTATTTTGAGTGCAGCGTTTTTGGGTGCCCAGCTGTGCTGGGGCTGGAGTTGGGCACTGTTAGGAACACAAAACTTGGCCCTTTATATCCTCTCAGTCGAGAGGGGTTTGTTACTACCTCAGTGTCACTTTTAATAGTACTTCTCGTTTTCTTTTATATTTTTTTTTTTTCCACAAGAAATCTGACACTAGGAGTTTCAAAAGCAGGAGAACCAAAGGAGACTCCTATCTGCACCTCGATTTAACCTCAGCAGTAAAACTCTCCAGCTATTCTTCTTGTAAGATAAAGCAGACAGCGAGACTCCTTTTTGGAGGCTTGGGAAGAGTAGAAAAACCCAAAAACAGGGGGCAAGGTGTTCGGGTCCAGGGGAGCCAGCTGAGCTTTGTTAGTCCTTGGGGAGCTGGGTGAGCTCAGGCAGCCTCACTGTGTCAGGGCCCCTATTTAAAGGCAAACTGGAGGGCAGGGTAGGTTTGGCTCCCTGGAAGGAGGGAGGAGTGCTCAGCAGGAAGGTTTGGAGAGCAGGAGAAGCCCTTACTAGAGGGTGTAAAGCAGGAGAAGGAGATGCTGTAAGTCTCCCAGGAAGGGGTTCCACAGCAGTGGCTCGGGTGTAGGAGCCTCACACTTCTGTGTTTGCTGCTTTGCAGCTCCTCAGAGCTCTCTGGGGACCTGAGTGGCACCAAACAGGACCCCACAGGCAGCAGCTGATGTCCCATTAGCCAGGATGGGTTTTGTGGAATAAAACCCTGTTAGGGAGCCTGCCCTGCTGCTGTGGCACTGTCACAGCGTCCCCACCTCCCCTAGCAGGGGACACCTTCCTGGGGAACTGGTGTAACCTCTGAACAGGCAGTGATTGGTGCCTAATGGAAACAGAATTTAGCATAAATTCCACTTAATGGGGGAAGTGTTTTGGTCTTTGCCAAGCCATTAAGTATATATGAAATATGCATGAAATTCTAATTTGTCCTCCTAATACCAAAGGTGCCAAATGAAGTCCAGGAGGGGAAAACTGGAGCCAAGACGTAGCAGAGGCTGCTCGTAGCTGTAGTTAATGAAGTTAATGTTTCTAGCTTTGCTATGTATTTATTTCTTTGTTAACAGCATCTTCCAGCAAACGAATTCCTGCAGGAATGGGATGGGAAGAAGACAGCCCCTGGAGCTGCCATCTGAGAGCAGGTACGAGCTTCAGGGATGCAGCTGGAGCCTGAGTGCTCCAGGCTGGGCTGGCAGAGGGAATGTCTGGGAGCTGAGATGGAAGTGTTGCCCTGCTGAGCCTGGAGAGGTGATGGATGTCAGTAATTGAGGGGACCTGGGTGTGTGAAGCGCAGTGCTGACTCCTGAGTGCCCAAGGCTGGGAGAAGAGCCCTGATCCGTGTCCTTTGGCATTTGAACACCAGCTTCCCTTCTGTCATATCCCTCTTAGTTGCCTACGCCCAGATTTGGAGTTTGGAGAAGGATTTTGGTTGTGGAGGTGTCTCACCACTGGCATGTGACAAACATGAAAGGCCCTGGCTCCAGCATAGTGCAGGCTGGCCAGGAGATGAGTGGCTCACAGGGACAGCTCCCTGGAGCTGCTCTCAAGCCCTTCCCTCACCAGAGGACCCTAAATCCCAGCCTTGGAGCCCCTGCTCTGTGTGGGAAGTGTGACTTCCCCATGCAGAAACCCCATGGCTGGCTGCGGCGAGCCGCCAGCAGAAATATCGTGTGCTGGCTGACTTGTAACAGCAGTGACAAGTGACAGGGCAGCATCAGGGGCTATTCCTGGTGTCCAGCAGGGTTGGGAGCTCACTGTGTTTTGCTTTGTTGAGAATTAATGCTCCAGCTGTAGGGCTGGGACTGCAGCTCAGGCCGGGCGCTCGCGATTCCTCGGGAGGTGATGCTCTGTGACAGCTCAGGGGCTGAGGCTCAGTGCGGTAAAACTGAGCTCAGAACAAAGATTCCTAGGGATCACTGGGGGTGTTTTCCCATCCTCAAACTGACCCACAAACAAATGCAGTTCCCAGGGAATTTCTGAATAGTTAATAAGTTATTACTGCTGTTTGATAAGCGAGGGTGGCAGAGCTCAAGGGTCCTCTGCGGCTGTGAGCGGCCGCTGAAACCATCCAAGTGCTGCCATCAGCTCGGATCACGGCTTCAGGGCCGCCAGGACATGCTTGCACAAGAGGAATGGGCTAAACATTTTGATCCTAGCAGCTGGGAGAATAAGGATGGGGATGAAGAAGGGGTCAGAAGCAAAGCTGCTGCCCGGATAGCTGAGGGTATAGAGAAAAAGATAGCGAAAAATACAGAGAAAAAGAAAAGGTGCTCTGACCGTGCTCCTCCTCATTCCAGCTTGCTGGAAGCTGCAGAGGACAAGTGCCAGGCCTTTTGTCCCCATTCCCTGTGCCTCCCCTGGCAGGGCTTACACAAGGTCTGGGCCCCCGAGGGCCATGGGTGGCTCCTGCGCTCCCAGCACGCCGCGTTCCCCGCGCGCTCCCGCTAAAGCTTCATCACGGCACCTTCTGCTCTGCTCCCGAGCATCTGTTTCCAGCCCTGCCATGATATTGCTGTGAGCAGCCTGTGCCTGCCGTGGCGCTGCCTGTGGCTTGGACTGAAAATGCCAGGGCCTGAAATCATTGATATGAAACACGGGTGACTCATTTTGGAGAGCGCCAGGCCCCGTGTTAATTTGGTTAATACTGAAATCATCTCCTTGCAGGGCTGTTTTCTCTCTGCCACCACCAAGGGAGCTCTCCCTGAGCTGTTGTTTCCAGGAGAATGGAAAAGGTAGGGGAGGGGGAAGATTGGGGTCAGGGCAGCAATCCAGAAACAACCCCAAAAACAACCTGGGCTCTCCTAAATTGATAGAAGGGCAGGCATGTGGTGGGAATGGAGGCTGCCCCAGGAGATTTGGGAAGCGCTGATGAAATCTACTCCCCCATAATGAAGGAGGAAGGCTGCAGAAGAGGTCCAAAGTGCACCATGAGCTTGTCATTCCAGCTCTGGAAAGCTTGAGCGATGCCCCTGGGACACCATAGAGCTCGCAGGATTTGTGAGGAAGCTACTGGAGGGGAAAAACAATGGACAAAAACACAGATACCTCTCCCAGTCACCACGGTGCCAGGAGCAGGGACTGCGTGCCTTCCAGAGATCAAGCTCTGGCAAAAAGCAATGCCAGGAGTGAGGAAACCTTCTCAGGGTGGCCATGAAAGACCCAGCTAAGGGGAGGGGAACCTGCTAACACAAAGGAGGAGGAAAGGGACGTGGCTGGGACGCGCTGTCACCACCCAGGGCACCTCCAGAAGGTTAAAGTCTGATGTGGGAAGGGCTCTGCCAGGCGGGCAAAGTAGGTCAGAATTAAGTACGGTTCAGTTGCGATGCGGCGTGACTGATGTCTGCGCTCCCGGGGCCGGGTGGCATTCACCCCACACAGCCCTCGCCCTCTCCTGAGAGCAGCAAGGCTCTCTGCCCCTTCTGCACGTTTTGAGAGGGGCTTATCTGAGGTCTCCATCAGTGCAGAGGGGTGGGCAGTGACAAGGTCAAGTGGTGGGCGGATAAGAGGTCAGGTGGTAGTAAACGGTCTGGAAATGATGAAAACTTGGTGCTTTTCCTCAAGGGCAGGGTTGGTTGTCAGCAGGAAACAGGAAGGTTGTGAGCAGTGAAATAGTTTCCCCCCAGAAGGGGAAGAAAGAAATGATGTTGGGGCAGGACCTGACAGTGGTTTAGGGGACAGGAAGGCACAGAGGTGACAGCCACGTGCAGGTCGTGGGCACAGGGAGAGGCTCAAGCCTTGCAGTGACAGCAGAGAGGGGAAGTGGCTGCCACAGGAGCCACCAGCACTCAGAGGAGATGTCTTTTGTCCCAGTGTGGTTCAAGGCAAAGATTTCTTGTCAGCTGTGTGCTTTAGGGGGCGGCTTTAGATAAACCCTTTCCAAAGAAGGGGAAGGGATGTCTGCAGGTAAAGGTCAGATCTGTGTTAGCAGAGCAAATGCTCTCATAACTCCCCTCTCCCCCTCAGGACCAGCAGATCCAGTCTGGGCTCCTGCCCCAGCGTTTTTCCTCTCTGTCTGCCACAGCCATGACACAACAGTCCCTGCACAGCCGTCCCCATGGTCACCCTCCAGCCCAGCACACACACAGGCAGCCAGAGTCGCTGCTTTTCTCTCCCTTGTTTGTTGCAGTCCCTGTGGTTCATGGCTGAAGCAGCCAGAATTTATGTGGGATGCTGGGGAGGTTCCGTGGAAATGGAAAATCCGGGAGCCAGGCCCTGTCTCCAGGTCTGAGCAGGGATGTGTAGGCAGGAGCACAAAGGTTGTGAGGGGACAGGAGGGTGGGTGGCAGACCCAGCCACTGTGCTGGTGCCCAGGGGCTCGTGCCAGGAGCAGGGTAAGGTGCCACGCTTGTGCAAGGGGCTCAGGGAGCCCTGCTGGCCCGAGGGGGTGATGTTTCCTTGCCCTGGGGATGCTTCTCAGCTGTCAGTGGCAACCTAGAAAAGTCCTGTCTCGTGTCAGTGCCCGCTTCAAACAGTCTGTCCATTGTAACCCTCACCAACAATCGCACAGAGGTGAGGGTTGGGCAAGGGAACAAAACCTGCTCTGTCTCAGAGCTGAGGGACTCCAGAGTCGGGCGTTTGGTCTGTTGATTGCTGCTGCTGCAGAGTCAGAAAAACCAAGGAAAAGCCACAAAGGGGGTTAGGCTGCTGGTCCTGGTCGTTGGTGATGTTCCTGGAAAGTTTTGCAAGGATTGCGATCAGCGGTGAGGGTCCAGATAAAGAATCCCAGTGACATCCTGTGCTTGTGCTTTGGTGTCCAAGGCAAGAGCGTGGCGAGCCTGTTCCTGACAGCACTCCTGGTGCTGAGTAAGCTGTGTTTGGCTGCTGAGGAGCTGCAAAGGGTTTGGATGTTCTTCCCCTGCTTGGTTCCAGACAGAGCGGTGCATCCCTCCCTCTGCTCCCCTGGTGACACCACCCACACCAGCAGCAAACCTTGCTCTCCCCCGCCCCTGAGCCCAGCCCCGGCTCTCAGCTGTCCCACAAGGCTGTTTCAGGACCACAGTCGAGAGCCAGGGAAGGGCAGGGAGTTTTGGGGCACGAGCCAGTGTGTAGCATATGGCCAAGCACCCTGCCAAAGGCACGGGATGTGTCCCAGATAAGGACTGCAGTGACACGGAGGATGCTCGCTCCAAGCACTGCCCCTTATGCTGATGTCCCTGAGAGAGGAGTGCTTTGACTGCACGATTTTCTGCTGGGATTGGAGTGCCGGAGAGCTGGGGGAGGGGGGGTCACGGGGATTGTTGGGTGCTTGTGACCAGGCACGAGACCCCTGAGCACAGATTTTCTGGCTTCCCAGGCATTAGTAACTTGTGTGGTCGGATCTGTGATGCAGCCTAGGACACGCAGGGCTCCCTCTGGTCACTTTTATTGGAGCAGACCCCTGATCTAAAGCGCTGTAGCACTTGGGAGAACTCAGGACTGTTGTTTAGTGCCAAGGAACTCTTCCTGGTGACACACCTGGGCTGTAAAATTTGTGTGTGCCGCCCCAAAGCAGAGGAAGGAACAGGTTCTGTGTGCTCTGCTGCTCCATTCCTCAGGCAAATCCCCTCTGGAAGCTTGAGGCAGGGAGAAAAGCCCAGAGAGTGGCAAACTGTTGAACTCCCACTGCTTCCTATTAGTCCTGATCTGGATGGAGACAGAGGGTGACTGCACCCTCCTGGATCTGCAGCTCCGTGCCCAGGTGGCAGGGACGTTCCTGCCAGAGCAGCCCTCTCCCTGCCAGGTGGGCTGGATGGAGACACAAGGGAAAGTGCCACCAGTGTCTTGCCGTAGAGGAGAGACAAGTGTCATGTTTTCTTCTAAAATGGGGTAGCTGTGTTATGCTAAAAACAGCCAAACGCTGAGGAGGTAGAGGAGGCGAAGCAGATTTTCAAGGGGAGGAGGAGCAGCTTTTCCCTAAACAAGGGAACAGAAGGGCTTTAGGAGCAGCACCAGCCCTGCATGTGCCCCTCCAGCAGCTCCAGGGCCAGCCCTGCCTCGTGACTGGCTCCTTTTCATCTTACAAGTAGCAAAAAGGGGAAATTATAGAGCACCCGGGGGGGAAAGCACTATCCTTCAGATGTCACGGAAGGCTCAAAGCCTCTCCTCAAGTGTGCCATGTCCCTCCGTGGGCTGGTCCCCCCCATCAGCATTTTGGGCACGTGATGGGGACACAGGCAGTGTCAGCAAGCAGGAATCAAGTAGGGCAGCCAAGTGTAGTGCAGCATGTGAGGACATCAAAAATAAAATAGAACCTTTAAGGCTGAAGCTTTCCCCAGCTGAAAGTCCAAGCGTAATTTGTCATCATCCCCCGGAAAGAGATGGAAAAGAGGGGGTGAGGGGGAGCCTTCATGGTCCTGGCAGCAAAACTTGCCAGTGAATCGAGCCCGAGCAGGGGTACTTTCAGAAATAGCAGTTTCTGTGTTTTCCTGCCGTGAGCAACTCCGCTCGCCTTCTTTTCCAAGGATCAGTGGAGGATGGCTCAGACACGCAGAGGAGCCCTTCTCACAGGGAAGGACGCGGTGCCTCACCAATAGCCATGTCTTCCCCGGCGTCACCTCCCTGTGCCCGGCTCCCAGCGCGGCGATGCTCACCGCCAGCATCCCCGGAGGCGCCGCTGCCCCGGCGCTCGCCCGCGGGGGAATCGCTGTCCCTTCGCGGCTCTCAGCGGCGGGGATGCCCGGCCCGAATCCCCGCCGCGTGCCCTTGGCTGCTCCCGCTGGGAGCGCATCTCGCCGGGAACGAGCCCGCGGGTACCACCGCGAACGTGACCGCGGCCAGCCGGCTCTGGGGGAGCCGGGGATGCGCGGAGAGCCGAGGGCAGGCACCCGCGGCGCCTGAATCCGCGCCGTTCTCAGCAGAGCCGCGAACACCCACGCGCAGACCCTTCCCCACGCGGGACGAGCCGCGA
>VZTN01009024.1:0-33791 GCA_013400515.1 Erpornis zantholeuca | reverse complement strand
GATCTCTGCATCCCCCATGGATCCCCATGGGCTGTGGGTGGATCTCTGCATCCCCCATGGATCCCCATGGGCTGCGGGTGGATCTCTGCATGTCCATCTTCAGAGCCATCAGCCATTGACTCTGCTGGACATGGTGGAAGCTTCCAGCAGCTTCTCACAGGAGCCATCTCCCGCTACCAAAAACCAGGCCGTGCAAAACCAACACACCAAGTCTGATTAAACAGAAGATGTGACATGTAGCTTATGATCAACTGTAATATTGTATTTACATATGTTTATCTACGGAACATATTAGCTACGTCTCAATTGCAACAAAAAAATGCCACTGAACTTTCATTAGATAACATGTTGATGCCCTTTAATACAACCACAACAGAACCAAAATATTTTTGAATCACTGAAACTTCTTCCTTTCCATCCCTGAACTCAAACTAGATCCAACCAGGCCAGAGTAAAACATAAACTAGGAAACCAAGTATTTCTCACACACAAATAAAGAAACAAAGTTACCAGTGGCAATGATCCAAGAGAGAAGGAAAATGATAATGTAAAAATTACTCCACTCACACTTAAGTGAGGAATAGTAGCACCTCTTTGGGACTTGTCATTCATATGCAGAATTTGGGAACTGTCTGCCCCTAATGAGATACTATACTCTGGCAGCATAAGGTTTTCTCATCCTTCCCTCAAGTTCGTTCTGGTCCAATATACAGTTATAGAAATTTATCTTTTTTAATTAGTTACTTAAAAATTTATGCTTGAGTTAGTGTAACTGGATAAATAAGAGTGGGCAGTTTCTCCAGATATTCTGAGGCTGTCAGATCCAGGTGACATAATCTGTATATGTTCTCTCAAATTCAATGGAGGCATAATGACCTAGTGTGTGTCATAATGGCACAATGTCTCTTTAGTTCCAAACCTGGTCCCAATTCAAGGGTCTTGTGTCAAACTGAAATGTGTGACATAATCAGGGTGTTTTAGCATAATTTTTGGAGAATTTTTCTCAATATTTAGGAATGCATTTAACACAAAATTTTTGTTTCTCTTAATACACCTGCAGTCCTTTAATACAGTAGTGGGTAGCATTACCCGTAACTGATACTGATATTGATTGTCTCAAGAAATGTTAATTTGTTCAGTTTTAGAACTTTTATGGAAATTAAATTTAACTTACTATTGAAAATAGGAGCGAGAAAGAAGAATTACACAAAGACAAAAAAATAAAAAAAAAATCAGAGGAACATTTCCTTTTATTTTCATATAAAACCATTTACTAAGGCCTGGTTTGCTAAGGTCTTTCTTGGCTGTATTGGTTATTGGTTTTATGCAGACTGCCACAACTTAAGTCTGTGGTGAAAGCAATGCTTTTATTGGCAAATATGTGCACAAATACGTGTACTACTGCACAGTTCTACAAAGAATAAGGTCAGAAGGTTATTTACAGTTTTTCCAGCCAACTTTTTCCCAAAACTTTAAATTTTTGGTTGGTTGGGTGGTTTCTATTGTTTAGGTTGTTTTGGTTTATTTTTTTAGCTAAATCTGTTCTGGCAGAAGTCAAATGCAGTGTGTGCAAGAATCATGCAAATTGCAGTGGAAACCATGAGGTTACTTAAATATCTTTTCAATGTCTAAAATATGAAAATAAGCATATAATAAAAAGGGAACATATCTGCAGAATGAGCAGTTTTGCTTTCCTCTGAATTTTTAACAATGCATGCAACAACCAACAAATGAAGCAATTGCCTACAGCTTAGAAAAATAAAAAATAATGTTTTGTTTAGAAAAGATATTTTATATCTGCCTATAATAGAAGACTATTCATGTTCACTGACACTTAATTACAGCATATCTGACTACATGGACTGATATTTATGACATACAGAATGGAAATTATTTTAGTACATTTCTGTTATTTGCATCGTTGACAAAATTGCATGCCCATTACTA
Organism: Erpornis zantholeuca; assembly: GCA_013400515.1. NCBI lineage: Eukaryota > Metazoa > Chordata > Aves > Passeriformes > Timaliidae > Erpornis > Erpornis zantholeuca. The sequence goes on along the minus strand of VZTN01009024.1, from coordinate 31,844 downwards.
GTTTCTCTCAAGCCATTTTACTATTTTGGCAGCACTGAATTTTCCGGGGCCTAATAAAACCATTCATTTACAAACATTCCCAAATTAATAAACAACAAGAGTAATTTATTATTAATAGAAAACAAACCCCAAACTATGCCTTAACTCTTAATAGAACAGAAAATCCATTTACACACTAAAATTACTCTGCTGATTGAAAAGCTATAAATTAAAAGTGTGTGTGAATATTATCTTTCTGTGTTAGTCAACAGGAAATACTCCCTCTTTTCCTACAAGCATGGGTGTATTTCTTTTAGATGTTGCAGTTTGAAAATATATCATTTTTGTTTATAAATTTCTGTTATGATAATGAACTATGTTTGACTTTTAGACATTCTTACTTTTGCTTAGTATAGTATTTTTTGTAGATGTCTAAATTTACCGTTATAGAAAATTATCATGGCCGTTTAATTTGTTTTTTAGTTCAGTATCAGTATTTTTTCTCATAATGAAGTGTGAGTAGAAGTTTCTAACCAAGGGTCTTCTCCCTGAAATATTTCAAAAAAGAAGTGACACACAGAAACACATTTGTGAAGCCCCAGAATTGCAGTTTACCATCATTTTCTGTTCCTATTTTTCCAATGTACTTTTTTTTTAGAAACACAAACTTGGGTTCTTACTCATAGGAAAAACTCAAGCATTATTCATTTTTGGATTTTTTTTTTTTTTTTGTGGTCATAATCACAGTTTTTAATGCAATTTTAAGGATAATGAAGTGTGTTGTGAAACACTGGACACAAAATTAATGCCTGAAAAAAGATGTATGAAATTTATTCAATATATGTTACAAATATGAGAGAAAACAATAATTGGAAATCTTTTCTCTTAATCCATTTTAAAAAGGGAAAGATTATTCATGCCAGAACACAACCTAACCATTAATATGTTTTGCAGTGATTTAAGAAAACATATGCAGTATTTTAGAGATAATTCAATCAGTAATTTCATGGTGTTTCAACAATATCCTTACAAATTCATAAAGCAAGAGTCATCACTCCAAAATATCAAGCAAAAAAGACTTATTTAGATGACCTACTTTTCTGTCACTCCAGAACCTTACATTTATACGATTGCACATGTTACATTTCACAGCTAAGAATTATATGCTTTTTATATACAGGGGATATTTTTCCCTGCAATTTTATATTTTCATAGGACTTTGGCTACACATACATAAATATGGGGTTTGTGGTTGACACAGGGAATAAAGAAAAACATAGTTTCAGCAGGAATTTTCAGTACAGAGATGGAAATATGACAACATGTTGGAAGTCTGGGCAGTTCATGCATAGCAGGTTTGATATTTATGTACCTATTTAATGACTTCTTGTACCAATACAAATGTAAAAAAGTCTATGTGCATGAGTTTCTCTTTTATTTTTCACAAGGCTCATGTAGACAGATTCTTACTGTGGGTGTTATTGGCATTCTACATAACCTTTAAAACATCAGTATAAGTTTATACAATAAAACTATGGTAAATTGCTTCAGTCAACAGCAAAAATCAATGAATGCCACACTAGGGATTCTAGAAAGGGGACCTGACACAATCTGAGGCTGAGATATACTGAACAGCCCTTTCTACCTACAGCAGTCATGTATGAGGAGCTCTGTCTCTGGTTACTCACTCTTTTTAGGAGCTTGCTGTGGTGTCTTGGATGAGTGGTATCCAGATATGAGTTTGGAAGCATCAGGAGGAAAAGGGAATAAGCCATCTTCTTTCATCACATTCATTACCTGCCCTCAAGAAAAAAAAGGCTGATTGATCTAGTCTGAGGGGTTTTTTGAAGCATTTAATTTCCTTTACCTTCTCACCATCGCAGGAGAGGAATTTAACTGGGGATGCAAAAAGAAAAACACACCTTGGGTCTTTATACAGTTGAGACAGGCTGCAGTCAGAAAAGTCAGGAAGTTTTCTGACAATGATTTTCTTAATCCACTGACTTGTCCATTCTACAAAGGAAGTAATATTTTCATTGTTTTTTTATATGTTAAACATAAAGCTTAATGCACTGAATTATGTGTTATTAATGCAACCAGTAAGAGAGAGGGGATGTGGAATGTGCCTGAGATGGTTTTCCAAGGGAACTGTCCTCTTGTGGTTTCCTGAGTTGCCTCAGTTTTCAGCATTAATATTTTATCAGTGAAAGAAACACTTCTGCTCTAGTTACACCTTTGAAATATGTGGTGGGATATAAATCTGGCATCTTGACTCTTAATGACATAATAGCTAATACTGGTCCCAAGGAGTTAGAAGCACAGATATATTTTCATTGTTTCCCATAGAAAATCGATGGTTCCCATCGCACCACTGATATTGGACAGAGCACTTGTGGTACGTAAGTTTTCTTGTCTTTAAGCTATGAACAATAATATTCCCCATTTTCTCTAATTTTTAATAAACAGATGTGAAATCTGATATAGTGAAGGATTTAACAGGTTTGAAGTACATTTGAGATTATATACAATTTGAGATCCAGGTAAATTGAAGGAATTTCAAACAAGGCAAAGAGAATTCATCTGTGACTGCCTTGTAGTCCTTTTTTTAAAGACAAAATCTGTATTAAATAATTGGATTACATTAGGTAGGATGCAGCTCAGTGGTGAAAAACCATAAATGTTTCATCAACTGTCAATTATGATTGAACAGTTTTCATGTGCTGACAACACACAAAGTGCTTAGACACATGCAGTCATTCGTACTACCTAATTATAGTTTGATTTTGACCAAGAAATCTTACTTGCTTAACCATAAAAATCTAAGATCTATCACAAAAATGTGTTTTATAGCCTGGATATTTATCAGGAATTTAAGATAGAAATTACCAATAGGAAATACAAAACCCCCACCAATCCCAAATTATTTTAGTTATTTTGTCAAAGATGCAGTTAGTGGTGGAGCAAAGAAATGTGATGGAATACTTTACAAAATATTAAGAGGAAGATAAACACGATGAAAGAAGATAATATTTTTTTGAAAGAAGACCTCACAGATACAAAATGGAAGAAATAAATTGGTCAGGTTTTATAACCGAATATAATCAAATATTGATATAATTTAATTGTCAACACCCATGCTGTTCTACATAGAAGTGATTTGGAAAATAAGTGGGAACTGAACAGTTACAAAATTTGCTGGTATTACAAAGATTACTTGACATCCAAAACAAAAACAATTGTGAAGAATTAGTGGTTTCTACCAGCACCATTCCAGAAGGTATTAAATACATTGGTGGCAACAAATAATGTGAAACAAAGAGGAAAAAAATATCTTTCTCCTTGAAGAAGTATAGTATACTGTGAAGTATAGCTCTCTAAACTGAAAAAAATACCAGACTTCTTCTGAGATATTTTGAAACTGGCCTATTCAAACCTGTTTTCAGAATCTTTGGAAAACACAGTTTAAGAGCACAGTAATTTTTTGAGAGATTTTCCATGATCCTTAAGTTAGAAAGTCTTTGCATACCTTCCAGAATTTTGGTGTTAACTGGATTAGCCCTAATGAGGACAGGTGGAAAGTGGAAGGATCTGCTAAGACACCGAAAGCAAGAACAGCCCCACAAGGGGTACAATGGAAGACACTTGGCAATAAAACTGACAGTGAAATTTAGTGTCAAGAAACACAGTCATTTAGCTGACTACAGAGAGCTATACAGCAAAAACCAAAAGCCTGGAGAAATACCTCAGGTCCAATCAGCTGTAAATTTTGTGATATGAGCTCCTACCGTCATTCTCAATCCATGTATCTTTCTTTTTTACCTGATAAGCAGAATGAAACATCAGACATTCTGGCACGCTACAAATCAATTTCTATATACTCTACTGATCAAGATAATTTATCTTTGTCATACTTCAAGCCATTCAATCTCAGTGACAGAGTTTAGTTCTAATTTTTAGTTTGCTCTACAGGAAGTAGTTTTGTTTTGAAATGATGTCCAAAATTCCCATGTTTAATCAAATGCACATTAAAATTCAAATAGCTAGAAAAGAATAATGTGACTCACTACCAATAAAATAGCCATTTCCCTATATTCACTCCATTGTTCACTATGACATTAATATTTGTTTTGTATAAATGGTTTCTGTAATATTGACTCGATTTATGTCAATCTGTATTTTTGCACATCCTTGAACAGCTTGGTTTTTTTTCTGAACTCTTAGAAGTGCTGTCACTCTTATTTACTTTCCATTGAAAGCACCATCTCTCTATAATATAATTCAGAAACAATAGAACAGAAGCTTATTTAAAATGCTTCCATGGAAATAACCAAATAATACATATTTGAAATTTTAAATATCTGTCATTTCAAATGCATCCCTATTTCTTTCCTAGGAAACATAAACTGAGGGTTTGCTTCCAAGGGTGCAGGTACATACAGCCTGTTGAAAGCAATATTGACCTGTTAATTAATATTTTTTATCATAAGAAAAGCTAAACATTTAATCCTTCCATTTCAAAATCCCACTGTCCACAGCTTGGTGGAAAAGAGCAAAAACCTTGCAGATGTCTCCAGTAATCCCTCAAAGGGTGTCCAACAGCAAAGAGCAATGGTAGATATGAAGACTGGTGGTAAATTTATCTTGGTGAGAGATCAAGGAGGGATGAAAATCCTGCCCTCTACTCAAGACCACCATTACTTCTGATGTTTTGACACATACCCCAAAATAATATATTTATGCCTGGAACAGCAGATGCTTCCTCTAGTAGAAAAATCAAAACGGGAGAAGTACTGAAAACAGAAAAATATTCCTGCCTACAGACAGTTCAGAGCAACTGTTCTTTCATTTCTGAGATAGGCAAATCTGAAATTGAACACTATTAAGTTGCCTTCCAAATCTGAACATTCCCAAAGATTCCTGGCTTCAGTCCATCTTCACTATGGAAGAGCAGCACCAAGCACAGTACAAGCTAAGGTCACCTACTCATGAGTTTTATTTATTAGGTAAAGATTTCTCCAAATCTATAGATGTGTGCTCTGATTTACACAGTCAGAGAATGAACATCTAATACAGGAAGTTATCATTAAATTTTTAGTGCAAATCTTTTTGAATACAAAACAGAGACACATGGTCCTAAATTAGTCCAGAAAGCTATCTAGTCCTACTGAAAAATTAAAACTGATATCCATATCATTATAGATGACTCTTTTTATCTTTCAAAATGCCCTTCTTGTCTATTCCAGGTAGATTCTACAGATTACTCCTCTATCTGTAAACCACTGTTAAGGTGAATATATTTTCAGTACATTTATTACAGGAAGCTTTATATTATCTGCATATAGTTAATACCCACTCTTAGCAATGACAAATCAAAAATCAAATATACTTTTCTAAATTATCAGATACATTGATTTGTACTCTCAAATATTTATAATAGACTTCAAGCATACTTTTAACATGAAAATAAATTGCCTTACAGCATTTTTCTCAGGAAAAGCACATTTGGCAGGGAGTAATACTAATTATTTTAAGATAAACCTGTCTTTCATGTTTCTCAGATTACACCAATCAATGTCCTCAAGCCCATTTTCAACAAAGGAGCTGCAAGAGACATGCCAAGAATGGAGGCAACATGCCAAGCCTGAGGCAGCTCCTTCCCTACCCTACCCTTTCAAGCTGCAGTCATTCATTCAAAATGCTGTTGTGTTATTGCTGAAGGAGAAACAGCAGGAAACTTCACTTTTTTTTTCATCGTAAATGCATAAACCACTACCAGCTAAAAAGTAATGATCAGTTAATAAGTAACTAGCAGCAATAATTCAAACCAAAATATAACAAACATCCTAATTTAAATTCATGAACAGTTTACATGTTAGATATTGTGGTTGTTTTTTCTGATGCTCTCCAGGCTTTCCTCCATAGAACAAGATTTGACTTGAGATATGGCTATCAGTGGAAAAATAGGAGGGCATGAACTACCTTTTCAGGTGAGAAGAAAGTGTGTCTTCTCTTTTTGTTCACTTAATAAATACTGAGCAGGATCTCTAGCCAGGTTATTAAAGTCTCCAGCTGAAGGCTTTCCTCTGACAGAGTTTGAAGTCACAGTGCCAACTCAGAAAAATGAACTACCTGCCAGGGTATCATTAAACTTTCATATTGATATCTTCAATCAGGAAGAATTACTTGGAACAAGACCTTGAACTTGGGCATGTCTTGTACCTGCTGAGAGTGTTAATTATTCAGAAAACAAGATTCTAGGAGATTATAATGTCATCCCAAGGAAACCTGTTTCTAGAGAAAGGTTTGGCAGGACACACTCATTCAATCTGACTTGATTCACCCATGGTTCTGACACACTGCTTTCCCTTCAGACTCTTCATTGCTATTTCAATGGGTTTACTTCAGTTAACCTGAAGCTGGCTCTCCTCCTTCTGTACCATGCTCTCATCTCAGAAACCACTTGGAACAGGACTCTTATCAGCTTTTGGTTTCATTATGGATTGATCTCAATATATGAATGGTTTTTTGGTGTTGTTGAGTATTTTTGCTGCTTTTTTTTTTTTTTTTTAAGGTACACCACCAGAATCAGACTAATGNTTTTTGGTTTTTGGTTTTTGGTTTTTTTTGTTTGGTTGTTTTTTTTTTTTGTTTTCAGTGAGAGCAATCACTGGAACAACCTCTCCAGGATTTTGACAGAGTCACTGGAAGTATTCAAGACAGGATTGGATTGCTGGATTATCTCATCCAGGCTGTCTTTCTCATGAAAGGTTGGACTGGATGATCTTTAGTCTTACTTTCCAGCCTGTTTTATGGTTCTGTGTTTCTATGATTCCAAGTTCAGGGGTCCTGTTCCTGGACTAGAGGATGGGATCTGACCCAGCCTCTACTAGATTTTATGTGACTGCTCTGTTAGGCCTAAAACCATACTTATTTATACTTAATTGTTCCAAGCCAGCTCTTAACAGAGCTTCCATTCCCAGAATATTCGACATCATGGTAGCCATTATGCTGAGTGTGTGCCTTAGATAGATTAGGAATATGCAGGTTTCTTCATATTTTGGATTATTGCCTTAAACACTAAACTAATTAATATATGGGTAATAGTATTTATTTAATAATATTTTAAGTATTATCTTAAAAAAATCCCTGACTTGAAAAAAAATTGAGTTGTGTTGAGAAGGATGAATACATAGTCCTAATGATTAGCCAGAAATGAATACATTGTCCTAATGATTAGCTTCTTTCTTTGCAACCTAACTCTGAAGGAACTTTTTTTCCCAATAGATATTCCATTATACAGGAACATTAGTATATTATTTCATTTTATATGTCTTTTTCAAGCACTCATGAAGCATAAGTACTCAAAAATTCATCACAGTACTGAACACTTATTAAAGAAAAATAGAAGAAACATGCTTCAATACAAATCTCCATATATGGACTTCTACTTTAATAAATCTATGCAGACAAAAGACTGAAATAACACAGAGTCTAAGAAAATCACTGAACAATAGGTTTGACTTGTAAAAATTTGGATTTTTTTTATCTGAGATCTTATGTTACAAACCATTTAATGTTTAAATGACTGCAAAGGAAGAAAAAAAAAAGAAATCAAAAATCCCCCAGAATATTTCATTACAGTTCAGCTGCTTAATTTTAAAAATGTAGGCAAAGCCTGTTTATTGTGTCCAGGGTCAGTCAACAAAAAATCATTGGAATTATTCTGGAGCTGTATAACTGTAAGATAAAAAAAATCACACCAAAATAACTAATTACTGCAGACTGCAGCAAACTGTCAAAAATAAATCTGAAGAAATAATTTGTCAATCCCAATACATAAAATCATCTGGTTTCAATAAATACTTCATCAAGAAGACAATTTTGAAACTAATTCAAGCTTTTAAAAATTATCTTTCAGGTTTTAAAAACGATTTTAAGATTGCTTTATATAAGTAATATTTTTTTGTACTAATGATCCGTTTCATGTAATGCATGTTAGTCTCAGACTTCTAAGACCAAAAAATTGTTCAAATAATATTACATTCATCGAATGAGGATAATCTTTCCTACAATACAGTCCAACAGTTTTTCTTCAGCAGACTCATACCAAGAACTGCAGGCTGTTTGGAGGAGCCAGTGACAGAAGTATTCTCCACAACCATTCCACCTTTCTCTAGCCTTGTTTGATCATTACTGCTCAGCCTCATCTGATATGTGATACCATTCCACCACCATTTTATCTGCTCATCTGCTGATTGCTTTCCTGACACTTTACCCTCCTGGACCGCGAGCTGTGATTGTTATCCAATCTTTTGCTAAAATAGAAAAAGACTTTCAGTGTTGTCTCTCAGACCTGTATATTGAATGTCAATTACACACCAACTCTTCAAGTATCTACCCACTAGCAGTTCCAAACGCTGGCTGTTACAGATGAACAGGTATGAAATGGAAAATACATAAAGATGATTATTTGAGCATAGTCTCAGTTCAAGCATGTGAACTGTAGACCAAATAAATCTACACTTTTGATAGACCTTTTTATATGGATTCCCTATCAAATGGTTTTACAAGCAAGATGCAAACAAAGAAAGAAATTTGAAGGTTGCACATATTCTAAGTGAGGAAAAAAATCTCTCAAACACAGTGGTGTTCTAGTGATGACTTAAAGCAGTTATCCACCTAGCCTAATGGCCACACTACAGAATGAAAAGACTCAGAAACCCACAGAACTGAAGGATTCCTCTGAAAGTGTGAAGAAATTCTGTCCACATAAACCAGAAGCTCCTAAATATGGAACAGATTTGGGTCAATGTCTGTGGTAGGGTAGATATGGGCATTGTGCAGGCAGTTCTGGCTACATTTTTTACACTGTTTACCACATAGGAGCTGTGTGCTGCTGAGCTGAAATCACTCTCAGAATGTGCAGCTGGATGAATTTCCCTTATCTATTGTCACACGTGGAGCCTCGAACCTCTCTTGTGGTTTGTGTTTCTTGTTGAAATGCTCAATAAATACTTGAAAAGAAAGATCCATGACACCTGTCCAGCAGTGCTTAACCCAGTTACAAAGATAAATAGAATAGTCACAACGTGGATTTTAATTTCAGTTAAAAATACTCAAAAAAACCAAAACCAGAAACAAAACAACAAATTGCCTTTCTCCTTCATAAACATGAAATGGTGACATCATCAACTGACAAACTGCCCATAGATTTATTTTTTCTTTACAGCATCAGACAGAAATTGACATTTTAGTGCAATGTCATGAAGACACAGAAAAGTTTACTGAGAGCATCTTTCTGAAATAATAAGGTCAAAAATGACAGATGGAGCTTAGTAAGTCATCATATTTCTGGAAAATGCATATTGTGAGGGCTATTAAGACAACTAAGATCTTGCAGAAATTAATGCAACAATTAATTCTTCCAGAATGTTTGTGTGATAATCTACTACCTGTCAAAATATAAAACTCTAATATCTTTGCATTCTTTCCTTCTCAGAACAAGACAATGGCAGAATGTTTACTTCCAAATTAAAAACAAAATCACTCTTGCCTTTATGTTAAAAATCTCTATATTAATAAATTAAACACTACCCAAAGCACTGCCTTTGATGGACTCTGTAATCAGAGGCCTTTTATTTTTTTTTATTTTGAAATGTATTATTTCAGAACTATGTCTGAGTAAAGTAACTAAATGTGATAATTAGAACAAGTTAACATGTTTCCCACAAGATTTGTATGGAAAATATTGCTTTTACTAAGCCTATTTCTACTGAGAAAATATTTAGTAGGATTTCTGTATTTTAACTTATCCAAAATTAACATTTTATTTCAGGTCATAGTGTTCATTAGGACCACTAATTAATACTTATTTCCTTTTGCAGTTCGGTTCAGGTCCTGATGACTCACTCTTCCCAGCGGGATTCCTGTGATGTGCCTCAGAACTCTTGTTCAAAGAGGGATTTTTAGCAGATAAAGAGAACTGGGATATCTGACACCTTGAATGGTATTTCTTAAAGTGAACAAGGAGTACAAGACAGTTAAAGTTAACCTGAATGCAATATCTTCTTCATAACCCCTTCCTCTCCTCTAAAATGGGGAAGGAATTAGGAACAAAAAGAAAATAAAATATTTATCTATCTGAAATTAGAAATACTTTAATGTAATGTATTTTATAAGCCCTTATTTTTTCATTAGACATAATAAAGAAAAAATCAGTGCTTATCTTCTGCCAGTTCTAATTTTTTATGAAAATTTACTTTTAGAAAGAGTAATACAAGGGACTATTATAAATTAAAATAAACTTTAAAATTTGTATTCCACTCAGTCTAAAGAACTGAAACATTAAACTACTCTGTAAAGACCACTAGAAAGATTACTCCAGATAAGAGATGAAACCTTTTCCATCAAGGCCAAGTAATACCTTTTTATCCTGTATTACATTTGTTCGACATAACCGATGGAAAGATAATATATTGAATTTGCATGGTCAGGTTTTGACAGCAGGCTCAAATAGCAGCTGTACTCCTGCAGCTCATGGATGATCATGGGGATGCAGAGATCCACCTCCAGCCCAAGGAAGAAACCCACGCCAGAGCAGGTGGGTGCCTGAGGGGAGGCTGTGACCCTGTGGGAGGCCCATGTTGGAGCAGGCTCCTGGCAGGGACCTGCAGACCCAGGGAGAGAGGAGACCAGGCTGGACCAGGTTTCCTCATAGGATTTGTGACCCTGTGGGTTCTCACACTGGAGCAGGCTGTCCTTGAAGGACTGCACCCATGGAAGAGTGACCCACACTGCAGCAGTTCATGGAGAACTGTTGCCTGTGGGATGGACCCCACATTGAAGCAGGGGAAAGATACTTGTCCCCAAGCAGCAGCAGGAAGAACAACCATAACCTCCACCACTGGGGGAGGATGTAGAGTTGGGAAGTAGATGGGGGGAGGGGGAAGTTTTGAATATTTATTTCACTTCTCTTTATCCTGCTCTGCTTTTGACATAAAATGCGTGAATTTCTACAACTTAATTTTAAAGTATTCCTGTGGAACAATGTATCTTCTCTGATCATTAGTTAAATTATTTCTAGTCTTTTAAATTAATGGAGGTGAAACAGGTCTCAGTCTTGCAATCCATAGTTTTAAGGTATCTTCAGAAATGTCCAATATAACGCCTTCTATCTGACAGTTTCAAAGTTTATTATAACAAGAGGAGAGCAGTACCAGTATTGCAATTTAACCCCAGGTGGTAACTAAGCACCACACAGCCAATCACTCACCTTTCACCAATGGGATGAGAGAGTAAATCAGAAAAGTGAGAAAACTGACGGGTTGAGATACAGATTGTTTAATAGCCAAAGCAAAAGAAAGAAAGAAAGGAAGAATTAATTCACCACTTACCATGTTCAGTCATCCCCAGGAAAGCAGGGCTCCATCACACATAACAGCATCTTGGGAAGACAAATGCCATCATCATTCAAAATGTCTCTCTCTTTCTTCTTCCTACCTCAGATTTTTGTATGGAGCATGACATCATATGGTATTGAATATCCCTTTGGTCAGCTGGGCTCAGTCATCCCTTCCCAACAGATGGTGGACCTTCAGATTTCTCACTGTCAGGGCAGGATGAGGAGTAGAAGAGGCCTTGACTGCATAAGCCCTGCTCAGCAATAATTTATCAACAGCACAAATAAAAATGTGGCTTCATATTAGCTACTGTGACAGAAATTAGCACCAGCCAAACATGGCACAACCAGAAATATGGATATCAGCAAAAAAGAGGATTATTCCATCTTGAGTCTGTACAGAGTCTACAGTTATGAATACAAGCTCATTCTGAGGATACCAGAGATATTTACTAGTCATCAACTGCCTGTAGTGTAAACATTTCCTTTATCTTTTATCATTTGCTGTCATTTCAATTGTTTGACTCAGCCATGTTTTGAATCTGACTTTCACAAATTTAGCTGAATGAAACATTTGAAAGCTTTGTGAACAGAGTTTTTGTTGTACTGAGAAACAGATGGAAGCCAGCAAGCAATAAGTGTCAATACGTCAACAAATTATAGATTGTCTCTTGAGACGATCCCACTGGGCTCAAATTCATTACCTTTACTTACACCGAATAATTATACAGATTTAATTTCACGAGAGGCTACGTACAAAGCAGGGTATTAAATGCCACTAATGAATGTAGAATCAGGCCCACTGACATAACAGAAGTGCAATCACTGCTCTGTTTAAGATTTGCTGAAACAAGCCAAATACTACTGTTTTAAACATACAGTCTCATGTCATACATTTGAACTTTACTTGCAGCCATTCTCTAAATCTTACTTGCAACCTGACTATTCAGCTCATTCATTTTGTGAATTATGCATGTTGCTTAAATCCACTTAAAACTGTGAAATCTTTGTGACATGATGAAGTAACGGGGAACATATGTGAGCCTAATGTTTATAATAGATTTTCCACATCTGTCTTTTATTAACAATGCACAAATACGGTTATACATGCAAAGTCTACAAGATTAGATTACTCAATTAAGAGATCCTTGGCTTTGATTCATCAACAATAATCAACAATAATATCATCATTTTGCAACATTTTGTAATAGATGATTAATTGAAGTAATTATAAAATATATTGGTGTTTCGTAAAAATGGTAAATTCTTAGGATAGCTGTGCCAAAACTAACATGGTTGTATTGATCCAGGCTCTACCAAAAATACAGAAATATCACCCAGGCATGAAGAAATGAAAGGCAAAGCTTAACTGTAGTTGAATTCGGCAGTGGAAGTACAGGGAGAGGCTCTATTGTCACTTTACCAGGCAAAGATAGACTGAAATATTATGTTCCTACACATAGAGAACTTTATTTGACAACAGACACGGAAATAGAAAAGGTTCTTGCTAGCTTTTTTGTCTCTGCCTTTGCTGATAAATCTGCCCCCAGGCCTCCCAGGTCTCAGGTTCAAGGCAGTGTGGCATAGAGTAAACACCACCCACAGTAGAAAAATTAATTAAGGACCACTTAAGCAAACTGGAGTTCTACAAGTCCATGAAATCAGGTAGATGGTTAGAAGGTACCCAGGATGGTTAGAAATGCTGGTTGATATCATTGTGAGGTCTTTCTCAAAAGCAGAGTTCCCCTAAGGCTGGGAAAGATGAATTATGTCTATCTTCAAAAAAATCAAGAAGGATCTGGGCAACAATTGGTAGTTGTCCTGACCCTATTACTTGGGAAATAATACATCAACTGTTCTTTGAAATAATGCACAAGGATAAGCAGGACAAGAAGATGATAGAGAACAGCCATTGTGGACCCTTACCCAAAAGGGAAGTCAAGGTCCCAAACATGGGACACTCTGTATCCTACTCTAAATCCCCACACATTTTTCCCTCAGGTTACGAGTATTTTTTTCTCTTAATAAATATACTTTTTTTAATTTCCTCTAAAAACAAGGGTGTGCTAAATTTATAAGCTGATGCCGCTATGTCTAATGTCTACATGGTCCAGTTTATACCAGTGCTACTAAAAGACTTTGGGTTTTTATGGTGATAGATTTTTGTTTACAGTTCAAAAGGGAAGATATAATTTGATTTGCAGGGTTTGGAATGATTTATGTAGCATTTTCTGGCTCCTGTAATCAAAATTGAAGAACTTATACTCTATGCACAGTGATCTAAGATTCCATTTACCAGCCTAATATAACATATAATAGAATATTGAATAATCAATCAAGAAATTGAGACACTGATGACTAAATTATACAAAATGTGAAAGATTCATGACTCAGCTGCTGAGGTTGAAATTTCAGAGTACTGTAAATATCAGAGAATTCAGCCTACATTGATGCAAGTTCATAAATTCAGTTTACAAACATGGAGTCATGCAGAAATATAAATACCAAGAGTAAAACATTTCTGCCCTCAGAAACATGATTTTCCTATTCCATATTTTAACCAAGAATGCATTCCAAGACAAATGCTGAACTGAACAGCACACAACTGAAAAATACATTTGAATAGAAGATATTTTCCATTGGTACTAAGAAATTAAAAAATACTCCTAATGTTACATACTCTGAACATCAGCTTTGCCTTCTGGCATTATGGACAAATCAGATGCCAAACCATACCTGACACCCATTTCTTACAAACTGTATTTCAAAGAAATTCTGACTAGCAGCCCAAACTAGTTTTAATTAATTTATAAGCATTGCTAATAGCTGTTGCTTTCCATGTACCGAAATATTAAAAATAGTTCTTTATGTAGCAGAATAATGAGGAATACTGCACTATTTTAGTGCACAATAATATGACTTTAGGGTCACTGGTTTTTTTATACTTTTCCTCTGAAAGTTTAATCTGTGAGGCAAGTGCTGTTTCTTCCTCTGTGTTGGCACAGAGAGGCTCGGCATTGAGGCAGAACTTCTACATGGTTCTCTAAGACAATGAATGATTAAGGGTCACTGACACTTGCAAGTATAACTGAACCACAGAGAACTCGTATGAAATCTTTGCCATAAGTCCTTCATGGGGCTGAGTGGGATTTAGGGGCTGGCATTGACATTCAGTGGGTCATCATATTGACTTGTCTACAAAGGCAGCTCAACTTCTGCCATGCAGAAAACTATGAGAATGGATATTATCCTTCTTCTACCCCCATATGATTGTAGGAAATCACTTTGTAATGGAAAAATCTTAATTATGTAAGTCCTAGACTCTTTTGTTTAATTCTTTCTTTAGTGTGTCAACCACAAATTCTCAAATCCCAAAACATCAGAAAAATGTTAAATAAGCATAAGAGAATTGTCCCTTTAAATGATAGATTGCCTTCTATGTTAGATCTGCCTTAAGGTAATTTTTGTTCAGTGACATTGTGCTTGATCTGTCTTGACAATAACAACTTTCAACAGTGGAAGTGGAGACTGAGGCTTTGAGCAGCAGAGAGCCATATGGCACCATCATTTTTTTTTAAGCAGAACTCTGCACTGAACTATATCAGCTGCTCTGTGTAAAACATTGACACACTTTCTATACAGTATGAGATGAATATATTTTCCAGCATGTTATCAATGATTCTCAGCACAAATCAATATGGACATGTTGGGAGTTATGAAATAATTTGGATTACCATGTTTTCTATCAGTGTTATGCTTTGTGGCATTTGGCCCTATATTACCTCATTTTTTACTAAGAAAATTAGCATAAGAAATCTGTCTGGGTTTAAGTTTTTTTTCTCTGGATTAAGAATATATTAACTGGTATATTCTTAAGCAGAAAGGAAATGTTACATGTTATACTGCTGTAAAGCAACAGAGAATCAGAATAAAAAAATAAATCCTTATTCTTTTATTGTAGGTTTTTACTTGACGGTTCTCCAATAACACAGAGTTCCTACCTGACCTGTTATGCCATGCTCTCTTATAAAAGACAAATAAGGAACTGCAACCCCAAGGTTAAATGAAAGCAATTTCGAATAAAATATAATATTTATTTAATAAAGCGACAGTTATAAAACTTTTCCAAATAATACTAATAATTTATGATGTCTAGTAGAACATGAAAAGTTCAGCAGTATTAGTGAGAATTTCTTTATACATTTAATGTATAAAAATGTTTTTCAATTTAAATTACTCATGTATGATGCTTAAATAGACTAAGTTGTGTCACCAGTAATAAATGTGTTATGTGATTTTAATGAAAAAATTTTAATATTGTTACAAAAATTAATTGGGTAATGAAACTTGTTTACAGCAGTCACTGCTGGCAAATGTTTACTTGTTCAGAAACCGCACAAATACTAACATATTACTTTTGATGATTTATTTGGAAAATATTTAGGCATTTTTAATGGCGTTACCCTGAAAGTAAAAGACTGTGCAGATGTTTCCTCTTAAGCTAAATGCTAAATATTTACATTCCTTGATTCTCTCAAACTGTATTTTCACACACTAACATAGGGAGTTAGTTTTACGACATAAACAGAATAAAAAATATGAAACTTGTTGAATCAAGAATACCTGTCAGATTTTGATAGGGGCACCCAGGTGCTCTTGTGATTACAAAGCAAAATTCAGAAGATATTTCAAATTGACTGCTCTTCCAGAGGTATCATACAGTTTTTGTGTTACATTCCTAGAAAATTGCCCTTCTTACATTTATGACAAAACCTGATACTGAATGTCATAGAAAAATAAAAATATGCTTTCTGTAGTATATTTGACATACATGAAAACATAATGCAAAGCTATGCTACAAATTCAACTCTATTCTGTGAAAAGAAATAAAATCCAAGCCAATTAATTATTTCACAAGGATATGCAATCATGGTGGAAAATCTCCCCGTTACTAATTAGAGGAAAATATTTACTTTTTCCCTTGGGGTTTATTGATACAATACATTATTTTGGTTTTTCAACATAATTCTTACACATGCAAAGTTGCTAAGTACAGTGGCATTTCTCACTAACTCATAGAGTGAGACAGTCATGTTCATCAGGTATGGTATGTAACAAGCCTTTTTTCTTACTCTGTGCAGCTTGATAGAAGCAACATTATAATAAGATACATAAACATATAATTATGTTCTATTATCTGCAATTGTGTTGAAATAACCTTCTTACATCTCTTTGTTAATATGATAAAATATCAGTGTTAATCTACAGTTAGAGAGGAAAAAAATACTGCTTTAAGCATAACCTGAGTTCTGCTTTCAGCATAATCTTTATTTTTTTTTCCCAGAAAAGAGAATCAAATGTTTTAGAGGTGCTTTTTTTTTATGTTTTAACTTCATCAAATGCTTGTGTTTAAATAAAGTAAACATAACCATATGGCTTCTTCAAAAAATGCTGAGATGTAAAATTCTTTCACTGACTACAGGTCAAAGATAGTGATGGCATTCCTGAGATATAAAACAAAAATTACAAGACACAAGAAGAAGCAGGAAAAAAAGAAGAATCAATGTTTTCAGAAATCCTATAACCTAAAAACTCCCTAGTTGAATTAACTATTAACACACTTTGAATATTTATGTCTGGAAGGAAAATAGAGGATTAAAAATGAAGTATGCTACAAAAAATATATGTGGAATATGAAAGGCAACAGAACCAACCTTGAAAATAATGTAAAGGTTTTAAGATTTAGCAAGCTGACTCTGAAGAAGTGAATAACTGTGAGATTTATACTTTTCAAATTAACTGTTTAAACACAAAAACTGAGATTTCATTCTTTGATAGAATCCCTAAGCATAATTACTAATATAAAAGTTGTTGTACAAAAAAAACATGTCATCTCCTTGAAGAAAGGAATGCCTTAAAATTAAATTCTTTCTAAATAAATAATAACTCTCTACAGAGAAGATGGTGAAGGGCCTTTAGGGGAAGCCACATGAGGTCGCTGGGTCTGTTCAGCCTGGAGAAGAGGAGACTGAGGGAGGACCTCACCCCCTCTTCTTCCTTGTGAGGGGAAGAGGAGGGGCAGGCACTGATCTCATCTCTGTAGTGACTAGTGGCAGTCACTTGAGGGAAAGGCCTGAAGTTGTGTCAGGGGAGGGTTAGGTTGGATATGGAAAAAGGCTCTTCACCCAGAGGGTGGTTGGGAATTGGAACAGGTTCCCCAGGGAAAGTGGTAACACCACCAACCTGTCCGAATTCAAGTTTGGGTAATGTTCTTGGGCACATGATGTGACTTTTGGGAATGATCCTGTGAAGGGCCAAGAGTTGGACTTGATGATCCTTGTGAGTTTCTTCCAACTCAGCATATTCTGTGATTCTGTGATTCTGGGATATTTGAAAGATGTACTGTGAAGTTAATTTTTTTAATAAAACTTGGTAAGGCTCACTATTTATTTATCCAAACTTTGGAAGAAAAATCTCAGATATACCATTTCAGCAAAAAGGATTAGTTACCAAGGGTCCAAAGACCAGCTTTTCCAGTCATATTAAACATCTATGTCCAAAAGCATTTAAGAGCACATACATACCTCCCTACTGATACATGGGTCTGCCAAAGGTGCAACCAGTGGAGCCCTCAGAACAAAAGATTCAAATAAATCTCATAGAAAGGATTGCAAGCAAAAAAAGTGCTTTAGGATGAATGTATTTTAACCATAGCCAGACTCTAAGGAAATCTGTTTTAGATTATAAACATTCACATCCTCATATTTCCTTGCACTTTTTACCAAAGAGCACTCTGCTGCAATATAAGGAATTCTCAAGTGAGAGTCATGTTCTGTTCCCTGAACATGTGAACTGTACTTTTATTTATCTCTCTTCAAACATAATGTTGAACTATCCCACATGGTTTCTAATACATATCTGCATAAACAATGGTTAGAGCTGTGAAAATAGCAAAGCTCAAAATAGATTTTAGCTTTTCCAGCCATCAGAAATTTCAGGATCCATTTGGAACTAGCTTACAGTAGTCCTTTTACATCTGAGAAAAGTATTTCTCAAAGACATTTGGTGACCAGGATAAGTAGAAAAATTCTCTACCTGAAGCTGACATTTCTTCTCACTTAAATGAGGACTTAGGCATTTCAATAATAGTAACTAAGTTTTAAAATGTTTGTCAAAATTTAAGAGGATATGAATGGTAGGCTTTGAAGGTATTATCAGAGGTTTGATTTATTTTTTTTTATTATCTAGAAAAAAATGGATCCTGAATTCATCTTCTCTCTGCTTCACAAGAGAGTCTATTTGTGGAATACTCATATTCACACATATATTCACACATATTTGTGTTTTTTAAATATATTGTGGTTATACCCAACACTCTGCATGTGACTACAAAACAGGAACAAGAAACTTATCTTTACACCTTTGCATTGCAGAAAAGTGTCTGGTAAGGTGTTAACTCACTTGAAGAGAGTGATCCTGGGAAAATTTTGTGGCCTAAAATCAGGAAATTACATTCTAGCATAGTATCTTCCTATTAAAAATTGAATATTAAATATCTTCAGTTGTTTGGTTCCCACAAAATGGAGTTCAGATCAAAGTACAGCACTAGAAGAAGCTGCTGTAACATATGACAACTGCTGGCAGTGGCATGGTGTTACATTGTTTCACAAAATTTTTTAGTCTGTCAGTTTATTCCTGCATGAACACAAGGCACTGATCAACCAGATTTGACTCACCAATTTCATTTTCCTAGAGATCCATAGAAAACTTCAACAGGTACCGTATCTCGTAGCATGAAATTGCACCAATATTGCAGTATGCTTTCAGAACCACAAGTTTAGATTTTTCTTTACTTTTTGTTACTTGAACAGGATAACATATTTAGGTAACACATACTGTACTGAAATTAATGTTTTGCTTAACATTTTAACTTAAATACAAGTGTCACAAAAAGGCCAAAGTAATTATTTACATCTTCATTAGTGATGACATACATTTAAACATTTTTCTCATGAAGCATGTTTTTCATTAAGTGTAATTTTTGCATAAGAAGACTAACATCTGTTCTTTTCTCCAGCAATTTACATAGTTGCATGGCAACTGTGACACGACTGTCCCTCAGTGACTATGCTTGGTAAACTATTCAAAAATGATCCCATGCCAAAAATTGACTGAAACATTAGCCTCCTGTCACATACAATAGATATTGTTGAGAAAGAACGCTATCTTCTTCCTGTTGTATCTTCCTCTTAGTTCACTGCTGTGCAACTACACACACTGTTACAACATATAACAGTGACCTACAGAAAATTCTTCGTTTTAAGACGCCCCTTCTTCTTAAGACACCCCTTCTTCTAGCCAGACCACTAGTCTAAATCTTTGACTAATGAAAGAATGTTAATTCTGTCTGTTTTTTCAGAAATAATGCATTCACAGGCCCTTACTTACGCTGCCGTAGAAAATACTTTCCTACACAGCTGAAAACGCAGCACACTGCAAGTAGCTAATAGATCATGGTCAGTGCATCATCTCAGTGGCACATAGTCAAAATAGATTTCTGTTTTTGAAACAGAATCTGATCCCTATGTTCTGCTAGGTTTTGGAGCCCAGCCGAGTCAGGAGTTGTAATGTGACTTCCTCCATTCTGCAGATTGTGAAAATTTACTTGCTCTCAGTACTTTTATAACATAAAGACCTATGTAGGCAGTTTCAGGGTGAAGAATGGATGAATAATGAATCAAAACATTGGAAAAATGGGACAGGAGGCTTTTTTTTACTAAAGAGAGACAACAGTAGCATCTCAGATCACTGAGGGAATCTGTGCAATTCAACATATTGTCAAAAGGGGTGAATAATAAAGTAACAAATTTTGTTATTGATGCTAAGCTACTAAAGGTAAATCAGGATCAAGAGAAGAATTTCAAATTTTTTTTCTAATGATTACATATTAAATTCATTTTAAATAAATGTCAAATGCTGCCCACTGGATAGTTTTACATATGACAAGGTGGTCCTTTGACTGACAGCTCAGATGAAAACTTAGAGCTTATAATAGATAGATATAAAATATTGGCTCACTATTCAGAAGCTATCAAAAATAATAATTTTAAAGCCAGGAACTCTTGAGAAGGAGAAAGGAAACAAGGGGATTTACAACATACTGTGCATCCATGGTTCAGTAGCATCCTGATTACAGTGTGCAGTTATGGGTACTGATCCCCTACATCTGAAAAAGGATTCAAAGGAATTTTTGAAGGTGTACAGAGAAAGGATTACAAGAGTGACTTGAAATGGCTTCTGTGCACTGAACAGTGGAAATGGAAGAACAGATGACTAAAGGAGATATGAAAGAGGTCTTCATGGTCATGAGGGGCAGTGAAAAAGGTAGAAATCCATTTTTCACTGTCAGTTCCAAAAAAAGAATTAGGTGATATCAGATGAAACTAATGGATGGCAGTTACAAACAAAAGTCTTCACATGACAGATAAGTAATCTGGAAAACAGCCAAAGGGGACTGAAGGCAATAAATTCTTGTAGGGGTTGCAAAAGCAATTTGATTTTTTTCCTCCAAGGTTTTGTTCACTGAGGGCTACTGAACACAGGGATATATACTCTACTATGTATCATACATGTTTTCTCTGTTCATATATTCTTGCCTTGACATGTGCATTTGGAACACTTACTGTGGTGAGTAAAACAAAATCGACTTGGGGAAAATTATTTTAATTTATCACCAATTAGAAATTGTGTTGGGTGGTGAGAAGCAGACAAAGATGTCCCCTTCTTCCCAGGCTTGAATTTACCCCTTCACTCCTGACTTCTCTACCTTCTTTCCCAGAGCAAAGTGGGCTGATGAGGAATGTGGGGCTGCGGTCAGTCTGTAAGAGTTTCTTACAGCAGAGAAAAAGAGTTTCTTCTCTGCTGTTTCTTCCTCCTCAGAATTTTCTCTGCTCCAGCATGGGACCTCCTCACAGGCTACAATTCTCCATAATCCTCTCCAGGATGGGCTACAGACCTTCGGTAAAAGACTGGTCCAACTTGACTCCCCATGGGCAGCAGTTTCAATTTTCTTCACCTTTTCTTTCAATTTTCAACATATTTCAAGTGTATCTTTAATGTGTTAAACTGGAAAGGACTATGATTTCTTCTCCAACAGGTGACATTCTCTGTTTTGCAAGGCCAAACGCTTAGTCAGCCAACCTAGATAGTAAGGTTACCGTATATAATTCATAAAGTACTTCAACTGGGATCTAGAACACAAGCCAGGAAAATTCTGCAAGTTTTACTTATGAAACCAGAAACCATGAGGGTCTTTTTCCACCCCTCGGGGTTGGTTCCTGTCTGGTTACAGTTTTTACTTTCTTTCATTTAACAGAAATTTTTCTCTTGTTTCTCTACATAGAAATGGCAGGAAAGGCAATTGAAAAGACTGAAAATTTATATAAGACTCAATGATAATATTGAAATAGCATTAGTATATATTTGTCAATATGAGGATGGAGGGCCTTAAATCTCTTCTTTTAGGTTGTGGCATTTGCAGAACTGCGGGGATAAAAACAGAAATACTTTCTAATCTTTGGTTAGAAATAACAGAATGCCTGTATGTACAGACAGCCTACCAATATTAATTATGTAGTGTTTAAAAAAAGTTTGACTTAATTCCCAGTACAAATGCAAAGCTGAAAGGCCCAGAGAGATTTTGAGTTGCTTGCAGTAGCATTACCCAGTTACATTCTCCCCATTCTACGGGAATAGAATGGAGGGGGTAGGAAACAAAAATGTGCTTACTGAAAAGTGTATCACGACATAAACGTGGTGTTCTCAACAGGATAATCCCAAGCACTACAGAATTCCATTTCAAAGCTATTAAGTGAGAGTTATCTTTTCTTCTCCGTTGATCTTTGCATCTGCACACAATCACATTCACAAGCAGTCCCCTGGGCTTCCTCTTCTCAGTTCCTATCTACCCTACACAAAATGTTTGGAGAGGAGGGAAGGGAGAACTGCAGATGACACAGTATAATGTTTCCTCCTTTGTAACCCCACCAGAGGCTTCCGTAGCCATGGACCATACCAGTGTTGAGCACAACATCCAGGGCTGATCCCACAGTTTTATTAAGACCAGCTTAGATATGAGGTGTGTATTTCAGTGCTGGAGAACTCTCTACCATCTTTTAAGTATACATGGATTAATCTCTTCATTTTCTCATACAGATTGATTGAACACCCACACACATTTCCATTAGCTGGAGGAGGAATCTTTTGACTGGGCTTTGACCTGAAATCTGAGGCAAATCTCTTTGTTCACTTATCTGAAGTTGATTAATTTCATTATTGATTGCTGCAGTTTTTCTACCACAGCTAAAATGTCACAGGTTAATTCTACTTGCTGTGGTCTTGACACCATATCTCCTAAATTATTGACTTCTGTGCATGCTATTCTTTAATTTTGTTTATTTACACTAATAAATCTTCAATTTTGTTTAACAATAAACAACATAGAAATGCTCAAGTGATTTAAATGTCACTCCAAGGGAAAAAGATTACATCTGCAACCATTTTTCCCCAAAGTAATTTTACTTTCTAGTATGCTTAGTACCCAATTTGCTTCAAAAGTTATAGCCTGTTTTATGAAAAAACCAATTTTCTTAATACTTACATGACTGCTGTAATGGAAAAGCCTAGTAAAGTTCTTCAAAGTTCTCTCAAAAACCTCCAACCTGAACGATACTCTGTTTTATCTGAGTATTTCTTGAGATTCATGAGGATCCCATGGCTGGAATTATGCTCTCTATGGGTCCTGTCATAGAGTTTGTTCTACTCAAGACCCATGTTATGGGGGCAGGCTTGGAGCCTTGGAGCTGATGTCACTAAGCTCAGACAATCCTGCACTAAACAAAGCTGGATTCTTCACTAAAAATTCCTATTTTTATTTCTATTAAAATGGCAATGAGTGATTATTTAATCACGTAGTGCTTGGTGTAAAGATTATAGATCTGTGCTAGGCCACAAAACTAGCTATTCCTTACTTTTAAATTGTTCTTGAAGCAAAAAGTGTTGATAGCAAAGGGAAGTTAAGCTTCTTATTGAGCTTATATATAATAGAATTATGCATATATGTCGTGAATGTCATTGCTTTTAAATTCCATTCTGATGTTTTTTTTACATTCAGAAAAGTCATGTCTCTACACATAACTTAAGAAGAAAATTATGTAAAGACTTCCCAGGATTTACATTGTCATATCAGTTCAAGAGTCACTACAACAAACAGTTAAAGATCATCTTTGACAGATCCACAATGTGTATGTACAAATGCCTACTTTCAGAAAGAATCATCATAGAATTTTATTACACACAGTAAAAAGCTGCAAAAGTTGCAAAAATTTATATCTAAATGTTTTAGCTAACGCATTAATTTCACAAACTGTCACGAAAGACCTCTGCTGGATGTATATTTAAAGTCATACTGAAAAGCAATTTAACACAGGCTATGACCTTTAAAAGTTTAAGTAATTAAATAGGACTCTAATTTTTTTAATGGAATGTTTACATACTAGTAAAAGATTTCACATGCAATTGAATCAAAAACAAAGATTTCATTTTCAGATTTGTCTTCTTGGCCTGAAAGGGTCAAGGGTCAGACAAATTAAAAGATGACAGAAAGTATACAGTATAATCATTTAAGAATAATGAACCAGGCACATGCTTCTCTTGGCAGCAGGCTTCTCCAGGGGCAGGCCCAAGGGGCCAGAGCTGGGCTGCATCACAGATCATCTGGAGCACAGGCAGTAAAAGGACCCTCGGCAATGTCTTAGGAGTCCTGGCCAGGGAAGAGCAAAGATGTGTTGAATAAAGAGTTTTTAGCACAGCCTCTTCATGCCGAGACCGGCAGTTTTCTGTTATGGAACAGCATTTCCCCCAGTTTTCCTAGTGTAAAAGCTGGACATGAGAACAATCATTTTCAAAAGGCATGGGATTTTTTGAAGATGTACTGGAAGAAATGAGGCAATGATTCATCCTATGGAGTTGTGGAGCCAGTTTTTTAAGGATTTGTATAATTGTTGAAAAATCTAATTACACTTAGAGAGGGACTGAGAAGAAATGAGTTAATGCCAGGGGTAAAGAGAATGACCAGTATAGGAGAAAAAAAGGAAAACCTATGCCACCGTGCAAGTCATATGAGACAAATAATTAAAGACACTGATTTTCTTTGAGAAGTATTCCAAAAGAAATTTAGTCATATCTATCACATGTTCTGGTTTAGAGGCAAAACAGAAAGTTTTTGAAGTCATATGAAAAAGCACCATTCAGGGCATTGGCAGACCAGATAAAGTAGGATGAAAGTTCTATCAAGCTTCTATTTTACCTGCCTCATTAAAAATTAATACATTGTCTCAGATGAATAATCTCCATAAATGTTTACTGTATTTATGTTCTCAAATGGGAGGGTACTGGCATTTATTTTCTAAATATATATATTTTGTACTTTCCAAAGGCATATTTTCTTCCTAGAAAAGCCGTCCATTTGGCTGCACCAAAGTTTTAAACTTGAATTCTACCATATTAATCCAGCATTGGGGTGACTTCATTAGATACATCAACCTATAAGTATACAGCAGTTAAAAAAAAAAAACAACAAAACTGTCCTAATATTTTGCATACTTTTCTTTTGTCCAAATTTTTAGTTAAGAAAAGATCATGTCACCTGCCTTCCATACCTCTCCGTTCCTTCTGTTTAAGTAGAGGCTTCAAATTGTTTTCCTTTTTTTTAAAGCTCAAAACTTGCTATGAACTCTTATCTTCTCAAATGCCTTGAAATCCATTTAACAGTGGACCTGACCCTCTTGGCAGATTTCAGAAAGCAATTTTAGGTATTGGAATGAGAAAGAAAATAGTGTGGAGTGGGGAACATTGTGCCCATAACACCCAAGGTCTTCTGCAGGGATATAGACCTCTTTATATTATTCTTTCCTAGGCAAAATTTTAGAGGAACAGAATAAAATAAATGCATCCTAAAGTTCATTGATGACTTTTTAAACAGAGACATGGTAGGGTAGCATCTGAAAGAAAGAGGTTTAGTATCCACAACACCCAGCTTTTAACATCTCATTTAAATAGATGGTGTTTCCAGGGTGGTTTTTCTGGGCCCTTGAGGGCACTACTGATCCTTTCTGGCCCTGCCTGTCCTGGGCCTGAGGCATCACTCCACTTTGTACATGATCCAGACCCCATCTCATCTCATCCCTTGGAATACAGAGGCTGTGTGGGATACCTCTCAGGGCACAGAGGTGGCTCCCTGGATAGGCAGTGGCAGGGCCTGGCTGCCAGGACCTGTAACATGCCCAACCATGAGCAGAACCAGCCCCAGCAGAAGAAAGCACAAGGCTCTGTACTGCCCTGACAACTCAGGGATCAGGACCTGTCTGTCTTTAATATTTTGGTGTGCATTATCGCTATTTTAACTGGACTAATGGAAATTCTGGTTTTATTTTCATTAGACTGTTAATATACTAATTTGCTCACAGTAAATTGCTGGCTCCCCATGCCAGTAGGGTTCCAGTTTTGTCCACAACAGTGTACTGAATTAATCAAATGCAATTGACTTTCCTTGGAGCTCTAATTTTTAGATTTAGTGTAAATACACTACTATATTTGAACATAAGTGGATGCAAAGGCTGAGATCCAGTCGGCCTAACAGATTACCTAAATGGCATCCAACTTTAGACACCTCACATGGCAGTCATCTTAAACTACCTGTCTAAATGCATATGCAGTTAAAAATTTCTGGGTTTGTTGGGGATTAAAAGAAATAAAATTTTTAAGCCATCTATCTGGCTTTTACAGGTTTTCTGAATGCAATAAAATTAGCACTCACTAGAATGATGTTTCCCGAAAAATCCTTGAGACATCAGTCAGATAAGGTACTGAAAAACATGTTTTTTCCACAATCCATAATTCATAATTCAGTGCAAGAATTTTGCTGCAATTCCTATTTGTTCAAGCTAACATATAAAAATTTAAATATTTCAGGAGTAAACAATTAAAATTTCCAGTACCTTCTCCTCCAATTCATAATTTATTTTCATAAGAAAGAAGCTTGCAACATTTGGCCAGCCCTAGAGTGACATCTACAGCTCAGAGAAATATGCAAGAGAGGCAAAATCCACTCATCCAGCTTTAACTAGGAAACAGGAGTGTACTAATGATGATTGATCTATGAGTTTAAGATATCAAAAAGAAATATATTTTACCACAAAGCATCCTCATGGCCAAGCAGTAACAGAAATACCTCAGCGCACCTGTCAATTCAACTCTTTTACTGGTAGCTTCCCACATCTACTATTTCCTAACAATTCTAGGATGTCTTAATCTTGGATAGGAAGAAAATATTGATCAAGCATAGCTGTAGAATGATCAGATATGGAGAATGAAGTCATCTGATGAAGTAATCCTTTTGGACGGAAAAAATTGTAGGAAGGACAGCTTGAGCAGAAATGAAAAAGATTCAGTGCAATTATTAGACAATTAAATTATTAAGACAACAGAACTTTACATGATACCTGTAGATAAAATTCCATCACATGGTGATTGTGGAATCTAAAATACTTGCTTCAATAATAATAAACAGAACCAAGAATTTTAATGCCAGAAAACAAAGTACGTTTTTTTGTTCTAAATATATTATACTATTGCAAAGCTATTTTATGGGATAGATGTGTTTTCAACTTATCAAAGTAAGCAAAGATGGAGAAATTAAAAAAAAGTCGATATTTCTGAAAGAGGGAAACATTTATTATTTACTTTAATACAGAAAGTAAATAAAATAATTCCACCCTATTGATCAGGTCAGTGTTACCATTGGCTATTTTGATCTGACTGTGTTTCTGAAACAAGATATATGACATTTTAACCCTGGAGATTTCATCAGTAGAATAGAATTTAGTCACATGAAATGAATTAGTATGCTGAAAGTCAGAAGAGCTGTAAAGTTTATTAGAATGGTCATTAGAAGATAAGAAGTGCCGGTTGTAAGACAATTAATTATCTCTTTAGGCACAATAATCAATTATATTTTGGAAACCAGAGTCTATTACAGGTCAACTGACTTTGAAATATGATTCTCAAATTATATTTTTGCTAATGCCATCAAAATTGACACTGTTTATTACTGTGAACAGGCAGTGCAGTACACTACTGGCAGAAGACTGATAATTTCTTTACATGTTGTTAAAACAGCTGTAGAAAAAATGACTAGGGCCTACCAAAAGACTTCTGTAAGAAAAAAAGTTCCACGAATTTTCCCATTGGAAGTTCCTTTGGCTTGCTTTTCATGCTTTCAATTTTATTTGCCTTTCATTACCTAGAAATGCAAAATTCTGAATTTTGTGTACCAATGATATTGTCTATGCACAAGGACTTTCAGAAGGATATGGGAAAGAAGAATTAATTTTAAAAGTGCCAGAGAAGATAGGAGGAAGAACAGGGGAAGTACCACAATAAATATTTGCAATGGACTTACTGTCCTTGTCAGAGAAGAACAGATGGTTTAAAAAGATTTAAATATTGTGGACATGACAGGTTTATTTTTACTGAACACAAGCCAGAGATAAAGCCAATGTGAGTAAATGTGAGATGAAAAAAACTAATTCATGATAACTACTTTGTGTCATTTTAACAACTTGGCTTTAAATTGTGTATGTGTCTTATAATTCAGAATAGATATAGAGCTCATTCATTTAGATGAGCTCTAGCTCAAATTAGCTAAGCTGCCACATCTATCATCTTTAAAACCAACCAAAAAAAAAATCTGTCAGGAAGAAAATATTCTTACTTTTTCAATGACGATGGAGGCAACAGGTACAAATTGAAATGTAGAAAATTTTATTTAAACATAAGAAAAATCATTTTAGCTGAGGGTGATGAGACACTTTTCCAGTGAGGTTGTGGAGTCTCTGTCCTTGGGGAACAGAGAACTCAGAACCCAACCAGACACAGTTCTGCACAACTTGCTCTAGTTGATCCTGTTTTCAGCGAGGTCCCTTCCAACATGACTCTATGACTCTGTGATATAAAGCATTTTTATTGGACAGGGTAACATTTTTGTCAGATGAACATTCCCAAAAATTGTTATCTATATTTATTTACTTCTCAGGTTAGGAAAGATACATGAAAAATTGTCCATCCAATAACCAAGCCAACTGTATGTGTCTTCCAGCAACTGCATTTTTTAAAGGATGCTAATTTAGATGTTTCTCTGGATACATAGATGTATGAAATTACTTTTCAAACTATTATTTTTAATCTGGTTGGGGTTCATGCTCCCAGGAGAGCAGTGAGAACATATAACTGATTTATTTTAATAGGATCTGTTTGGCACAGATAAAAAAAAGATATTTTTGATGTATTGCTTAGTACTACTCCTGCAAGACACAAAGTCTCTGGGGTAAATGAGAGATACTCCAGAGAAGCCGAAATCCACTTTACATAGCTAAATGTTTGGAAATGGTATCTTCCTATAAAAAGCACATACAGTCATGCATTTCTGATAACCCAAGATGTTTCCCATGTCTCTGTAGAGGCAACTGAATTAAGTAGATAGTATTGAATTTAACATTAAATCATATGGGACTAGGGCAGCTCTACATTTCAGTGGAGAAAATTAGCTACTTTTAAAAAGCTACAGAAAAAACACACAGGAAAGCATGTAATGAAAACTGTATGGACAAATTGAATGCTTTTATTTTATTTGAATTATTCTAGATGGTTTTATTTTGGGTTTTTTATTTATTTTTAGCTTAACCTTTTTTTAAAAAAAATTGCAATTATGATTTTTCTTGAAAGCCATGAAAATACAAACTCATGACAAACAAGAATATCTTTCAGACAGAATGAAACTACAAAACCATGTAGTTAACAATTTCTTTGATTTATAGACAATGTACTTTACTTAGAGAAAATTTTTTTCTAGTTGGAGTGAGGTAACCATATGAAATCTCAGATTCTGCTGTGTTATGAACAAGTAATGTCAGTTTTCCAGCAATATTAACTATTCTATTTGTTAATTTATAAGGTGACCATTCATTCCCACAAATATCACTTGCCTTGGTAAACTAATGTTGATTAAGACTGTAATTATGTATTTCATTAAAAGTAATAATTTATATTCCAGTGACACTGATAAGCATATATTGCCTGCCTTTTGTTACATATAAAGTACTTTTCAAGCCTTAGGAAAAAATAGGGTTGGTTGGTTTGTTTATTTCTAGTAATATATAATACCTTACTCTTTTCAAGTCACAATGAAAGACTGAAATATATAGCAGGCTGTCCATAACCACTCCTTTCAAACACTGAGCAGCAATAAAGTCTTTGGGCAAAAAAAGATACACCATCATACTGAAGATTACTGTCCTCTTCATAAATAAGGCAGACAGCAAACTGGTGATCAACAAGCTCCTCCACATTACTTTGGCTCAGTATAAGGAAAACAAGAAGAAATGGGTAAGCGGAAACCAAAAGTTGGATAGTTCATGTTCCTACAAGGATCTGGATCAAGCATTAGAAGTTTACACCAGCTTTGATTGCCTTGTATACTGTAAAGCAAAAGTTAATAAAACCTGCTACTATACATTTTCTGGTCAGTGTGATAGCTTTCTACTATGAAATGAGTCATTCAATGGGATGAAGGCCATAGAAATTCATTATATGTATTCTAACAAAACTTTTGACACAATCTCCAACTGCTATTGAAAGGTCCTTGCAGCTTATGCCCACCATTTTCAAGGCACCTTGATTTCAGACATGTCCCACACTGGTTCCATTAGTCACCACTCTCACCATACTGTTCATCTGACTCAAGCCATCAGCATGGGCAAAGAGAATTCTAACACTTTCCAGACCATGGCAGGAGGAAAAAGCCCAGTTTAATACTCACCACACATGCAATTGAATCAAAAACAACCAAGAATGTTAGCAAGGTACAGCAAATGCCCAACAGGCCCAGGTGAGCAGGCAGACAAAAAATAAATTATGTAAGGAAAGGCTGCACTACTGACTTGAGTCACTCTGGAGAAGAAAGGTCAATGAGGTTGCATCCTGCTCTGTTCTGCTGTCTTTCAACATCCTCAAGAGAACCTAGCCAGGCTCTTCTCACAGCTTCACACTAAAGTCACAAGAAGCCAGAAAAGATGCTCAAGTGACATCTGCAACCAATGGAACACAAAGGAACAGCTGGGCCTCCTGGTGATGTCATGGCAAAAGACAGGGAAAAGTCCAAGGGCCACAAAGGTTTATTTTTCCTCAGCTGTTGCTGCAAAGATCTGCTCTTGGACTGCCCAGGTGCCCGCATCTGGTAGCAGAGTGGGAGTGAGCAAAGAAGCCTGAACTTCTCTCTCCTTTCAAGGAGATTCAACTCAGAGATCACTAGTTGCTGCTATAGCAGGGCAATACCCATGTTGTAAAGATTAAAAAAATTAGCATCTCTTCTAATGAGCTATTAACTAGAAGTAAGCCCTGAAAGTATTAGTTTTCACAGACATGACATGGTAAAACATGTCAACTGTATACATATAATTTGTAAGATTGTAGCAAATGTCCTCTAGTAAAGCAGTAGTTTCTTTCGCTGCCCTGAAAAGGATAAATCTGAACATTTTTCTATGAATGATCAAGACAGTTTCTGCCCATTTTTTTGTAAAATCACACAAGGTTTTGATTTCCTTTATACTAAGAAGGCAGATCTCTCAAGAACAGTAGAGAAGAAATACTGTAGACAGACAGAAGTTTCAATTTAAACAAAAGTTGCATTCCAATACCACATTAAATGCCACAAAGTAGTAAACAATTTAAGTCAGCCACCTTAGATAGCCATAGCAGTTCATTCCAAACAAATGTCAGTGTTTATGAGGACAATCAGCTGAGTATTTGTCCTGCTTCTTATTTGCATCAAACAGTATTGTTGCCAGAAAAAGAAACAGCGTGCAGTTACCTCATGTGTGTCAAACAGAGAGACTGTAGCACAGTTTTGTTGATCTGTTAGTCTCCTTCAACAGGACACATCTTCAGCAGCACTGATTTATACAAAGCATTTGTGTTGTGCCTTTGAATATTATTCTGCATCTGTTATGCCAGCCATACAAAAAGTCAATAAGTCTTTGTTTGATTCAAAGCAGCTTCTATTGAAAGACATATGCTTTGTCTGCACAGACTTACACTGTTAGCAACAAACAGAAGCAGAAGTGAATGCTATTTCTATCTTCAAGCAAAATCTCTGCCTTCAGCCAGTCATTGTACACAAAGGCCACAAGATGGTAGTCTTGTCTTGAAAAGTTATGACTCGTTTTTCTACATAAGGAGTTGGTTGTCTCTGTGACATCAGGGATTTTCAGTTCCTACCCTATTTCTCTGAAATAACTTCTCATGTACAAGTAAAATTAAAACAAATAGAGTTTAAATCTCAGCTCAGTTTTCA
>VZTN01009022.1:120472-148156 GCA_013400515.1 Erpornis zantholeuca | reverse complement strand
TTTAGGTACAACCACCTCATCTGGATTTTGCTCTTTGGAAACTGGTCATCTTAAAGAGTTGGCATAATAATGTATGTGTAAAACTGCCTTACTATGAGAGAAGTTTAAAAATACAGCTTAAAATAACAATAATAACAGCTTAAAAATAACAGTTCTATAAATTCTCTTCTATGTCAGAAGCAGAAATTATTTGCAGCAAGTTCATGTTTTTAGTATTGAATGTTAACACAGCCATCCAAAGAAATCTCTCTGTGTCTGTCTACTTGTGGAGGGTGAGGAGGCAAGGCACAGAAAAATAGATAGAATAAAATGGTTATTTCTTAAATTTATTTGCAGCATGGTAACTTAACGACTGGTGCACATAGTATTAGAAATCTTGAAATTCTGTTTACATACCAAAATGTGAGCAGTTACTTATATATGTATCCTGAAGTGGCTAATCCAAATTGATTCAGGTCAGAAACATTATGTATAACTTATTTTAAACATTCACTTCAAATTGCAATAATGTCAAATACAAAGCACTTGATAAGCCAATTTTATTTTCAAGTTTAAGTCATAAGATCTTTCTAGTGTAGTTTTACTTTTTTTCCCCACATAAAAGTATTTTTAAAACCCATGGTGAATTATACATGAAATCTTCAACATTAAAGGGTTCTGCTCAGCAACACCCCTTCCCCTGGATTTCAAACCTGTATTTTCTTTATTACAAAGGAATTATTTTATCACAGGTTTGTTAAAAGATACTAAATGAAGACAAACTTATTTCTTTTTATTCATTGTGTCAATATTTAACCTTTACCATACTGTTCAGTGATGCACAGTAATGTGCTATTAAAACGTACAAAAGGCAAAGGAGCGAACATGTATCAAATAAAAAATGGGTAACAGATCACACAGTGAAAAGGGATGCTAACAGAAGTGTCTACAGTAAAATATCTACAGAAAGCTACTCAGTGCTACTACTTCTGCAGAGCCTGAACCACATTCTGAAGACACTGAATAAACTCAAAACTGCACTTCTTGCATAGCTTCTTCATCAGAAGGCTGCCACCAAATAGTGCTAGAGAAAAGTACGGTGAATTGTCCAAAACATTCAAGTAATGAACCAGAGGAATTGTAACAATGCAAACCCAACAGCCTTTTTCTTATCACACTGCACTCCACATTTTGCTCCTTTTTCACTCTTTTTTGGCACAAGTTTTTTGGGTGGTGATTTCAATTGTCTTGCTTTCATTTCAGTTTCTAAAGCCATTTAAATACAACAAAGTAAAAAAGGAACAGCAAACAAGGTACAGTACTTCCGAAAGTGAATTTTGCATCTGTGTGGACTCAGCAGGCTACAAAAGTATTTCAGAATAGGTGAGAAACTTGTGCTACTGGGTGGCAAGAAAAATCAAGTGAAGCAAAGCAAGCTAACAACCGAGATTGGCCTCATTAAAGTAAATCCTATTAAAAGCCTTACCAACTTAAAGCTAGGCAAGGAAAGCATCTTCTGCTAACAGTATTACTGCTGTGACCCACAACTAGGAGCAGACCTCATGCCAGTGTCCAGGCTCCCAGCTTTTCTTCACTTGATAATGCTTATTCTTGTCAGAAGAAAGAGGGACATGTAGTGATAGCTGAAAACTGCATTTGCAGAAGGCTCCACATCTCAAAAACCAGGTGTACACTATGGGAACCAGTAACTGCAACTCATACTTCTTAGGGTGCATACTGACAACTGAATACAACTTCTGGTTTTCAAAACTGGTTTCACAGCAAAAATTATTTTACTAGAGGATCTGTTACCAAGCTGAACTGCAAAATTTGTCTAACTAATTGGAAAATGCCATTTTCCCTGCAAGATGCATGTGCCATTGCAATTGAAAAGTTCTTTCTAATGCACTACAGTAACATTGGCATAGACAAATATATTTTATGTTGTGTGTCTTCCTTACATCAGCCCTACTTTGGCCACATCTTCTAATTGTGAATCTAAAGTTAATTTACTTACTAATTTGATTTTGCCCTGCATCACATTGCCCCGACGGAAAGTGCTCTGTATGATTATCTCTAAAAGATACCCACCACTGCTTGAAGAGGTCAGAAAGCAAACAAAAACCCAGAGAGAAAGGGGGAATCCCAACATCAGACAAACTTCATTTGTTTTAATAACAGATGTGATTCTTTTCATAAAACTACTTGTGTGGCATTGCCCAAATACACAAATTGCAGACATTCGGTTTGAGAATTATTTCATCAGAAAACAAAATTAAAGACTAGGCGTCTCTTCATTTGATAAATACAACATTTAAGGGCATTAGTCTTCTTTTAAAAAAGGAAAAAAAATCTCAAAACAGACAAAATCGACTGCTGTGTTACTACAGCACAACTTCAGCATTTCTTGAGGAAAAGAATTTCTTGCACAAAGAGAAATATCTTCCTACTTCTTATAATAGTGAAGAAACTTGAGCTATCCATCAAAAACGAATCCTTCTGAAATTTCATTTTATTAATTTAGAATTACCCAATCAAGCTAACATATTTAAAAGAACTTCTAAATAAAACAACTCAGGAAAGCCAGCCTGCAGATAGCATCTGAATTCTTATGGTTCTCCAAGACAAGAAGAGTGGACCTTCACTGAAGTATTTCACACCACCTGCTAAAGACAGTCACCCCTCTCTCTCCAATCTACCATGGGCGAACACATGCAACTTCTAAAGCAAGCAGTTGAGCTTTACCAAGGAAATTATGATTGTCACAATGCAACAGAATATTAAGGCCAGTGAATAATAACTGAATAGTTATAAATAACACAAATGTCTACTAAAGCCTGCTTTTCCAAATAGAACCAGAACAAAAGCACAACAATTCTGTAGTGTACCAAGTGTATATTTCAGTTTACTGTAATGCAGTCTAACAACAAATTTGGTCATAATTTACCAGATATACATAAATGATTGAAGTAGTAAAAGAAGATTCAGTTCCAAGAGAATAAGTTCATACCTTGAGGAAAAAAACCCAACAAAACAAAAGGGGGGGGGGAAAAAAAANGAACATTACTTTAACGTTTAAAATACTTTTTCATTCATATCATCTTTGCCCAACTAATTTCTACTTTGGACCCCACCAAAATTACACATTACTCATTTCAGTCTAGAACAGTAAGAATAAAATGTATTCTTCAGTGTAAAAAAAGGCATCCCACCCTCCCCCCACCCTCCCCAAAAAAAACTATTCATGTCAGGTTTACAATGATGTGGAAACTACCAATGAAACAAGTGGATGATAAAAAAAAGCGTTTTAATTCCCATATAACTGTAGTTCAAACTTATCATCTCAGTTTCAATCAGCAAAACCAATGTCTTAACATTATATTACTGTTCTATGGACAACAGTAAAGTTTGTCTCTTTAAATACATACCGACTTTGATCAGATGGAACACCAGTAAGATTCTGTCCATCAAAGCATAATTCAAAGTTATCCACACAACTACCATAATTTAGTTACCTGATATAAAATAGGAAAAAATATACTCATTTTAAAATTAAACAAAGTTGAAAAATATGGTGACCCTCAATTGTTTTTTTATACAGTACTGTCACACTGGCCTAGCTATGTGTCATGACAAATGCTCTGCATATTTACTCACTGTGACATAACAGTACATCAGACTTATTGTTCCAATGATTGCCTGAATTCATTTGCCTTAGGCTAAACAACACAGAGTTTAAGGTGAAGGTGTAATGCCCTCCCCTCCCTATGAAAGGGGTCTGAAATCATTGGTACAATATTACAGGCTTAGGGAAAAAAAAAAATCCAGGTGGCTACGAAAATTCAAGTTTTAATGTCTCCTAGAAAATCTGAAACAAAGAGCATAGGAGCATATCATCCTGAAAAGTAGGCAATTCAAAGAACATTATTTTGCTTTGGGCTTTTTGTTTTTCTTTAAAAAAAATCCAGCAAATGAGCAAGTTAAATGTAATTTGTTTACATTAAATACTAACAGCAACCCATGAAGTACAAAAGAATAAAAAAAAGTTTGTGTTCAATGATGAACGATGGGCACGATAGCCTAGTGTCCAATTCACATCACAAACTAGCCAAAAAATGGACAAGTAAGAAATTATTGACCAAAAAGTTGTTTTAATATGACACTTTCTCCATTCCTTGTATTTTTATTCTGTGGGACTGAGGTATACACCAGGGAAACCAAAATATTTTGAGAGAAGAGGGGCCTTAGAAGAGGGAAGAAACATTATTACATCAGATACCTTTTTGCATGACTGTCTCTTTAATTAAGTGGCACAAGAGTTACCCATGCTCTGATCAGTCTATTATTTTCATTACTGGTCATTTCTTCTGCATTATCATTTTGAAACTGATGAATCAACAACAACGTTCTTTAAAAAGAGACACTAAATTAATGCCATTAACAACTTCTCCAGTGCTTATCACCCATAGCACCTGCCAGCACAGAGCCAAAAGTTTTCAATGCAGATTTCTATACGGTGTTGGCAATATCTGTGACACATATTTAAATGATTGGCTTTCACCTATCAGATTAAGGGAGAGGTAAGGTTTGTATGGCAAAGACATGCTTGTGGAAAACGAGCCACTAGCCCAAGTTAGCTTCACTGACTCACTGACAAAAGTACAAGTGGATTTGGGAAAGCTGTCTTTGTATTTCCATACAAAGTTGCAATTTTCCTCATTCATGTTAACAGATACATGAATGTGTAACATAATTACAGTTACTACTATGTCTGAATAGGACCCAAGTAGCTATAGCCTATAAATAATAAAAAATACATTTTTCTTTTGATAACTGACTGTAGATGTGAGGACTCTGTATAATTCAACCAAATGGTTGTATGCTGTACAGTCCTGTGCAAATATCATAAAAAAATTAATAATCCTTTTTTTGCTATAAGGCTTTGACCCTACATTTTCACAGCAATATAACTACCATCCAGCCTGTACCATATTTCGCAAGCCTTCAGTCCAAAAATTCAAACAGTCAATCCATACAGTGTCCATTTGCAGCACCCTGAAGTCATATGCTCTGTCAGTCATCTAAAGGCATACAAACTTCCCCAGCTTCATCCCATCGAGACTGGTCATTCTGTTCTTCTACATCATCACCGAGCTCCTCATCGCCTTCTCCCACTTCATTTTCTTCATATTCTTCATCTCTAGGGAAATCTGTGTCCTGCCCCTGGTCTGCTCCCTCTTGCCCTCCAGGTTGAGATTTATCTGCACAGTCTACACAAACTCCGTAACGTCGTGATCCATGTCTTATTCCAACGCTGGCTGCTAGCATGAAAATCTTCTTGCACACCATACACTTATACTTTTTATCCTTTTTATGCACCTATGGAAGAGAAATTTTACCAGCTGAATATAGGCATATCAGGTTACATTTCCATGTAGAACTAGAAAAGTATTAATAATAACAAGAACAATTATTAATCTAAAAATTCCTATGTTTAACTTTCCCAGAAGATGCCCAACACGGCTCAGAGTAAGGAAGGACTACTGCAAATCTACTTATGTACTCCTCAACAGACATGAGCTACTCCCCACAACCAAACTACCTCCTTGGAGCTCAGCAGGTTGCCTGTTCTGTACGCAGGCAAGTGTTCAGTTCATGACTCCTCAGGGTACAGAACAAGACTCAGAAGCAATGAGAGCAGTGTAAACCCTTATACTGCACACAGGATAACAACTTGTTTAGAAAGTTTCTTTTACAATTTTAAATCCTAGAAATATTAAGAACAAGCAAAAGTTACTAAATTCAAGAATTCAAAAAGCAAAATTCTTCTTCCACAATTTCTCCATCCCAACACAATCAAAACCAATGTCAACTTTCCAGGTCCCTTTGGTCAATTTTTGTCCTGTATTTGAGCCTTTGTGTAAAATGAGAAGGCTGTTATTGACTAACCATAAAGTTTGATTTTGAATTTATAAGTATGTTGCTTGTACAAGTAGCTGAATTCAGCAATGATGTACATTAGTTAATATCTAGGAAAAAACTAAGTTGAAGACCTCCTTCTTCTATCCAGTGCTCCCACAACAGATTACAATTATGTGCTTAAATATCTAATTTGAAGTCCCATTGAAAAAGCTGAAATTTTAGATAAAAGAGAAATTACCACCCAGATGAGGGGAAAAAGAAATTAGGTCAAGATACAAATAGTTATTTCAGCTCTGCTGTATCATCTGTACAGCTGATACATGTATTTTCCTCAGCCTCTAGACTCATTATGGTAATACTTCACATGAGGCAGAACATTTGAGGTTTGTGGAACTGAAAGGGGAAGGGAGGGGGGAAAAAAAAAAAATGTTCTGACTTCATCAGTGAAAGCAAAGAACTGCACTGAGCTCACTCCACAGCTATTTTCACACTGTCTGACTTCATCTCCTTTCCTGGAGGAAAAAAAAAATCTTCAGCTACAAGTCCTGGTCAGATACTGCAGAACAGAACACTAAAGTCCCACTCTACTCTTCCAGGTAGACCAGCTAACTCCCACTGTTGCTGTCTTCTCTGGTGAGCCAGAAAGCAAGGAGCACAGCCATCAAAGAGGCAATAACATCCCAATTCTCTCAGCCTTTCTTCATTTGAGTAATGATCCATCTGTCCAATCATTTTCAAAGCCCTCCTCTGGAGTAGCTCCAACAGTTCCACGTCCTTCCTGTTTTGGGGAGCCCAGAGCTGGATGCAGTGCTCCAGGTGGGGGTCTCATGAGGGGGAGAATGCCCTTCCTCACCCTGCTGGCCATGCTGCTTTTGATGCACTCCAGGATACATTT
The DNA here is from genome assembly GCA_013400515.1 of Erpornis zantholeuca. Classification (NCBI taxonomy): domain Eukaryota; kingdom Metazoa; phylum Chordata; class Aves; order Passeriformes; family Timaliidae; genus Erpornis; species Erpornis zantholeuca. Next base: position 141,360 of record VZTN01009022.1, on the reverse strand, counting down.
GATTTTCTGGGATGAAGGAGCACATTGGCAGCTCACATCCAGCCCCTCACCCCAATCCTTCCCATCAGGGCTGCTCTTGATGTACAGCAGCCTGTACAGATACTGAGGGTTGTCCCACCCTAGGAGCAGCACCTTGGAGAAGTGCAATTTACCCCATTCCATGTAATAACCTTTTCTAGCTGCAAAATGTCTTGCAAAATGAGAGGATTTTTAAAATCACAGCTCAGAGAAGTGTTATTATTTTCTCACCACCAATATGACTGTCCTTTTATTACTGCACTAAAACACACCTTGGATTTTATACAGTATATGTTACAAAGAAGTCTTGATTTCCTTATAGACTAGATACAAAGTACCTACAAAATACCCAAGACAGACAATACTTTCTCTGGATCCACAGATAAACAAGTAGTCAAGTCAAACCCTGAGTTATGCAATGTGCACAGGACAGGGTAAACTGAACTGCTGGTTATAGTACTGGTAGAATGCAATTCAGGTGTTTACTTTCTGCATCAGGTATTTTTCATTCTTTCCTAATTTTAAAGCAGATACTACACTATAACTTTTTCTAGTTGTGAATAAACATTTCAGAACTACTTCAAGATATTGTGCATTGCTGAATTAACAGGGTGCCCTCACTGAAAATGGTGATGCAGCATTATAGACCAAGATGTGCTGTTCTACTGCAGTAAAGCTAAGCCAAAACTGGTTTTCATTACCTACAGAATACTTATATACACTGCATCCCTTTATCACATCCCTTTCAAAATAATCTTGAAATGACTCTTCAATGACACTGCATTTTCCATTAAGAAAACAAGAGGTACAGTTATCACAAAGAGATGTTTATCATCACCCATTTCAGATTAAGATAAGACAATTTACAGTATGTCAAATCAGAGAACAGTTTCTTCCAACTACCAAAATACCTGAAAAACCCTATAAAACCCCACTCATACACGTGCATACATATACATGAACACTTGAGATCACCTACCAAGGAATGTCTCTTTACATGCTCTCTTCGTGTAAACAGCTTCCCACAGATGTCACAACTGAAAGATCTCACGCCTGTGTGAATGAGCAAGTGTCTCTTTAGTGTTCTTCTGTATTTGGCTACATAATTACAGTGTGGACACTTCAACTTGTTCATGATTAAAGCAGAGGAATCACCTACAAGATAAGAAGCCATCAGGAGAAAAAATGATGAAACACACACAAAAAATATTTCAATACGTTCTGCCTGGTTCACAAAAATAAACAGGTGCCAAAACAATAAAGCAAAACACATGACTTTTCTTCAGCCAAATCAGGACAATGCCTGTCTGCAGAAATCACAAATGCTGGTAAGTTCTGCATGTACAATTCTATTAGAAAAATAGCTACTTGTAACCAAGGCATTTTTACCACAGAAGTCTTACTTCATGAAGTGGAGTAAGTTAACTACAATTTACCAATGTTCCATTTTCCTAGAGGTCAGTTATACCAGAACACACTTTCTTCTGGATTAGAAACCCTCAAACTGCAGCATTTAAGCAGTCACAACCTTCTCTCCCAATATTCTATTTAGAATTACATGCAGGAACTGTCTGCCAAGATCTGACTTGACAAATCAATTAAAAAAAAGTATAACTAAGTAAGAACAAATCTTGATAAAAGGAGTAGGACACTAAGAGGTAGCAAAATTATTAAATTCTCAAAAAGGAAGTTATTGGTTCAGATTTTACGTATTTTCTACTTTGATCTAACAGTAGAAAAAATTAAAAGAGCAGAAAAACCTTCAGGAAGTAGCAATATCTCACTTCTTCCTTATGATGGAGAAGAACTCTTCACATAGTTTGCTCAAAGGATATATGCAAAGCAGGTTTAATACAGCTGCCTATTATTGTGTGAAAAAGAACAGCACAGGATACTATGATGTGGAGAAGGCCACACAGGGAATACAAGGAGTTTTGATAATAGCATACTGACTCAGCTTACTACAGGTGAGAATTTATGAACATAATCATAACCATTTAGAAGCATCCAGAAAGCACTGGCTAAGGCTACATGGTTATGTGCAAGAGTTTCTAATGTTCAGGCTGGCAGGAAGAAAACATAAGTAATTGTGTGTTATGCACACATGCCTACAGGCTTGTATCGAGAGTTGCCTCCTTTGAGCTTCTAAATCCATCATAACATGGAAGTTACACTTTGCTAACATTTGCAAAGTGTATTGGTATATTGGAGCACTCCTGTGAGCTGCACATCAACATAATGTCACATAATAGCTCATAAGGAGAAAAATAAATCCTATACAGGCAGACGTCAGGGCTGTAATATATATGGCAATTTAATGGTTTAAGAACAGGCAGACCTCCTAAGACCCAGGTTCTGATTTCTTGACTGCTAGCAAATTTCACCTCCTCATGACCAAATTTCTCCTACTGTAAACCCCAAAATATTTAAAATAAACCATTAGCCAGATTCCAGTAACAGCTCAAAGTTAAGAGGTAAGCATTACTATTAACCAGTACTTGATACCGTCTTTTTACTGAAGACTTTATGTATTTAAGGAACTAGCAACAATTGTTTTAGATAAGGTGTTTTCAGAATGTTTTCAGACAGAAGAATAATTACAGATAATTGCTTGCTTGAACTGACAGAAAAAGGCTTAATTACAGCTGTACTGAAATAAAAACATTTACTGCAATGAAGTTTTAATTTTTAATAGCAGGACATATGCTGAGATTTCCTTTTAAAATTATATTTAATTCTGTATCTTCGCCATCAAAGTGTTCATTTTCAAAGGCCATTTATCTGCATTTAGCTTAGTAAAGGGGGGAGGGAAGCTATCAGATCACTAAAGACCTCAGATATCTTCACATTCAGTCACGATACAAGAACTGATATAAATGACATTCTGTTTTTACTCTTCCATATATTTGAATTCCTTTTCCTCCCTTCAAAGAAGTTTTATCCAAAAATGCAAATGACATGGAAGAAGATTAAATGTTTACATAATCTCATAACCCTCTAAACAAATGAATCAAGTATTATAAGCAGTGACATAAAAGATAGAGAACCCGTCTCAAGAGGGAAAAACCCAACCTACTCTCTATCAGATACACTTACCATTTTCCCAAGCTTCTTTTGGCCAAGATTCTGGCAGCAGTCCATACTTAAAATCACTTGAAGTACCCGGTAGCAGTCCATACTTGAAGTCACTTGAAGTACCCGGCAGCAATCCGTACTTGAAGTCATTTGAAGTACCCGGCAACAGTCCATACTTGAAGTCACTTGAAGTAGCTATTAAAGACACAGTCTTACTTTAGCTTCCTGGGTTCTAATCAGTCATCAATATAATCTGTTTAGCAAAACATATGTCCTTTTTAAACTGTGACAAAAAAGGTTTCTGACCTTAAAACAGTGATCATTTTTTCACATAGTATTCAATACAAGAACTAAGAAATAACTGCATTCCTAATTTCAGTGAAATGAGACCTTTGAACTACTCTCCACAGCACCATTTCTTCTCCCCATCCTGAGAAAAATTCAAAGTCCTTTTCAGAGTACAAGGACTTTGACAGCAAGGATATGTATTCCCTCACTATCATCATGATGGGGGGGCTGAAAGGTTTCCATTGGATTCTCTTTACAGCCGCTTCATGCAGTGACTTCACCCAGACTGTCACAGGCACCTTTATTTATATAAAGTATCCTACAGCTATGTCTAATCCTTTTCTGAATAATCATCTCCATTACTCTATAACCACACCAATCCAAGACACCACAATTACTTGGAATATAACAACTTAAAGACAAGATTGTCTGCAGTTCATATTGTCTTTGCATCCTTTTTTCCTCTTAAAAAAAATAAAACCATTCAGAAGTGAAAAAATGCCTTAAAAATATCTTTGCTTGTTTAATTCTGTACTTTATAGCAAGTAAGAATTGCATCAGTGAACATGGAATCACTATTACAGAGCACAGAGAAGAGAACTATAAATAGTACACAATAAAGCTGCACTAAGAATGTGATAAAATCATATTTGTTGGGCAAAAGCTCTTCCGGCAATAACAGTGCAAATCAATGTTCCCCCCAATCACCAAGACAGGAGTTTGTTGGAAAACATGAACTCATAAATCCATTACTTTCCTCATAGGCAAACAGCTGTTAAATAAACAAACTGCAGTGGTAACTGGCAGATTTCCTTTTATTTCTCTAGACAGTAGTTGGGTCCTCACACTGGATTCCCGATGTCACCACTGTGAAAAATCTTGAGGAGATGCATTCTTGCTTTCAAGCCTGAAACTATACATTTTAACAGTCCAAGTCTTCTTTTTATCCCTCCACTGTTCATTCTAAGATTTTTTTTGGAAAAGGAAATTCTCTTAAGCTAAACTGTCATTTCATGCAGCTAGTGGCAAGCTGCATATTTAAACACTTCCAACTTGCAGTTTTATTGGAAAAAAGTACAGATTACCAGTCCTCACAGCATGAGACACATACAGTAGTTTCATTTACTGCTCAGGCAGCGGTGATTCAGTCTGCAACATAAGACAACAGTTCCAAAGGATATCACTTAGCAAGAAGGAAGGTTATAATTCTATCCTATCCATTAGACAGTGGCAAACAACAAGCAAAGAGGGATCTTGACTGCCAAACCAGGCATCCATCAGAGCTTTTAAAAAGAAAACCTTGAGTGAATGAAGAGAAATAGCAGTATTTTAGCTCATCTAACTACCTATTTTGGTACAAAAGGAATGAAGTGGGAAGGGAATAAATCTCCCTCTCCTTTAAGAAACAAAGCAGTGAGGACAGTTTTTTGAATTACTGACTCTAATAGCTGTTATGTCCAAAAGAGGCAAGAACTCCTTATACTAATTTGGAGTGATGGACTCCAGCAATGGCATCTCAACAGCTCAAGCAATAGAACACAGATACCCTATAGACATGCCAACTACACATTCCTTTGAGGTGATGAGGAAGACTTCCTTCTGTAATACACAAGAAAGGATTAGTGAGGAAGCAGTGTTGTATAGTCTGGGTAAGAACAAAGATGACTTGATCCTAAGGCTAAAAGCCTGAAAATTAAAGCAGGCTTCAGGATCTAGCACAGGGAAAAAAAATAAAATTACTTTTATAATGTGTAAAATATTAGATCATTTCTTTATAGATTTTTCTCCCTGTACTAGAACTGTAGCTGGATGTAGCTGAACAGTGAAAGGTCAGTCAATAATAAAATATTTTAATCACTTTTCCCCCCTTATAGGATGAATATCTGTAAGATATTCTGTCTTTACATCTGTCTTTACTGCATCTATACATCTGTCTTTACTGCACACAGATGTAATGTTATGCTGTGTAGAGGCAATATTATATAGCTTACTACAGAATAAGCATATACCAAACTGACCCTAACTAAGAGCTGGACCAAACTGAACACAGCCTTGTAACACTGTCATTTGATAATTTGTCTGTATTTAAGAGAACACAAATTAAATTTCACCAGGAACATTCATGCACACAGCTGGTATTTAAGTTTGAGGGAACTTAGGAGCTCAAACCTCTGCATAGTTCTAGATATTAGCATGAGACTCAGCATAGAGCCAAACAGATTTAAGAGCTGTTATCTAGTGTGGGTAATAGCTACTAAATCTTTCAACCCCCAGTTGGAAGAGAAGACCCACTATAAAATGAATGAACACCAGCACAGATATCACAAGAGATAAGCGGCTGCTACATTCGCTTCAGCCCCTGCATAGTACATGACTAAGTAGATAAAATTAAATCTAATGCTTATTCCTAGAATAATTCGTTGACCTAGAAAACCTGCTTTCTAGCACACATTTAATGTGTTCAAAACAAAACCATAAAAAAGGCATCTTTAGTGTCTAATTGCTCCTCCAAAATAGGATAGACTTGAATTACACACAGACTGGAAGCTGGAAGTGCAACACCTGGCCTCTACTACCTTCCCCAGCTGGACATAGAGCCTATAGTCAGGTAAGCTTCCAGAACACAACATGTTACAGAGCCCTGGAGCTCTTATTATCTTCTCCCATTTCTCTTCTCACCGAGGCAACTGCCCCCTATAATGTGCTTGCAAAACTAAACAACATCATCATCTGACATGTTCTGGTCAACTTGAAAGCCAGATGATCTTGCTAGGAGGCTGAAACCAACTATGGATGAAATCATACTGGTAGACTGGGGGTGGGGTGCAAAGGGGGAAACTATAGACAGGTAAGGCAGATCTTTGGTGGGGGGGAAAAACCCCACTAATGAGGAGTAGTAATATTCTATGTCTCCAGACCGAGCCACCTGACCACAACTTTTCTCTGATCTAAGGTTACCTTTTTACACTTTAGTTGATTTCTAAGAGGTTCAAGTAACCAACTCAAATGTCAATTAGCCTCAAACATTTACCCATTCTTCTAGCCTGCATGAATAAAAGGCTATCAGTAATCTGATCTTTAATAAAAGTCAACAACAAGCAAAGCCAAAATAATAAGAAATAAAACAGAATTCAAAGAAGCTGTTTAACTGTCAGCAACAAAATTCAAACTATGTTGATTTGAGAAGAGATAAGGACAGCATGAAATAAAATGAAGTGGTTGTGTAGGCTTTTACACCACTAACAAAAGCTACCAAAACATACTGCATTTCTTCTCAGGAAAAAGGATAACCAGAAGCCAGATACAATGATTTTCAGTTTTGAAGGCAAGAGGTAGGAGCGCACCACCAAAGAGTATTTAAGCCAGAAACATCCTTAGTTTGACAAGTTTTGCTTTTTCTCTACAACTAGAAATATGCTGATTTGGGGGGCAGAAAATGAGGTATAACTGAGCAGGTGAAACAGGAAATAATGAGAAGTTCACAAATGGTAGCAATTGAACAGGTCGTTATAGAAAAGGACACAAAGATTCAGTGTGCTGAGGGAAAAGATAAAAAACTTTCCATTAGATACAGCTGTCTGTAGTGAACTTAACTTCTGTTTTCTTTACATACACTAGCACTGGAAACAGTGCCAAAATAAGAGAAAAATAAATACTATTTTTTCACTACATTTTCTGAAACTGACTGCTCATCCAGATCAATTAAAAAAGACAGAGACAGGATAAGCGATTAGGCCATAGCTTTTAAGGATTGTAAAGAAAGCAGTGGTAATCTACTGATACAATCTGGATTGCTATTAGAGAGCTGGATTTGTTGCTTATGTTAGGTAACATAACAGATGAAACAGCACTGCCAAGACCAACATACTAGGAAGGTGGGGTAAAGAAAGTATCTTGCACTCCCTTTGTTCCCAGAGTATTCCTCATCTTTAACCTTGCTTCTTCTTAAAAAGGCTTATTCTGGAAGCACATTACTGCTCAACTGCCTCTTGCAACAGAGGGCTCAGACAAACTTAAGACATTTTGCCAATGCGATCTTACTCACACTCTATTGCTCCAAATTTTGACTATTTTTCATTCATGCAAAAGTAGTATATTGCCTTGACTATGGAGTCAGATCCAGCATCAACTAACCCTGACAGAAGACCACCAACTGATGGCAAATATATTATCCACTTGCTTTTCAACTTGATTATCATACCTTCCCTGAAAAATCCCTTCCCAAGAAAGTAAAAGCTATTTTGCTGATCTCCTCCAACAACTACACCAGTGAAACACAAGAAAGTAAAGAACTTTCCTCATGCAAATCATTTATTTGTGGGGGAGTTAATTGTTCTCATGGGCCATTTTTATTTAGATGTTGCTACCATCATCATCATCAGTATTTCACAAATGAAAAATACCAGCACTTCAGATTGGTATTTTTTCAGTAAGTCAATGCATCTCACTGGGACTCAAAAGGATTTTCAGGCAGAGAATATCTGTAGACACTACAAACCCTTCTTCCCCAACCCATTCACAAAAAAAAAAGAAAAAGAAAAAAAAAAAGCGCGAATTGACAACAGTAATACACAAAACAATGCCTAGAGTTGTAGGCTCAATGACAGGGCATACTGTGACAATGTGAGGATCTGCTTGTCTTTGGGATCATCCCTCAGAGAGGTAAATTTAAGGAATGGGGAAGAGGCTGACCCTCAGATGTTGCAGTGTTTTCAGATGACTTGTAAAAACTTATGACATCTTCAATACCAGATTACACAGGGAATGGGGAAAATAAAGTGGTTAAAGGTCCACCAAGGAACATAAATCTTTTAATCAGGGTCTAAGGAAAATCTGACTGAGGGTTATAACACCATGGAAAAGTATGAAAAATATACAATTATTTTTTCTTTTGTAACACAGTCAATCAAGTGGGGTTTATCCCTACAAGAAATATATATGTGTCCTGATAAGTCCATCAATCTTGCTTTCTTCAAATACAAAGATATCTGTCTTTATTGTAAAGTCCTAATCAAGTTGTGTTATGCTCCTCCCTTGTACCATGACAGAATCTGTGATCAGCACTACATTTTTTGTAAGCAGGTTTAGCTGCTGTTTGTAGTCTTCTGAGAAGTAGCTGATTCTACAGCAAGCTGAATTAAATTCCTCAAGAACCCCAAAAAACTCCGTTAGGAACCCTCTTGTTCCACCAAGAGCCGTTTTAATCTTGCACTTGTTATCCTTTCCCTCATCATCATCACCACAGTACATGACAGCATTATCTAGCCTGAAAAATCACAATAACAAATTATACACTTGTAGCTTCATAAAGCTATAGGAATACTGCATGCAAGTCTCTGTAAAAATCAACACGGTCAGTTCCAGAAAGCATAAGCAATACTTCACAGCTGTGTTCTGAAGTCTAAGCATAGGACACTTTAAAAAAAAAAAGGCAACAAAAAAAACCAATCCCAGATGAAAGACATACCCAAGAAGTGATGAAAATTGACAAAACAACTCTGTGAACAGACATTAAGAATATGATGAATTACGTTCACTGAGCTTTTATGAACTTTTGTAACTCACTGTAACACTGTGAGATGCTGACTGACTGCATGGTTATTTTCACCATGGTAAATAGTTAACTGTAGGATGCATGATGGCTGTAAACAGTAAAGACTTTTTTTAGCAGATTATCAACGAGGAGGGAAAATATTGTGATAGGTGGTAACATTCAGTGTTTTAGTTAAACAGCTACTTTAATATAAATAAAACTGGAGAAGTCTTGAAAGCTTAAGGGAAATGTAAGCAAATATAAAGTAAGACAGTACAACGAATTTCAAACCCATCCTAACTTTATGAAGCTTTTTTAAAGCTCCCCAAAGTGCTCCTTTTACAGGGAAGGTGTTAAATATAAACTCACTGGGAACACAGGGTGAGAGGAAGAAGAAGCAGCTGACATATCCTTATGGATACATGTAGAAAAAACTCATGTTCAGCAAGGAGCAGTTTAACATATTTGCTTTACTGGAAACAAGAGGGGTAGCAGATGCTTCAGAAATCTTTTACTGTTTATTATTTAATACTTACCTAGCTGTACCCAACTGGAAAATTCATTTACTATAGAATTTGAGGAAGTGGCTTCAGGGATAATTTTTTGAAGTGAGAGGAGTGTTCTTGAATAGGCTTCCCTTCCACCATATCTACAGTATTTATTTCCCATCCAGAAGTACCAGACCAACCCAAACCTAAATCAAGGGCAGAGAAACTCACTCTGCATGTAACCTACAGCTCATAACCACTGATGTTATCCCCATCAGAGCATGACAAAGCATAATAGTAGAAGCTCGTTCTTTCCCTTTCAGCAACCAATGGGACAGCAGACTGCTTAGCTCTGAACGTAAGAATTTACTATTTTTTTTTCTTCTTATACAATTGTCTTATACCTATTCCAGATAACATTTTCTTATCCTTTTTTACCTCTCAGTGCCTATTATTTTTGGTAGTTTTTCATCCCCACGAGAAATTTAATCCAAAACTAAAAAGTTATTGTGTAACCTGCAGGTTACTCTATAACTCATTCCTGACATTCTTCCAACTCTCCACTCCTCTCTCTTACACCTTTTCTTTGGCATAGAGTGAGCAGTTAAAAGAAGAGTATTTAAGAGTGGAATCTATCTGCAAAGCAAAGAAAAAGAGCCACAAGAGAAAGAATACCAAAAGGTGAAGCACAGACTATGGGTGAAAAGGAAGCTATACCAAGCCCTACTGCAGTCACTCTTCTTGTTTCAAACAATATGCATGCATGCAGGAAAAAGGTAAAAATATTAGATGTGTCTTCCAAAAGAGCTCTAACACTGACAGAAAATGTAATTATGTACTTGGGGACATATATGCTGTGCTCTGAAAATGCCAAGGAGATCACTAGTTGACTAGTATCTTAGAGCTCAGTAAAATAAACTTCAGTCTGCAGTCACAGAACTTTCAGTGGTTTTTGACAGACACCACAACACATATTCAGTATGCTCTGTCTCCAATACAGTTATCATCATCAAGATGATATTTTGGATGTAAATACATCATGGATGTATTTTGTAATTTAATTCTTTACCATAACAAGTTACTGGAAACATTGGTGCTTCTGTCAAAAAAAAAATTAACAAGGACTAAACATACTGCACTACTACCCATGTCCTCCATTATTTCTCCAAGAAATCTTCATAGCATGCACACAAAGTTCCACAGCATCCAAACAAGTATTGATATGTGTTGTTGGTGCCATCATATGGCAGACATATTCTCTGTATTTCCATCAGTAGAAGAGGTTGAATATTTACCACATATAAATCATCAGCAGAAATCACATGCTAAATTGTGTCAGAAATTTTGTATTTGTGCAGCTAATACACGTTCTCAGCTCCTGCTCCAGACCCTCTGTTGTCCTTTTTCAAGGCATTACAACTCGAGCAAGTAGTGTAGCCCAGCACAGGCAAAATTTTTGAGTGGGTGCTGAGGACTCAACATCCCCCACTAGCTGTATCTAAAGGTGCTTTACTTAGGCTAGATCTAACCTAGTACTGTGGACCTGAGGCCTGCTAGTGACTGGCATGTTCCTGAAACACAGCTTCTATTGTCAGTTCAGCCAGAAGGAATCCTGTGCAGTCTAACAAAGCTTAGCCAGTAAGAGAAGTACAGGAAATTCACTTCAGAAGCACACACTCTCAAGTAAAGTAGAGCAGACCTACCCAGAGCTCAGAGATGAAGACCAGAGATAAGTAACACCCCTGAAGCGTTTGCAGAAGGGCTCCTCAGCACAGCTGCTTCTCCAGAGCTGCCTCTGTTGTGTCACACTACTCACTAAGCACATGAAGGTCTCTTGTACTGGAGAAAACACATCCCCAGTGCCAGCCCGCACTGCTCCACACTGGCACGTGTCACCATGGTGCCCAGGCACTGCTGGCACTGCACAGCATGGCCGTGGGTCCCCATGTGCCCCCTGCAGGGCCACTGCTTGCCTGTGTCCCCAGCCCTGCAGACAGGAGCAGAGCAGGGCTCATGTAGGAGACAGGACATCCACAGTTCCTTGATGTTTGAAGCAGACATACATTTTAAACTGCTTTAGAAACAAGACACATCTAAACAACTTTGTTCCAGCTGTATCTCAAATCCACCCCTAATTTGGCTCCTAAATTGCAGTAAGTTTTCAAAACCATTAATTCATCCAAAAGTGAGGCAGGTAAATGACAGTACTTCAAACATACATATTAACTATTCATACAGCATAGTAATTTAAACAATAAAAAACTCAACACAATTACATTGCCCCAAATGACAATTACACTGTGAACAGTCTGCTGTTTATAATTCTTTGTGTGACGGTATTTGTTTAGGAAATAGATATTTAATCTTATTCTATCATTTGTATTAACCACAGATCCTTAAGGAAAAAACATCCTATTAATTCTATCACTCTCAGGATTTGTTTAAAGCATAGTTCAGCAAAAATACATCTCCCTCTAATACACATCATTGTGGCATCTCTTGCCAATGTTTCACAAACCTGTTGTAAGTGTTTCTATTACAGTAGCCAGGATTACTCCATCTTGTAGCTTCCCAGATGTCCCAACAGTAAGAATCAGCAGAATTTTTCTAGGTGACACTCAGGTGAAGATTACCAGAAAAAACTTTTGCTAGTGTAGGGAAGGAAATTATAAAGGCCCTTGCTGTCTGTGCAATCAGCTAACACTAGCCACCAGTTATCAATACTTGAATAGTTGCTACAAACTAAATGCAAATATAAGAGTTTTAGTCTCTACCAGCTGCTAAGGATCCCCACTTCAAGTGTCAAATGCAAACAGCACATTACATACCGTATGGCACAGCCATTCCTTTCTCCAGATGATGATATGCCGTTCTGCCCTAAGGCAGAGAATCAGATTACTGATTTAGTAACCTGAATGGTGTGCTGACTTTACTAATCCAACAAAATATAACTTTATACAAAAGTTACAAAGTCAGGTACTTCACTTAATACTTTAATTTTCAAATAACATAACTGTCATTAAGCAATATTTACCTGCTTCTTCTTTAATAAATGACAAATCTTCTTCTGGGTATGGGACTGACGGTTGCAACACTGAGCAATCTTCAGAGTTCTCTTCAGTATTGGGTGGTATATTATAAATAAATCTCTTTGCAGTTTGGTTTTTCCTTCTTGCTTTTCCAGGTTCTTGAACTGATTGTCCCTGTGCACCCATGTCATTCCACACAAAAACTTTTCCCTCACCTTGAGATTCATTTTCAGCCATTTCAGGTGAGCTGTCCTGGACCCAACTGCAGTCATTCATTTGGTAGCTTTCCATTTGGCCCTCATCAATAGGGTAAGGATCGTTCTCAGTTTTTATGCTACTTGCCAAGTTGGTAAGGTTTCGTGTTGCCCAGAAGCTGGCAACTTTTTGATCCCTTGGAGATAAACCATCCCTACTAACAGATCTTCTGTTGTAATCTACTACAACAGTCTCCGGAGCTTCCGATTTTATACTTATGTTTAAGGCATCTTTAATGAAGTTGCGGCAGGACTGGACAACCTCCGTCATCTGAAGGTAGCTGGCCACCGACATCACTTCAATGGCGTTTTGGCTCGTAAGCACGAGGTTACCAGAATATAAGAAGTCCAAGATGACAGAAAAACCTTGAACAGCAACAACGTCTAAATAGGTAACAGTGGTTTGGTTCCGGCTTTCTTTGTTTGTAAAGCAATACAGAGTCTTAAAGAAGCGGCTGCCTGCAACCAGGATGTTCTTGTGAGCTCTGAAGACCCTCCCACTCACCACAATATTAACATCACAAAGAATGCCTTTCTTCCTCTGCTCGTTGAGCTCTTGCAAGAGCTGATAGCAGTAAGAGTTCTCATTTGGCCTGCTGTTAAAATCACAGTATCCTTCATTATTCAGTTCTGACGGTAACTCTGCCTCCTGCAATTAAAAAAACCCACAAACATAATTAGCTCTTAATGAATGCTCTCCTTAGTTCTTCAGCACTATAATAAGGATATGAAAATAAACTAAAAAAGATAACAAAAAAATAATTTGATTAAAATTACTTATGTTCTTGGTCACAAAGGCAAACGGGAATATATAATTAACAAGTTATTTCTGAAAACTAAAAATCATGTTCTCATTCTGTACCTTCTACCCCCAAGTTTGTTTCAAACAGAACTAGTAGATTTGCCTTCAGGGCAAGGGAAGGGAAATTTCAGCCAAAAGTAAATATACAGTTGAGTGTAAAGTACTTGTTATTCCTAACCGACATACATTAACGATTGAGGAGACTCTCTTTCCAAAGATTTAACTAAATGATTTTTACATATCCAACCCCTTGTTCTTCCTCAGAAATCTCCATTTAAACAATTAAGCAGAATCCTGATAAATGATTCAACATTTTCTTCATGCTGAGATATGAATACACAGATTAGGTATGTATGTCCCAATCTGTCTTGAATGTTTTAAAGAAAACATATTTCTAAAGCAGATAAAACAGCAAATATATTTCTTATACAGATTTACAAATTAAGCCTTTATCCTTTGTTTGTTAACTGTGGCAGGCTTAGGACTACACGGTATATCACATGACAAGCTGACAAAATACTGAAGATGACAAAAAACCCCTCCACTTAAGCTTCCATTACAATCCTTAACTAAGACTTTCTAGAAATAAGCCTCACAAACTTTCAAGTGGCAACACTGACAAATACTTATTACACACACACAACCTTTTTAATCTGTGATCTCAAACACACCTTCAAAATTTTGCTAAAACCTGATATTTTCAGACAATCCAAAACCAAGAAATAATTCATTATTATAGTTCAGACAGGGAGAGGTCAAGAGATCTGAACTGGATTTTAGAGCACGTAGAAGACTTTTAACTCATGTTTAGATAATGATGATTCAGAGATGCTACGAAGCAGCAGCTATGAGAAAGCAGAAAACACAGACTGGCATATTTGAGATCATACTTTTATGGGTTGACATATGCTGCCATCAAGAGCAGCAACAATGACAGTCTGTTTCATTCTATATCTCCAAGATTCTCTCTTCTTCCCTACCAAACAAGGAAGGTTCAAAACTGGATAGCTCCAAGCCAAACCATTATTTTCTTCTCTCATCATCTAAACCACCTCACGGATTAGGGAGCTGGACGTGTTGTTAAAGCTCACCTGCCTCAACACTACACATCAAAATCAGTATTAAGAAGGTAATGTTAGTCATGAACCCATATGCTGGGGCTAAAATTCACATTGCAGGAAAGTACTACCCTTAATTGGGGACTATGGCAGAAACGAGCTACATACATTAAAAAAATCACTTTCCACCACACAGGCATTAGTGGATTAAATCAGTACTCACCTCAATTTATAATCCCAGTGTGGATCACTGGAAGGACAACTGAGGCTGTAACTACATCTAACTATAAGCAGCAAATAAGGCCCAATATAACCAAAACAGAAACTGTGCCATTTCAGCACCTCCTGCAGAGAAATTTCAGTTTGCTGTCACATTCAAGTTGCTTCTGAATCTCTACACTTCTCAGAAAAACACTTCATTGAAGAGGAAGAAATAAAAGCAATTAGGCTTTTATGTGAAAACAAGCAACAGACCTTTGCCCAATCTCATCTTAATTTTTTCTGTGTACTTTCTGACACACCCCAAGTACTCCCTCAGATCAAGGCTGTGAAACAGTTTGCTCCAAATGTGGGACAGCTAAGTCTGTCACTCTACATTCTCAGCAGATTCTGGTTCTGGACTAGCTTCCTGTCACTTCAGCAACAGAGCACTGCGTTCCAAAACACCAATTACACTGACACTGGATCAGATTAAGATGAAAATTATGGTACCCTAAAGTGTTGTCA
Source organism: Erpornis zantholeuca (assembly GCA_013400515.1). Lineage (NCBI taxonomy): Eukaryota > Metazoa > Chordata > Aves > Passeriformes > Timaliidae > Erpornis > Erpornis zantholeuca. Next base: position 126,089 of record VZTN01009022.1, on the reverse strand, counting down.
CGCTTGTCCATCATCAGTGACTTACACCTCACAGTAAATGTTAGGTAGATGCTATGATAGCCACCGATTTCGTTCTCTGAGAACACATTAAACACTGCATAAAGTTTAAGAAAGAACCTGCAGCAGTTCTTTTCTTTTGACAAATGTATGATTAAATAATGGAGATAGAGTACATTTTAATTGAGCAAGTATAAGTACCCAATCAAGCTGGGACCATAAATAAACTGATATTTACAATGAGGAGTTTTTGTTTCCTGAGAACATGGTGAGGAGGAGCTGCAGATCACAAATGTGCTACAGAAAAATGAGACTGAAATCTTCATTATGACAAGACCACAAGGTTGAGTGGAAAAATGAGATCTAATGCAAACCATGTCCAAGATAAAGGGGTGTGTGTTGGGGAGAGAGATCAATCTGTATTACAGCTTTAATTAGTATTATAACTCAGTACAGCAGTGGGTGCATAAACATTTCTAAAATTAACTGCAGTACTAAAAACAACTGTTTTACTGCTGATATAGTACAACCATTATTAACCCTACTGCCACAGCTCAAATGAAGTCCTGACATCTGAACAGTTATCAAGTCTATGTACAGCAAGTGTGACAAGTAGAATTGACATTTATTATGAGAAAAATGAATAAAATATTACTTGGAGAGACTTCAACATTGATACAGAAAATAGGCAATACAGTTCAACAGGAGGCAAGGTGCAGAAAATAATTAGAGGAAAAAGGATATTTGCAAACTTCTGTAATTTACATGACACATCATCATAAGGGTTCTGGTTTTTTTTAGTGAGAACAACAAACTAATGATATTTGCTTAGATGTCAACTATATTTTCAGAATACAGACCCATATTCTCATCAACTAAATTACCTCAACACCAAACCACCTTATCCTTTAATAAACACTAGTAAGAAATAAAAGATAAAAATCAGCACAATTTCATTTCAATTTGTGGAATCTACAGTGTTCTAAGTCAAAAACTTCTCTCTGTGTGTGAGAACAAGAAGTGCTGTAACAGAACAGAGGCTGCTCAAGGAAACTAATATTGTGCTCAGTTTCAAATAGTTAGACTTTTCTGAACACACAAGAAGATAAATTACTATTTTATACATATAATTCATTCATTAAACTTGCCCAAAAGCTAACAGGAGGAGAAACAGATGATCAAAATATGCTACTAGAAGTTTAGTTTGTTAAGTTTTCTTTCTCCTACTGTTCCATCAGCATACTCTGTCCCTGGGAGTAAGAACAGTGAGGGCAGGAAGAATTAAAAGAAAACCCAAATCAATCTAACCACAGATTCCATCTCAGCTGCATGTACATGAAAAGTCATCCCACGTTTTTTAATCACTTTTCCACTACCACATGCTGGTCCACAGCAGTTCCCTGTGCCCCCAAGTTAATTCTTGCCCTGGTAAATGGATCTTCTAAGCTAACAGTAGCTTCTCAACCACGTGCAGCTACAGAGGAAAATGATCTCACAATATGGTCCCATCAGCTGCACACGATGCTCCACTGCCATTGTACACACACAGCATCGGTCACAGACAAGTCAGCAATTTAAAAGTTTTTTCATTAATTGCCTAATACCGAATTGAGTAGTTTAAGGTTTGGTAAAAACACAACATGAAAATACAGTAAGTGATAGTCTTTACTCTGAGGCCTGACTTCCTCCTCAACTGCTTTGCTCTGCTAAGAGTAAGTCAAGAAGTTAACTTAGAACACTGTAATGTAACTCTTACATCTGAAGCATGACTTCCATTCATCACTGCTCACATAATGCAAACAATTCCAGTTCACATGGAAAAAATAACACATCAAAGGCCTTCCTCCTTTTGGAGAGCTTCTGCTTTAAACCAACATGCCTGTTAGGCTGGAGAAAGCTTTTCTGGCAATATTTCCAAAGCTTAGCCTTAAATTATGTCCAGAGAGAAAATGTTTTAAGAAGATGGTTTGAGAAGAAGAACCCCCAGCAGCCAATAAATCTGCATCTTATGGACCCAAATTAATCAAACCATTTTGCCATGATTTCCCAGTAAACATCCATTTCTTAAGATTCTTGCAACACAATAGTCTGTTTACTAAAAAAACAAAGGTAGTTTCAAGCTGATGATAGATTTCCTTAAGCTTTAATATGGAGAAAAATTATGTTAAAAACTAGAACAGAAAAAGATTCAAGACTTTGGTCTTAGAAAGAAACATTGGCTGACAGCTCAATATCCTTGAATTACAGCAGCTGCAACCACTTGTGATGTATTTTGGCATTCCAAATTAAATGTATCCCAAAAATAAACTGAAATCATCACTCATTTCTTCATGAGTGTAATATCCAACAGACCTATAGAAATTTCCACTGGTTTACTGTCTTAACACCTACAATTCCCTTTCTTCGCTTGAGTGGTGGCACTATGCCATATGTTTATTAGCAGCTGCTAAACATGCCCTGCAGTTGAGGCTTGTCAAGTCCATAATACATGTGTGCTGTCTCTAACACAAAGGCTGAAAGATCTCTCCCAAGTTTCATTAAATCTAAACGGCTTTGCTGCCTCATTATGTATGTTGGAAATACGGTCAGGGTACAAATTACCTACTTTTGTTCCAAGTATCTGGTATCACGGCATTTAGAAAAAAATGGGGCTATTGTTTTGGTATTAATTTAAACATATGTATCAAAAGAAATTCAAGTGCCATTACAAGTATGAAAGAATACGGAAATTAAACATAGAAGGGAAAGAAAACAGAGATTCTTAATCAGGTTTTTGTTAAAGCAACTGTAACACGAAAGTGCACCACAAAGAAAACTACACTGACTCCTGAAAAACTGCAATTCCTTCCCCCGTGAGAAGTTTTTTACTGAAATGTAATTGCAGAGGGATGCACAAAGCACTGTTTTCCACTCAAAAAAACCCAATCTCTGTAGAGCTACCTTTGTCCCAACCTTATCTTTAATACAGTGCAGAAGAAGCACTGACTCATCTATCCTACTGTTTCATTTATTATTAGTTACTACAAATATTTTTTCTTAAACTATCAGTGGTATAAAAGCAGAGATTCATTTTTACAAATATTCCCATGACAATGAAAGGTCTTCAAATAAACACTCAGAGTCCTCAAATACAAACTTACATTAACTTGTAGGCTACTGTGCTAACAAGCCATATTTTGTCCTCCCTTCCACCCTCCTCATATTTAACAGTTTTACAACAGACTGAGGAAAAGAGGACAGAAAGAAAAAAATAGTAAACTGAGTAAGGAAAAAATGCTTGGAATAGTTTTTATTTAAATACAGCTAAAACGGAGTGAGAAGCTTCCAAGTGTAGCAGCATCCATTAACACAGGAGGCTACACAGTGACAGAACATACTTCTACAGAGTAATCGTCCACAACTCAGAAACTAGGCAACAAGACGGTAAGGAATATGCTGCAATTTCATTATGCAAAACTGGAACATTTTCAAAGATATAAAGAGGTAACAGAAACTAAGAACGAAAGTTTCTTAATTAGAAACAACTAATTGCAAGCAAGTTTGGCTAAAACACTGCAGAGTGAATAGCAAATCTCAGAAGACTGGAGAAAACTGATAAGATGACCTATTACCACGAAACATCTGTAACAGTAGCTGCTATAAAACTACATTCACTGAAAAGGTAGTATTAATCATCTTGAACGTGAATGTTGCATTTGTAAATCCAAAAATAATATTTTGGATAACTGGTATTTGTGCACCATAAGTTTTCCCCTGCAGTCCTGCAATAGCTTCATGTAAAACTTGCATACATTTTCCGAGTAGTTCTAAGAAAACTATCGTTTACCTAACGTTTTATCAGTCATCCTGTAACCCTAATATCGTGCCCGAACATTTGACTAGCAGCTCTTGTCCAAGGTACCCTGAGCTCCTTAGAGTGCTCAAGCAATAACCTCAATCTAACTACCGCATTATATTTCAGACTCCAAATAAAGCTATCCAACCAAGGTGGGTGTTTTAATTAAAGTGAATTCTAAACGCAAAAACCTGAGTGACTAATCAATTAATTCCGCGTAACAGCCTAAGAATTCAAGGACTAGCCTAACCTGAAGCAACACTAGATAATGCCCGCAGGCAAGTTTAATGCCAGAAAGGCGATCCAGAGAATTTAAGCAGCGCGGGCATCCCTAGCAGAAAAGGCTGCGGATTCAACACGAGCATTCTTTAGCGGCTTTGCATATACATATATTCTATAGCAAGCCCTGCCTCATTCGTGAAAGCAGCCAAGAAACACAGTGATTTGAAGTTCAGCGGGGAACGTGAAGAGTTTCACTACTCCTATAGCGTTAGAGGAGCGCTGGCATAGTAACACGGCTTTCAGGAAACCACATGTTTATCTCAAACACACACCAAGCGATTGCAGACTTCTTGCTCAGCAACTCAATCTAAAGCAACGCAATCGGGAAAAAAAGATTTCAACGCCAAGAACTTGAGCACGCGGAGTTATCCGATTAGTGAACCGGGGCCACACCGCTAAGCACGGCCGAGCGATTCCAATTTCACGCCGCCGAGTCCCCATTTCACAAGCGGTCGCTGGCCGGACACTGCCCTCCCTCTGCCTGTACCGCAGGAGGAAGTTGTAACGAGCGTATTTAAATCAGTGCTCTGACACTGGGATTCGTACGCAACTTTTTTCCCACATCGCCGGTTTATCTTCACGAGCTAAACAGATGAACTACTGAAAGCGGCACCCGCCAGGTCCGGACGGATAACGGGAACGGACTACAGCCACGAACAACAGCTCGTGCTGTGTTTGTGTGCCTGCCCACATCCAGCGGGACAGTCACCCCAAAACCCAGAGGGGGCTCGTCTCCCGCTCCGGACACGGCGAGCGAAAGCTGCGCAGCGCGTCCAGCCCACCGGGCAACAACTACCACGAGCAGCCATCTAAATAAGTTCACACACGTGGGCACAGGAAAACCTTACCGACGCGAAAGGGGAGGCCGGGATTGCCCCTCCCTCTCTCCCCACCGCCCCCTCCCCGTCCCGTGCCGTACCTGCTCGGCGCTGCCGGGCTCGTTGAGGCGATGCTCGGCGGACAGGTGGTGCCGCAGGAGCAGGGTGCGCTTGTAGTTGCGGGTGCCCTTGCAGAGCTCGTCGTGTCCCCCGGGCAGGGGCGCGCCGGACATGATCACCTCGGGGGGCGCGGCGGCGGCGGCAGCCGCGGTGCACCAGGCGCAGGACATGAGGCCGGTCTCCTGGCAGTAGTAGAGCCACGGGAACTCCTTCAGCCAGGAGCCCTGGAAGGAGATGTGCAGCTTCTGCAGCAGGGACTTGGGCCTGGCCAGCGGGAAGTGCCGGATGCTCTCCCCCTCGCCGCTGCCCTCCGCCTCATCCCCGCCGTCGCCCCCAGACCGCCGGCTGCTGCTGCAGCTGCCGCCCTCGGCGCCACTGCCGTCCCCCAAGCTGCCCCCTTCGCCGTCCTCCTCGTCGTCGCTGCTGTCACTCAGCGAGCCCCCGTCCTGGACCAGCTCCTTGCCCTCCAGCAGCCCCTCCGTCTCCAGTCCCTCCGCGCCCTCCAGCTCCATCTCCTCGTCCGCCCCCCGCCCATTGAAGTGCTTCCGCGGCCAGGCCGCGGCCT
>VZTN01009022.1:52574-119612 GCA_013400515.1 Erpornis zantholeuca | reverse complement strand
CGCGGCGCGCGCGGTAACGCCGCGGGGCGGGAGCGCCACGGGCAGGTGCTGAGGGGCGGCCCCGCCGGCCTGCACGGCATCGCAGAGTGGGATGGGTTGGGCGGAACCACAGTGGTCATCCGGCCCAACCTCCCTGCTCAAGCAGAGTTAGCCTAGAGCGCATGGTTCAGGATCGCTTCCAGACGATTCGGGAATAACAGGGAAACTCCAGGATCTTTCTGGACAACCTGTTCGCTGCACCACCACTTGCTCAGTTCTCCCTCACTCCCAGTGTGGGGGGAAACAGAAAAGGAAAGGCATGGAACCTTCTAGGTCAAGTTCCAGAATCGCTCCGTATGTGAAAAAATGAGAGAGAAGGAAACCAGAACAAGTGCTCAGGCAGTCACTGTCCACTCTCCAGGGATATGCCAGTTCCCAAGAAAAAGGTGGTTAATTTCCCTAAACACTCTCCTCTGTGCTCTGCCCTGGAGCACCATGTTATGCAGCATGGAGTGCTCCTGTCCTTGGCTTAGTTGTGTCACCTCCCCCTTTATGTGGCACCCCCGCTCTGTTCACTGGGGCAACAGAGCAGGAAACAGAAAAGGCCTTGGTGCTGCTCCGACCCTGTTCAGCAATCACAGCCCATCCACCGACTACGAAGAACAATTAGTCAGATCCAGAACTACAGATAACGGAATATCTTCGAGAGGGATGGTGATGGGAGTCTTCCAGCTGAAGAAGTGCGGTGTTGTCAGTGTCGTGTAATGCTCATACATATATTCAGTAGTAAAAAGGTTACACCCCCCTGTGTCTTGGCCTGGAAATACACAGGGGTCTGGGACAGCTGACCTTAAGCTTTTGAGAAAGGCTTTGCAAGAATACTGTAGAAATTCTATAAACAAGAATGATTTCCTCCTTCTAAAGAATTGATTGGGAAAATGAGATATTTGGTAGAAAATTAATTTATATTCTAGGAAAATTAAGAAAATCTTTCTAAAATTCTACGGGGAGGGGAGAGGAGAGTCAGTTGTGAAGAAACAGAGAAACTGTAAAAGTCAGGATCAGATTTCCAGGAAACGAGCAAAAATCTTATAAATCTAGTAAAGGAGACAGAGGAATAATGGGAAATAAAAGAATTTTTAAATTTGCTGTGCCTCACTGGGGCGCAGGTAATGATTCAGGTCTGGGTCCACTGAAGCAAAGGGTTCCCATGATACAGGCTCCACACACACAAAACAGACCTGCACTACATAAAGTTTTAAGTTTTGTGATGTATCCATAATTTTGCCTTCCTGTGGTACTTGATTCTCATCTGTTGGCATTTGTCAGCTAACTCAGTCCTTACTTCCACTAGAACGTCTTACCCATTTTATATTGTTTTTAAAGAAATATTTTGTGGTGTAGATTCTTCCTCACTATATGTTTAAATCAGTGCAGATTGCGGTGAGTGCATACTGAAAGTTTGCAGTAAGAATCCTTGCTAGAATGCACATTTATAGAGCAGACTGCTTGCAATCTCTGGGAACATTAAGTGCACCCTGGACTGGTCTGTTAAAAACCTACTCCATGGTCATCCAGGAATGACCTGCCAAATACATAGGAGGAATGGTAGCATAATGAGCTGTAGGGCTTCTGTTTTGAAGTACGAGTAGGTGTTGCTTGATTGCGGCAGGTAATCTCGAGTGCTAACAAATCGATACAGAATCATAAAATGATTTAGATTGGAGGAAGCCTCTGGAGTTCATTCAGTTCAAAGCAGGGCCAACTTTAAAGTTAGAGTAAGTTTCTCAGGGATATCCTCTCAGACGCTCCCAGACTGTTGACCTTTTGCAATAGCTCCTCCCAAATGGTCTCATCATGCCTTTGTTGTCATTTCACAATGAGAGATTCCACCACTGTGCAGTGCTCTCAGAAAAAGGAACATAACTGAATCACTGTTGCTAATTTAATTGTTCTAAAATGGCTCTGCCACATTAGAATTGAGATTGCATTGGACTTTTTATTAATTGCGTTTCACTGTCTTCACAGACACAGGTCTCCCTAGGTAATCTTAACTTTTGCATGAGGCTCTTTTTCTTGCTGAGTCATTTGCAAAAATGTACAAACCACTTAGTCCTCATTACAGAAACTCTGGTTTTCCAACTGTTTTGTTGCAAATGCAGTTTTCTATTGTGTTCATAGTAGGATAAAATATTTCAAAAAGCATCCTGAGATGCTGTAGCAAAAATGCATTTCTTTTGTAACAACATTGCAGTTTCTTCTTCAACTTTTCAGTTCCTCTGTCAAACCCACATGCTACTAAGGCTCATAATTAAAAAGTAACCATTGATGTACACCTCATGGTAATTTTTTAACATACCTTTTTCCACAGTCTCTCTCTTGAGAGTCAGTAGTGTTTACTGCCAAAGTTCATACATTTGGACAACAGCCAGGATATCTTTGCTTTGGGACAGTGTAGGTAAGAAATCTTTAGAGGCTAACTGTCTTAGTACTGTAGATGGAAAATGCAGTTTTATTCAGTCTGAAATCTAATTCTCCAGACACAACATGGACCTTCCTTAGCTTTTGTCTCTGATAGTCCTTTGATTCCTTCTGCTTCTTTCTCCTGTGTTACAGGAAGGTGTAGAAATCTTCCAGTGTTCAATTGGAAAGAATCATAAACTGATTCAGCTTCCTGCAAATGAAAAGCCAGTGCTTCACACGAGACAACAGAATTAATAATTGATACCTCAATGCTATATACACTACTGCAGTGTGGCATTTTGCTCCAAATCTAGAAAAATCCAAATATAACTATGCAACTGCCAGTCACTGGTAGTACTTTGTGCAGGGAACACAGTCTAGGAAGGCATTACTTGTTACTTGTTATTGTTTTGTCCAGTATTAAAAAATAAAGGGTCATAATGCTGTGAAAAGGGAGTGAGCATCGCATAAAATCCTGTTCATCACTCCAGCTGTATATATATCTGAGAAGAGTGGTTTATAAAACTTCTTTGTCAGTGAATATAATCACTAATGTATTTCATATTTAATACTACCTAAAGCTCATTCTTCCAAAGCTTTTAAATGTGTGTTTGTATATTCTGCTGAATTAGGTTTTCAGTGAACAAATTGCAGGCTCCCACACAAAAGCGTAGGATCTTTCGCTGTTAGATGATAAAACCTGTTGTGCAAGACTCTGAGGATTAAATTCTCACACTTGCATGATTGATGCCTGTGTGTTATATGTAGAACCATAGAATGGTTTTGTTGAAAGAACCTTAAGTATCACATAGTTCCAATCCCCCCACCATGGCAGTGAGCTTTTTACACACATCCAGTGTCTCCCTTGGTTGTCACTGAGGAGAGTATTTAAAGCCTGACCTAACTCTTACAGAAATGAGTGAGAAATAGGTCTTGCCATGAGAAACATTATGCCATTCCAGTGTGTACCAATCATAAGCATTTTCAACAAAATGCTACTTATAATAATAGCACATTATAACTGGAATGATTTCTATCCTGAAATTCCTGGTGTGACCTAAGAAACACTTTCATGATGAGGCTGACTCTTCCAAGATAGCTTCTGAAACCGATGGATTGTTGTCCTAACCCGAGAGTACATCTCTGCATTAGATGTTCAGTAAGGAAGATTCAAGATTTCTTTCAAAGAACTTTCAAGGCTCACTAACATGATTTTTTTGTTATTGAAATCTATATTCCTAGGCATGTGAAAGTTTCAGTTCAAATACTCCCACATATTGAGGGATTTTGGAAGCTGGAAGTTCACTGATTGGAGGGAAGGCGCTCTTGTCTCAATCAAGCAAAAACATTTCTCTGCTGTGGGGATCACATAGGACAGTGAATGTATTGGAACTGGAGTCTTATTACCAGGGCAGGAAAAAGTGCACATTTTTCCTGATACCCCACAAGTGGAAAAATAGTTCATAGCAGAAAATAAATAGTATAAGCTGTCACTGTGTAGTTTGAACTATGCTGCTCCACAGAACAAGTACCAGGAAGAGAATACAATGATCGAAGCTAAGGAGGAAGAAGTCAGAAACCTTGATGCCATCCTTAGTCTGCAGTTCTGCTTATACTGTGTGCTCAGGTGCCACTGAAGTACACATACCAAAGTAGATTTTGATGGCACGTGTTCAGCTGCCTAGGGAGCACTGAATGCCTTGGGAAGATGTGTGTGTGCTGGAATTTCATTGCTGTCCAACCTGGCACAAGCATATCTGGTCATTTTGCAATCCTTGTTTCCAGATTACAATTGAAGAAGACTTCAAAGTGTAATTTCTAGAATGTTTGAACTAAATTGGCAGCTGTTTCTTAGATAAACTGAATTCGAATTGAGCTTGTGCAATAATTCCTCTTGGAATTAAGTTGTAAGTGATATTTGGAAAAGTAAATCAACCTTTTACAGGTCAATTACTTAATTTTGCACAATCACAAGCTGTGTCGTGTGAAGGAAGGTTAGGAAGGTATAATGAATGAAAGCTAACCATCCATTGTCTGGTATCCGTTCCCTTGCATGCCCTTAGTACCCAACAAATATGAGATAATGTGCATTAACTTAGCCCATGGTGGAAGAATTTTCAGTGTAATCACATTAACTTTGTATTTGCTGAAGAATAAAATATACATGTGGACAGGTGTTGTGTGTGTAAGATGTGATAACTTGTGCTTACTACTAAAGCTCTGGACAAAGAGTGTGTTCCAGATGTAACTGTGCCACTTGAAGGTTTTGCCGGTTTGTACTCACGTTTCCCCTCCGATGCTGCAGTTACTGTTGCCGTAGCTCAGCTGGTAAAAAGGTTTGTTTAGGAGCACTTTCATTTGCTTCAGGCAAAGCGAGCAGGTTGGTTTAAACCCTCCTTGTTGACTAATCCATCTGACTTGTTGGAAGCACACGAGGGAGTGCTCACTTAATTCCTTCTGCCAACAGGGCTGCGGGGGTGGAAGCTCTCGGCAGAGGAGTGGTAAGAAACAACTGGAAGAACGCTAATGTCACCGAGCAGCTGGCACACCTGTCTGCGAGCTGAGTGCCAGCACATGACTTACTCCTGTCTGCGCCCTGGCTATTGTAGCTCTTCCAAACAGGTCTGTGCCTTTTCTGTTACACATTCTTGGCTTAAATCTCTTTCATACTAAGTACTTTTATGCCACTCTGGCAATACAAAACACTTTGAAAGCATCCAGAGCCGTTAAAGCCACCTTATTCAACAAACTATGTCAGAAAGTCTAATGGGTGAGTATCAGTGATGAGTCTTGCAAAATTAAATGCATCATTTCCTTATCCTGAACCTGAGCTGTTCCTGCCAAGAATGCCAAATGCACAGGCAGCACCTGGATGCAGGGTGGCAGTGCTGCCCCTCAGCTGAGGGACAGTCTGTTCTGGGGCTGTGTCACACCGATTTTACACTACTGGGGAAAGTTCCCATCCAGTCAGGGGGCTCCAGCCTTCATTCCCAGCTTGTATATTTTCTCATGGTCATGTGAATGACTTCCTGTTACTCTTAAACCTAGAGGGGTCCAGTTGCCCACAGGCCTCTGAGAGGAGTTTTGTCTGCCTGGCTGTGAAGAGCTGTCCTTACTACCCTCTTTCCAAGTGTAGAGTCTTGGAATCATCATCAGCTTGCCTGAAAGGCCCATGGAATGCTTCCCTTCTTTCATGGATCCCCTGCACTGTCTTTTCCTAATCTCTTTAGATCCTATTTTCTTGTATTTTCATGTTGGAGTTTCTAAACATCCTTAAGAAGAGATTGTGCTTTATCCACCACTGTTGTTATTATGACTACTAACTATCACTTCTTTTGGAAAATTCTGCATAGTCTGATCTTAACATTGTAGCTTCACATGACTGGTTTTTGTTGTTTCTTTTTATCCATTGTTTTATTCTACACAAGGACAGCACTGCTATTTGTTTCAGTCAGTCCCCTGCAGCCTAAATGACTTTTTTTTCCAGTGAAGTACTTGAACATGTGTTTACCTCTAGATAGATATGTTTTCATATGAAGAAAGAACATAGGATTTTGCTTTAAAAATCAATATTTTTCTGAAGTAGGACTGAAAGACCTGATCTGAAGTGTGCTATGGGAGGTTGAAATCTGCTCACTCATTGTGACCAACTGCTCAGATGATGAAGAGATTTTTTTTATTTTTTTTAATTCCTATGGCTACAGCTATGGCCAGTTTAGACTTCTCAAATGCAAGACATTTCCTCTTAACATCAGCCTCTTTTAAAATAATTTAGCGTGTTTATACCTAAGATTTGTTATTCTCTCTTATTCACAGTTTTCTGATCCTTTCATATTCCTTTCTGATCCTAACCTAACTGGGTTAGGTGTCTGTTCTGAACAGTGGTTAGTTCTGAAAGCATCTGGTTTTCAACCTTTTCCTGACTGGAAAAATAGTACATTTTTGTTCTTTCATGTCTTTTGTTTCTTTGGTGGGCCTCCATAGTAATCCTGTATTTTCCAGTCTCCAGCTTGGATGGATGAGCTTTATCAGGCAGGGAATGAGCCGTCAAAGATACACTCTAATCAGGAAGAGAGTGAAGTCCTTCTGGGTACTTAAACAACTGCATTTTCCCTGTGACTTTGATCAGTGCCCCTTCAGTCAGGTTACAGCCTCCTATCATTCTGACTTGCTGACTTTGGGTAATCTGATGTATCCCTCTCTTTATCCAACTATCTAACTCTTGTTTTTCTGGATAATCTTACACATTTTTCCTACTTATAAATCTGCTAGTGGGCCAATGGAACTCTCCATCTAAAGTTACCAAAGTTCACAGAAGGCATATATTTCCATTCAGCCTTCCTCATATTAATTACCAAGCAATTATTAACATTTATCATGGGCTTCAGAATCTCAGTTGGGTGGAGTTAGTCCACACAGTTTTGAACAGGAGTGAAACTTGAAAATTCTACTTACTAAATGTCCTTCTTATAGGACAATGTTTGTGGATTCCTTTATTGGGAGGAGATAAAGAAATTACATGAACCAATTAATTGTTGGCACACTTTGCTAATCCTGCCATTCTACACAGCAGCCATAATTATAACTGTGTTTGCTGGAGGGAATTAAAATGATTCCTTAGAATATTGTATGTAGGATAGCTTTAATCACTCAGAAAATCAAATTTAAACCAAAATTCCTAAAATTGAGTGAAATCTGCCAGCAAAGTTGCTAATGCCAGGTCAGTAAGGAGCAGGGTTAGCACTCTTAATGTTATTACTGCCGAACTCATTATAGGATGTTGCAATTTCTGCTGTTGCCAATACCAGACACAGTCATGCAAATATTTTCCTCTGGCAGTCTGGCAGGCAATGCACAGCTCAGCTGCAGTGCTACTGCAGCATAACACAGGCAGGGACCAAAGGGAAGAGAAAAGTGAAGAGAATCAACTTTGAAGCAGGTTCCAGGAGAAGGAGGGGCAGCCCTGGCCAAAGCCACCCTTGCTCTCAGTAAGAGTGTTCCTTGAGGTCACCACCTGCAGTGTCTCTGAGTTGGCCCTGAGCCCAGACAGCCAAACCCTCATGAAGATGGGACTGGGTTCAAGACGCTGACACTTCATTTTGTCCTTAGAAATGTTCCCTGCCCACTGCACGAGCCATTCCCTGAGCTAATGCTCCCCTTTCTTTTTGTTTTTCCCAGAGCAAGCTAGTGCAAGCAAGGGAAGGACTCCCAGCAGCGGTGGCTGCCTTTGCACTGCCAAAACGTTTCTCTCCACACACAGTGCTACAAGGGGCGCCTACATTCAGTGTTGATGACCTTACACCTAATGCATTCCCCTATCTGAATCAGTATCCTAGCAGGAATGCCCACTGATATCTTGGACACTCTCTTTAAGGCCTGGGAAATTGTTGCCTGAATATTGGTCGATGTTCTCTAACTATTGGAATGGACCTAGAGTGTGTCTCAGAAGCATCAGCACCTCGGGTGCCACCCTAAATTGTTCTTGCGCAATGTCCTTTTTTTTCCCCTCCTCTTCCTCCTCTTTGTGGTATGGACAAGCAGTTGTCCTAATCTACTACATCTTTACAGCTTTATGTCCTGTGGGGAACGTTGTTGCAAACGGGTGTTTCAGAAAGGTATCTCTTATTTTCACTAGAACATCCCCCCATTTTTATAGTATTGCTAAAGTGTGAAGTCTGATGCTTTGTGAAAACCTGGTTTAGTTGGGAAAACTTCAGGCTTACCTCAGTATAACTACTAGGCTTTCCTGGAAGGTATGAGTGAACTGGAAAAAGTTTAATTGTTTTTGTATGTCAGAGAATGGGTGAAGGTATAGTACTTGAGATTAAATCAAAGTGACTACTTCAAAAAAAGTCTTGCAGACACATCCGTGCTTGTGGATTTTCAAAATTACAGTTAGCACCTTTGTAGTAATTTGATTTATTCTAGGGAAGCTACATTTTAAAAACCAGGTGCTAGTGCTAATGCACTTAGCATAGGTCACCCAATCACATCAACACTCATATCAGCAGCTCCATTGTGTTTTCAAGGACATGACATAAAGGTATTAGCTCTTGAGTCAGAAGCCTCTGGAAGACAGAAGAGGTCCTCAGAGAAATTACTTTTGAAGAATTTACGTGTCCACTGCAATTTCCTTGGTGCAAATGCACAAACCCACAGCCAGTTCAGTCTACAGTTTGGGAGCATTTCTGGGTGTTGTGCTGGTACCCAAAAAACAGCTCATGAAGCCAGAAATGTTTATCATTCCTGGCCAGGAGACTTCTGTGTTGGCAGATCTGTTGTGCTCTATTCTCGTATTTCTTACACCTCTTGGTTAGAGCATAGCTACATGCTATTTCTGCTGGGGATTCTTGGCACCAGGGAAATCCATGTGGTATAGGAAGGTTGTAGCAACTCTCCACAACAGCAGCAGTTTTTTAAGGCATGCTTGACGATTAGTAGGGGTTTTGCATTTTGAATACCGATCAAAATTTGGGATCTCAATGTTATTAGGGTGCACTATCATTAAAGGACTGCTCTCAGTCCTCTAGAACAGTGGTCTCAAAATGTTTTGGTAGTGTACCCTTATCACTAAAAAAATGTTGAGCATGCATCCCCAATATTATTTGTATTTTCTATGTATAAATTATATATATCTAATGTCATCGTGATACGTTATGTACATTAGAGAACATAGACAAAAATGAAAATTAAAGAAGGATAAGCTAAAGATAAAATTCATTAATTCATTTAGTAATGGTACAGAATGTATTTTCTTGCTGCACCCCAGTGGATTATCTTGCACACCCCTTGCGTCCACACACCTCACTTTCAAAACCAGTCACCTAGAAGATGGACTAAAACTCAATATTAAAAAACATGACAAAAATGAAGAAAAAAAATATTTACCCCTTGGCCTTAAAGTACCTCTTAATGCAGGTGGTTAAAAACTTTTAAAGCCTGGTCCAAGACTATGGAATTAATTCCCTCAGGAGCTAAGACAATCACAAACATCATCATCCAAATGTAAACAACGTTCTTTAACCTACCTTTATGACATAAATACATTGCAACATATACATTAAAGAGAAGCATCCAAATTATCAAAGCAAATTATCCTAGAAACATCTCCCCTGGGGCAGAGGAAGAGAGAACAAAGGAGGTGTTGCTTAATGCACTACTGGAAAGCAATTGGGTGTTGCTGCAATGGGGTGAGAACGTGAACAGACTAGCGTGTGATAAAAACCCGAATCTGTTACTGTTTCTACTCAATTAAAAAACAGCACCAGTGTGAATTAAATGATCATTTCAGGTCGACAGGCATTATATACTCATTTTTTAATTGGGTACTACTTGTTTTGGATTTTTCTATTGTTTTCTTCCTTCCACAGTGGCATCCTGACTGTAGAACCATGAGTAAATTCCTACAAATCATTGACTCTAGCTGTGTCTGGCTGTAAAATAGCCTAATTTTTTGAATTCATTTCAAGAGGCTTTCTTGGGTAATATTTCAGTACTGCTGGATTGCTTTGTTGGCACAACTTTAAATATAGATCAACCTTTAAATTGCTTGCTTCAAAAAATTGGTTCAAAAAAGTATTCTGAGTTGTAAATTGAGTTAATACACAGGACAGTGAATCACAGCCTTCCTGGAGCTATGGTACTGTCTTAACTAAGGGTGACATTTATTTCATCTTTGCTGTCTGGCTAACTCCCCTAGTTGCTGCATGAGGTGGGACAAAGCTGGAATCAAGAATTTCTCTGCTCCTTTGCACCAGGAAAAGTACTAGAAAATACAGGTTGCCTGCTCCCACCTTGTTTACATACAAGTCATTCATCCAGGATCTGTTTTCCAGATGCCTGCAGGAATGGGAAGAGACTAACTTCATACTTCATCCAATGCTTTCCTGATTATGACAAGAAAGTAGTCTCGGTTTTTGAAGCAATTAGAGCTGGCTAGAAACTTCTACACTGGAAAATGTACTTTCTGGGAAAAAAATTGGTATTTTATAGGCAATTTTTAATTTTGTCATGCTATCTCTATTTGGCTGGTGTTGTTCCTCAAAAATGACATCTCTCACTGCAGCACAGAGTTTTCCCTCTGACTGCCCTGGCTGGTATGTTGTGAAAGATGTAGTTTGACCAGCTTGCCCTGCCAGCGGGAAAGAATGGGACAACTTTTCTTAAAACAACAAACTCTTTCTAACTATGGAGCTAGACTGGAATGGAAAATAAAAATTTAACACTGAGATGACTGGAAGCAAAGATTTTTAGCATTGTTTCAATGTGATTTTATACCATGATGTTTCCTAATTTAAAGCTTTGGAATTCATGTCCTGTGCTTCTCCAGGAAGTACCTTGAAGAAGAACCTTTAAAAAGTTGAATATATAGCCATTGATATATTTGAGTACAGAAGAATAAAGATTGATGAAAAGTACAAACAACTTATAACAATATATATAACAATAAATAAAACTGTGGCAGAATTTATATCTGTTAATGGATTCAGAGAATCACAGAATGGTTTGGGCTGCAAGGGACCTTAAAAATTGTGCAATTCCAACCCCCCTGCCATGGTCAGGGACATCTTCCCCTTGACCAGGTTGCTCAAACCCCCATCCAACCTGGCCTTGAACATTCCCAGAAATGGGTAGTTCACAACTTCTCTGAGCAACCCTTTCAAGTGTCTCATCATGCTCATCATAACAAAGTGTTTCGTGGTATCTGATCTAGGCTTCCTTCAGTTCAAAAATATTGCCTCTTGTCCTGTCACTCATAGATGCTGCTGAAAAGTATCTCACCAACTTTTTTTTGTAAGCCACTTCTAAGTATTGAAAGGCCACATTAAGGTCTCCCCAGAATCTTCTCTTTTCCAGACTGAACAACCCCAGCTCTCTTGGTCTGTCTGCATAGGAGAGATGCCTCAGCCCTCTGATCATCTTCATGGCCTCCTCTAAACCCACTTTAACAAATTTATGTCTTGTCTATTGCTGAAGTCTTATCCTTGGTGATTATTAAGTGCTTTTTTTCATGTAGGAGATGTAGGAATGTCATCTGTCTTTGGGATCATAAAACAGGATGAAAAGGAATAATGACACTTCCCAGTTTCCTGAAGGAAGGGGAGTCTGAATTTAGCTTGATGTAAAACAAGATCTTCCTTGACAAGTTTTGCATAAACCTATCACTTAACTTTTCTGAGGTATTAAATGCTTCTGAAGCTGATCCGAGTGTGAAATAGGGCATTTTAGTAACATTTCCATAACATGGTGTGTAATAGCTCAGGAAGTATGCTAGCAACTTGCCTCCTGTCCACTCTTTTATAAATAATGCATGTTTTGTATCAAAGCCAATATTTTAAATCTACAACAGACATAGAAGGCACAAACAAATGTTCATGTGGGAAAACAAAAATGCAGGATTAACTCTGTTGGTATGAAGTATTTGAATCTTGAATATATTAAACCTTATTTCTGAGCAACTGTTAACTTTGAATGTAAAAGGTTAAAGTAAAAAATAAGCTGTGGTATGATGGCAAGTAGACTGAAAGATTCGTGATTAGAAAAAGTATGACTTTCTAGTATTTCTAGAAGTGTGCCTGAAGAAATCAGTGAAAATTATTGAGAGTTACCATATTGCTCAAAGAGCTGTTACAGAAACATGTCTTATTTTTTTCTCCCTTTTTCTGAAATTCTTGGCCAAAACATCACCACTAGCCTTTTTGGTTATATTTCTTGATTTTCAAATGTGCTTGATGAATTTTTCTACTCTTTTAAGTAAATTAATTAATTGATGCTTGTGCAATGTTTTCAAGACAGAACTACCTGCAATGAACTACAGTAACCTGTAAGTACTGCTGAAAATCTAATCAAAATTCTATTTTTCACACCCAATCTGTAAATGACCCTCAGTACTAGTAGGATTTTACACAGTGCAGATTTTGCCTCAGACTTCTGGACATTCAGTCATTGCTGAATGTTTCTGCAAATCTAACATCAGTTTGGCCTTTACCCTCTTAAAAGGCTAGTCATATTGTCTTAAAAGGAAGTAATATTGTCAAGTTGTATAGGCAATTAAAAATATACAAAGTTTCCTACTCTTGTTCCTTCATCTCTCAGCAAAGGTGGTTTTGTCCTTGTTACTAGGAGGCTTTTGGCTGATGTGAGCAATGCAATAGACACAGATGCAGACTGAGTACCTTGAACTGCAGCTAAGCACAGCTGTTGTTGGGGCTGGAAGCACAGGCACAGAGCATTCTAGTATTCCATGGCCTGTGAGAGCAGGTTAAACCAGCAGTGCTCATGGGGAGAAGAGGACTGCAGACCCATTAGCTACTCCCTGCTCCCCTTCCCCTCCAAATAAAAGTATCTTTGGGCATTGTTCTTGATGATAATAAATAGCTCTTACTATGATCCTACTGTTATGTTCAGGAAGAATAAAATTGCAAATTTGAGTGTCCTGTTCCAATTATACATTCAATGGCATGAAGTATGGGTAGTTATTCACATTACTGAAAACAGGCAAAGATTTAAACAGGCAATGTCTCAGCTGCACTTTGATTCCACTGAATGTGAAGCACCTTCATCCCTTAGAATGTGGACTCAGAAATGGACACTCAATGTCCCAGTCTGTATCATGGGATAAAGCACACATGCTGCTATTTACATAGTTTACAGCAAGTTTTCAGCTCCATGTCTATAAAAAATGACTCATGTTTCACTGTAGTACCCATCTTTGACTTGCCAGCCTTACAGGCAGCAGCAGCAGGAACATGCTCCAGAGCTGGGAAGTTGTTCCTAGTAGCCTACTCCAACATTAGATGATTGATTTAGATGGTTTGCCTGCAATATCTGAAGGTGCTGTTAACTCTAACATTTTCAGGACAGTGGAACTGCACTTCTCTGAGGTTATGACCCTACACCACAGCTAGGAATTAGCATGGACAAAAATCTCACAACCTGCATCTGATGTCTTCAATCTGTCACATCACCAGCAAACCCATGGGACTTGCCTTCAGAGGTCAGGTATCATTGCTGACAGTCCTCTTCCTGTCCTGGATGTCTCATTTAAACACTTATGAGATACCAGGATAGCAACATGTAGGAACAGATCAGTTTCCTGCCTGGATCCACGTAGGACAGCAGGGAAAATACAGCTTGTGATGAGCTAGCAGAGTGCGCCAGCGAACACTGATGGACTTGGAACGTTCTGCCTTGGGTAGACAAGAGCTCTCACAGCAACTAATATGCTCTAGGTNTTTTTCTGTAGGCTCTTGCAAAATGCCTTCAGCACAGCTGGCAAATAATATTTTTTCTGTGGCATCCAGCATCTGATCTCTGCCGGGCACGTGTGGCATGTGGGGTCACAAGCAGAGTGCCACGTCTCTCAAGAAGGGTTTTGGCCATTGAATCAGACCACTTGTGGTTGAAATCCTCCTAGATGATACCACAGACTAGAAAAATTTCTGCATGAAATTCTCCCTCAACATCCTCGTCCTAGAATTTCGTGCAAATAATGTGGTGACCTGGGGTACACAGAGTAGCTGGTTATAGACTTTGAGTGTCTTACTGCTGTGATTCTTTGTCTTCAGTCTTCTTGTTTCACATTCTGACATCTGTGACACTCCTTAGCATTGACTGGTTTCTGCTTTTCATCTTGCTCACACCTTTGGCTGTTGAATGGAGCTGGAGAAAGTCCAGGCTTCATCCAAGTGCCTAATTCTTCAAATCAAATCCATCTTTGCAGGTTTGGTTTTGGCTTTTATTTTGGCTAATGAAGATAGGGATACCAACATTGCTAACAGTGATGTTTGTTATCTTCACAAAATTGTTTCTACCTTTCTTCCACTCTTTTCCAATGCCTTTCTTTTGTTTTCAGTCTTCTGTTGTGCAAATGCATTTTGAACTATTGAACTATAGTTCAATTGAACTATATTTGAACTATTATTCTTTTTTTTTCCTGTCTGATCTCTTGTTCTGTTTACAGCCTATGTCAAAGAATTTGTCCTTTGTATTTTAGTGGGTTGTCCTGGTCCCATATCTAGCAAAATTCTAATAACATCTTCAGCAGGCAGAGTCAGTGTAACAGTCTCAGTCTGTCCCCAGCAAGGGATCCTGGCTAAAAGATCTTTGTCAGGAAGTGATTCCTGTGTCCCAGCTGCTCCAGTGTTTGAGAGATTCCCCAGACACCTTCTCAGTTTTGTGGCCACCTCAGTTCAAATGCAAAGATGAACCTAGCCATGTGTCCCGTGGCAGTTTCTCTTCTCCATGAACAGATTCTTCTATACCTTTCCTATTTTCAGAGTCTTGCCCTTGAAAAAAAACAACTTTATTTTTGCATGTGCATCTGAATCTTTTCTGCCTTGCCTTTATCTTCTTCACCCAGTGGGAAGATGAGTTCTTCCCTTCTCCAAGAATCTTTCACAGAATGAACAATCACTGCCTAATCTTACTTCCTTCCTCTTCAGGTAAGAGTCTTCACAGTTTTCAGTCTTTCTTCCATGCCATTTCCTTTCAGAAATCCCCCTGAGCCAGACTTTCTTTCAAAATGTTTTACTGAAGATGTGATTGCATTTTCTTTAGAGTACTCCCTTAAATAAATGTCTCATTTATTCATATCCTTCTCAATCTTTCAGCTGTTACCATCTGTCATGGGCTGCTTATGTCCACCTTTCCCTTAGCTAGATAATATCTTTTATTCATATATCCCATCTTACATTTCTAACTAGTCTGTCTCCATGACCTGCACTGACGAAGCTTCTCTGTGTGGTTATGTTCCCTTTCTTTTCCTCCCTTCACAGACATTCCTCTGCTATAACTCACTCCAGATTTTCTTAAGGCTATTTTATAGGCTGTTGGCACTTGAGTCTTCTTTTATTTTCTATCATTCACATGAGCTCTTCTACATATTTTTAGTTATTTTTCACAAAACATCTGGCTTGCCCAAAAACCTGCATGCTAAAACCTGTTCAAATAGTTAGCTGTTGTAGCAGTACTCTCCACAGTACACTTGCACAGTGAATATCCTGAATTTGAAGTAAAATGTTTGTGTGATTTGCAAAGGCTTTGACTCTTAAACTTGTAAGCTGTGGTCCATTGTCTACCACTGCCATTATCAGTGTGCTATTTCTGGCAAATACCTTGGCTGTGACGTCGATTATGCTCATCAGCTGTGTCATGTTTCTGGATAGAAGAAATCGTGACTTAGAGACAGCAAGTAAATTTTTTCCACATGCACTCACAGACCAGACAGCCTCTCTGCAAACTGTGTGGTCAAAGCAGGGTCAGCTAAAGCAGGTACCCCAGGACCCCTGGGGTACCTCTGGTGACTGGCATCCAGCTGGGGCTTGTGCCTCCCATCACAGCCCTCTGAGCCCAGCTTGTGGCCAAGGGACAAATCTGCAAACATCAGTACAAATAATTTTTCTAGAGTCTTACATAACATTGGATTCTGGTCTTTGCTCTAACTTTTTTCAAGTCACACTTGGTAGCAGCAAAATTTTATCCATGTGCTATTCATCTGCTTCTTGTAAATTTGTGAGGTTTTTTTTCCCCATAATATCTATACTTGTATTTAGTATTGTTTTTCTTATCCTCATGGGCCTGTTTGGCTGTGATGAGTGCTCTGCTCCTGACACCAAGGGATCAGAATTATTTTGCTGGTACCCAGAGTGTCCTAACTGGCATATGAGACATCCACATGCACTGATGGATAAAGCACAGGATCTACAGGACAGCCATGCCCTACTAGAGAAGTAGATATGGTCAGACAGAACTCTGAGGGCAGTAAATTACTTATTTATGCCACTGAATTGAGTCCCTATTAATAAACCTAAGTTTTTCAACCCTTCCCACTTGCTGAAATGACTACAGGCATTTCTTTCCCAAAATAACTGCTTTCCCACACTTTATTTTATATTAGTAGTCTACAGTCAGCACACCTAGATTTTCTTTGCAAAGTCTGGACTATAACTGCAGATACCAGAACAACCTGCCTGAAGTTTTTTTCAGAAAATAATTTTAGTCTTGTAAATATAGCAGCTGTGGGGAGCTGGTTGCTGCTGATCTGAGCCTGTTTCTAGGCTGCAGGCAAGTCTTTATCCTGCTTCTGGCAAAACAATCTTCTTGCCTTGTGAAGCCTCTCCCTAAGCTTTCACTTTTGCTCTAGCTGCATATGCTGTGTATCAATCTGTGGTTTGCTAATTTAAACTGCTGTTTGTTTATCTCCTTTGTCCTTCAGAATTTGCTCTGGGTCTTTTGCCAAGCTGCAGTGCACACATGCCTGCTTTGTGGAGAAAAACAATTTAAATCCAGGTTTAAGTCAAGAGCTTTTTTTTTTTTTTTTTTGTCTTGATTCTCTCCTTCGTATTGCTACAGATGACATAGATCTTCTGAGGGCACTGAACCAAGAAATAGCTAATCTGTTGTAAACAGTCTTAAAGTGTTGACTTTTCTATGTTTATATGTGTGTGTGTATATATATATATATACACACACCTTAAAGAAATATTGCATATATTATATATGTGTTTTTATTCTAAATTCAGTATTTGTAGGTCTGTAGTGTATTTGAGGGTATGTCATGTCAAGATCTTCTCTCCCTACATCTGCATTGCTGGTCTATCCTCTCCACTCTCTGTCTGCCATCTGAGAGGAGGTGGGCCCTAAAGGACTGTGCTGCTCACCTCTCTCACATACTAGGGAATGGGTGGGAGATCATAGAATCATAGAATTACTTGTGCTGGAAGAGACCTTAGGGTCCATCTGGTTCCAACCCTCTATCATGTGCAGGGACACCTTTCACTAGACCAGGTTGCTCAGAGCCCCGTCCAACCTGTCCTTGAACACTTCTAGGGATGGGGAGTCCACAGCTTCTCTGGGCAACCTGTGCCAGTGCCTCACCAGCCTCACAGTAAAGAATTCCTTCCTAACCTCTAATCTAAACCTCCTCCCTTTCAGTTTGAATCCATTCCCCTGTCCTGTCACTACATACTCTTGTAAATTGTTGATGGCTAAATCTCAGACTAACTAAGGACAGGGACTGAAAGCCCCACTAGCCTGGTAAACCAAAAGCAAAACAGGAAGGTGTGGTGAACTGTGATGGCCTTTGCTCCACCACTTCTCTGTATGACAGGTATCTGTCCCAGCCTTGCCTGGAAATGACAGAAAGGATCATATGGGAAGTTAGAGCAGTGTTTGCTGTCAAACATCTTTGAGGAAATACAGTGCTGATGGGCTAACAAGAATGGCTTCAATAAGAATCTGTTAACATATGCCTGAAGCTAAAGCTGGGCTTTCAACATAAACCAGCTGATATAAAAGCTTTTAGCATATTTGTGTCAGAAGGTCTCCTGTAGTCAAAAAGGAAAAAAAAAAGTTTGCCTCATTCAGCTTCCCTTCTGTAAATAGAAGACATCACTACTTGTATAATTAGAACTGAGTGCAGGATGCATGTTGGCATACACAAAGCAGTAAGTCTAAGGGAACAATTCATATTTAGTCTAAATCTCTGCTTAGAGAGAGGTTTAGGTGACACACTTCACAAGGTTTTCTTGTCTGGAGTGAATGGCAACAGATCAATAGGACAGAGGAGTTTTTTACTGCCAGTAGATACATATTATTGTGTACAAAACAGGTGTTGCCCATTGTTCCTGTAAATAAAGAAAGAGTTCCATGATCTTTCTCACTAGAAAAACGTAGGACCTTGGAGCCTGACAATTCTGTAATGACAGAAGGGGGGTGAGAGTTACCTGACCCCACTGCCCTGTGCCACAGCCTCAGTTGTAACACTGTTTTGAAGAGAAATTACACCTGATGCATTTCTTCCAGTTGCAGAAGCTGTTTTGCTGCTCTGAGCTGTTTTAGTGAGTTATAATTTGAGGTCCAGCATATCCAACCTCCTGCTGTGCTGCCCTTCTCTTGCCATGAAAGACATGCTGAGCTGATGAGGGTGAAACTCGGGTCTTTTGCTTTCATGCAGGTTTTTAAGTGGAAAGCTGTGGTGAACTGTCCTGGCTGAGATTTTGAGGTAATCTTCCACTACAGTTCCCTTCAGCAAACACTGCAGTTTTAATACCAAGTAGCTGACAAAGTGGTTGTTAACAGGGCTGTAAAAACGGTCTATGAGTTGTAAAGGCAATACAGAACCTGGAATTTGAGACCTTTTCTTATGAAGACCCTCAGCCAACAGTCATCTTAGGGAAACACATCAATGGAAAGGATGGAGGCTGAGCAAAGCCATCACAGGAGGTCCCTCATGGCATCTGGCTCACCAGGCTGGTGCCACCCTGGCCAGCACGGCGACTGAAGAGAGGAACTCAACCCCCGCAGCGGATTAGGTGAAAAGGAGTTGCAGGGCCATATATTACTGCTTTGCTCAGAAGATGACAGTGGAGCCTGGAACATTTCAATTTCTCTTTATGTATACAGGCATGAGCGTGAGCCACAGACAAAATGGTCTTTATAAGGCAACAATTCTGGGGCATCTGGGGCAGCACTAAGGGGATGATCTGTGCTCTGCCACAGCGCAGCCGCGGCTGGGTGGAGGAACCTCACGCTCCCCCACACTCATTTTCCCCCCCTAGGTAAAATGGGGGGCTGGGTGTGCTGACTGTACTGGGAGCCTGTGCACAGGTGCTGGAGCAAGGTGGGGCCGTTCCAGGTGAGGGGGAGCTCAGGGTGATGCCTTAAATGGCTACCTAGAAACAGAGACTAGACAGGAATAAAGGAATAAAGGAGGGATTTATCTGAAAGGCCTTCAGAGGTACACTCTGGGCTCCAGAGGCTCCTGCCTCAGTGGATCCCAAAACAGGACAGTGACAGGTCATGAGTTCTTCACACTTTTGTATCAGCATAAATTCACCAGCCAGAACCCAGCCAATGATGGAATTTCCCCAAGCTTTACTCCCCTCCCCAAGATGATGGTTTACAGTTCTTGAGCCTAGGATGGTCTGGGTTTCCTTGGAGAGCAAGCTGGAGAGGCTTTGTTATATCTATCTTAGCATGAGAGAACAGCACTTAACAAGCTACAGGAAACCTGAGAGTTACACTAGGAGTACAGGATTTGAAAAAGATAAAAGTTAAAACCTAAGGCATCAAGGGTCCTGCAGATCAGCATCCCGGCAGCCACTGTGCAGAAGCAGCCAAGACTGGGTTGTGTAGCTGAGGGAGGATGAGAGAAAAGTAGTTTGCAATTCTTGGCAGCAGCAGAAGCTGAATGAAATGCTATCGGCATTACTATGGTGGTGGTCTCTGAGCTGCACAGAAGCCAGGATCCCCGCCTGGGATTTGGAGGTAATTTCTTTCTAAATGACTGGGTCGCTGTTTTCTGCCCTTAGTTCTATGGCCACTTACACAGAGGGAGAGCATAGGGCTCTGCTAGAGCCATTTTTTGCCCCTGACAGGTTTGGATTGGTTACAGTAACCAGAGGCTATAGTCTTTTCTCAAAGGTATTTGGTATCAGTCACCCTCAAATTTGGCTATCCTTGTTGTGCGACCATAGTTGCTTTGCATGCATCAGTGCTCTGGAGCTGCATCCTTCCTCTTGCATGTCCTGAGGACTTCTTTCTGACATGACAGAGGTACAGGCTATCTGATTTTTTTACCCAGAAGATAATGCATGCTTTGAAAAGAAATACACCTTACACCAAAACATTTTTACTGAACTTCAGGCTGTCCTGGAAGTCTACAAAAGACAGAAGAATGTTACACAGAGAATTTAGTACACATTAAAGTGAAACAAAACCCAACAAACTATTCAAGATCTGTAAGCAGTGGGAACCATATATATGAGATTTACTTATTATGTTTCAGCTCTCTGAGGCAATGTAATATAGCTGCAGCTAAATCTGAAATTTTACGTCTTCCTCATGTTGAGAGGCTGAATGCATCATAACAGTAATTCTGCCAGGCATGTTTTGGATGATAAAGGCAGCATATGAAACCTGGGAAATGCAACAGGGCTGCTTGACTTCAGACAGCAGAGTTACGTGGACAGAGAAGACTCTAGAGCTGGTGCACTGTGCAGTCAAGGAAGGACTCTACATTTGAAACAGTCCCCATCACCCAGCAATAACTGAGACAAGTAGATATGGTAGAGATGAAGTGGTTGGATGCATTCAGTGTGTGGTCTTCATGAGTGGTAAATGGCGTGAAAGATTCTTCATAGAATCACAGAATATCCTGAGTTGGAAGGGACCCACAAGGATCACCAAGCCTAGCTCCTGGCCCTGCACAGCACCATCCCCAAGAATCACACCATGTGCCTGAGAGCATTGTCCAAATTCTTCTTGAACTCTGTCAGGCTTGGTGCTGTGACAACTTCGCTGGGGAGCCTGTTCCAGTGCCCAAACACCCTCTGGGTGAAGAACCTTTTTTCTGATATCCAACCTAAACCTCCCCTGACTCAACTTCAGGCCATTCCCTCGGGTCCTGTCACTGGTCACCAGACAAAAGAGATCAGTGCCTGCCCCTCCTTTTGCCCTTACAAGGAATCCATAGACTGCAATGAGGTCTCCTCTCAGTCCCCTCCAGGCTGAACAGACCAAGTGACCCCAGCTGCTCCTCATACGGCTTCCCCTCAAGTCCCTTCACCATCTTCATGGCCCTCCTTTGGACACTCTCCAAGAGCCTTACGCTGTTACTATGGTGTCCAACACTGCACCCAGTATTCAAGGTGAGGCTGCCCCAGTGCAGAGCAGAGCAGGACAATCCCCTCTGTTGCCCAGCTGGTGATGCTGTGCCTGGTGCACTCCAGGACACAGGTTCTTGAACTCATTGGGGAAAACATAAAAGCCCATTAATACCACTTTCACTGTAATTTTCTGGACTTGTCTGAACTCACTGTGTAACTTTTATTATTCACATTTCTTACTGTAGATTACATGTTCTTTAATGAGAGTCAAGTGTCTGGGCATGGGAGTAAAACAGCCAGATTGGAAACCTAACTGCTCTCCAGGTTAGACAGCTGAACTCTCAACTTGAGAAAGGGGTCAGATTCAGCAGTGTTATATCTGTACAAGTTCCCAAAGGAGTGACAACATGAAACAGTTGCCTTTTCTCACAGGAGTTTGTGAAGATTCTGAAAATGGCTCAAGAAGGTTAAGCTCCTCTGAATCTGGGGTGTTTCATTACTGGAAGGGTTTGATTCTGTATTTACTCAGTCTAGTTTTATTATTAATTTCAGGAGAGTTAATCCTGATCTACTCCCACACAGGTAACAACAGAAGCAAAAACTTTTGCAACTCTTGAGACTATCAGAATGCTCCTGAACAGATTAATAGATGTGAGTTAACACTGAGGAGCTAAGAGCTGCTTGTACATGTACATGTAGCAATGCTTCCTGCCTCATTACATGGAAAAGTAAATATTATTCCCATTTTTCCGGTTAGAGGAGGGGCACACAGAGATTCAGCAACCTGCCAAAGGTGAAGGTGGCAATTGTTGGAAAAGCTTGAAATAAGATCTTACTTGTGACTTCTGAGTTCTTTGCACATAGAGACACCTTAGAGTATGTCAGGACATGGATCTGCTCTGGTCAAGACTGTGGATAACCATCCACTAACTACCCTAATGCAGGGCTGATGTGAACTCATGATTGTTTTTCTGTTGAATTTCCCAGGATAGTAATGTTAATGCCATCTGGGCAAGGACAGATCACACCTGATCTGGGGAAAAAGAAAAGTAAAAAAAGAAAAAAAAAGGAAGCCTTTAGGGACAAAACTGCTCCTTCAAACTTATTTTGAGCATACTTGAACTGGCAGAAGGATTTTGCACCACTTCAACACCTTTTGTCAGATAGCTGTGAGGCATTTCAGCTGGCATCAGGAGCCCTCCCCGAGGAAATAGCACCCCGTGGAGTCACTGCTGGGTGTGACAGCCCTGGAAACAAAGGAGCAATCAAATGCCAAGCCTATCTGATGTTTTTTTCCATCTGTTTCTCTACCAGCGTGCAACATGCAACTCTCGACCATCTCAAGGGAAGCAAATCTGTGTGATCACCTCTTTGTCTGTGTGTCCCTGCCATCACCTTTCAGCCTACTGCCTGCTTCGACCACACTTAATACAAGGATATATGTCTCAATACAAAATTATTTTCCTGCATAACCCGGTATAAATAAGTTACCAGGGAGAGGAGAGAACTGAATTTGAGTGGGCATGAGATCCTCCCTAGTGACTTCTGATCCTGACGGCTGAATCAAACAGCTGAGCTTGGTGGAGAGCACAAAGCTGACAACCATGTGTACCAAGAACTGTGTTAAGATTTTATCTATACAAGACAGCCTATCAAGAAACAAAAATCCTCAAGATAAAGGACTCATTAGTACACTACAAATTGAACGTGTTGGGGAAGAAGTGAGATAATGAATGTAATGAAGAGTGGATTTAAGGTCCACATTGTTTTTCTATCAATATTTGGTTTTTATAATGTTATAATTATGGGGTTTTTTTTCCAAGCTGTTCCACAGATCTTAAGTTTTAGCCTGTAGTATCCCCCACAGATTTTGAGATAGGAAGGTACTTAAAGACTCCAACTGTATGTACTTAACTGTAAGTCAAGCTAGCTAACCTATTTACTCAGGAAAATAGGTGTTCAGGAAGGTCTTTCACGTGGTGTCAACTGAATATGTGTTCCTTCTGCAAGCAAAAAGCACTGACATTTTTTAATGTAGAACAAAGACACTCAGACTGCATTTTGAGCAGAAAAAACCTGAAGTTTGAGAGAGATATTTTAGGTTACCTCCTTCACTCAGCACACATGCTCCTATTTTAGGGTTTCTTGAAGAATAAAAAGATACTGGAGACACCAAACCTTCTTTCACTCTTCAACTCCTAAGCAGAAAGAAGTGGACAGACTAACCATGGATATGGTCTATGGCCCCACTACCTAATTACAGTGTGTGTCAGCAGCAACCTGTACAGCAGATGTTTTCTGATGTTTGCATGTGGGAGAAGGAGAATCAGATCAGACTTTACAGTGACACTCCTTTGGTCTTGATCTGGGGCTCTGCAAACGCTCCAAGGCTTTAAGGGTCTAGCTTTCCTTCTTGGTAGTTACTGTCAGTCTTTAATCTCAGTTCAATATACAATATACAAGGTTCAGAGCTGCAAATGCTGCTGATATTTCAGTGGAGAGAGGTGCTACGGATGGGAAGGAAGAGAGGGAGAAAGGAAGGAAGAGAGAAATTAGAGGAGTGACAGAGGAGGGGTGGGAGGAAGACTGGCTCACTGTTATTAGATTACAAAGACAAGCGCTTAGACAAGGAAATTATTTTACTGCTTGTGCCACTGTAATTATTTCCCCTCTGTGCATGCTTAGGATGGTGCTGATTGTAATGTCAGAACAACAATTAAGGCAAATGTTATGTTCTCACTGATAGGACAGCACAAAAGGAATTTAAAGGAGAACAAAACTGCAATTGCACAGATCTACTATTTCCTAACTTCTAAGTGCCTGAATTTACCATCCAAGGATCAGTAGTTTTAAATAGCTTGAGTTTACTGAGTCGATGCAGATTATAAAGCTCTTGGGATCAGAAGAAGGCAGAGAAGCCTCTCAAGTACGGTGCCAGGAAGCTTCACACCCAAAGCAGTGACAGCTGGAGGTGGGGATTTGAGGCTGCTGTCAGTTTTTAGAAGATTGATGTGTTTGGAGAACAGGACATCATGTCAGTAGCAGAGTAGAAGCAATCTTTTATCCGTGGTGAGTAGTCTGATGCAGAAAGCAGCACCTGAACATCAGTTTTGCTTTGCCATAAGCAAGAAACCCACCTTCCAGGCCATCACAAGGATCCCTCTGACCAGCTTTTACTGGTCCCACAGACTTCAGTTGCTGTCTGCCTTCCAAAGGTCAGCCATGAGAGTGTTCCCCAGAGGGTCCTGCCCAGCTGGTTAAAAGCTCTTTTCTGACATGAGCTTCAGCCTGTGGACTACACAGATTATTAAAATCACAGCCTCTAGGTCCTATACTTTCAAGGACAGTAACTGTGTAAGTTTCAGCTGTGTTCTTCCTGGTACCTGTCCTTGGAGGAGACTCTGTGGTCATGATTCCAAATGGATGAAGGGGTGTAACTTTTTCCCAAGTTCCGTATGTTGTTTGTGAAGGAAATAAACAACACACCCAGGCAGACTGAGCTGCTGCTGGGGTGCACACAGTCCCTGTGGTATGCTGTCAGAGGAGAGGGGGAAGTGTCTGAACTTGATTACTCTGCAGAGATTGTACAGAGTGTCTGAGCAATATGTCACATGGATTGGATTGCTTCCCAGGGCCAAGTGCTTGAAATTATGATGAAGTGGCATCTATATTCCACCTCTTGTTTTTTTCCTTCCAACAGAACTTTTCTTACAGGTTGCCAAAGGAGAAGACAGTTTCCTTTTCTTGCACTTATAAGGCATATGGGCTTCAGTGTGAGCAGAAGAAGAAACTTAGCTAAACCAGTGTTTTCTTATTCACCATGTCATTCCTGAAATGTGATCTTACAATGTGTTTGTAAGAACAGTACTGCTGTTCCATGAAGCATTAATGCATTCAAGTGACTTTAAGGAGAAAGGATGGGCCTTGAGGTCAAATGTGTGCTGGAGTTAGGGCCAGCATTGAGGAAACCACCAAGGCCATAGAGAGAAAGCAAACAAATTGTGTAAATAAATGAGTGAGGCTTATCAAGGCAGAGAAATACCTAATGGGGGAATATAACAAAGACATAATAATGTGATGTGAATGATAGTAATATGTCTAATATTCACACAATAACATTAGGACATATTATGTTGTATTATGACATAAAATATAATAAAAAGACATAAAAACAAATAACAGAGTCTGGGTCTCATGAGTAGTGTCCAGTGAAAAGATGAGGAAATAGGCACAAATTGAAATACAAAAAACTCTGTTTAAGTATAAGAAAGAACTTTCCTTACTGTGAGGAAGATCAAACGCTGGCCCAGGCTGCCCAGAGAGGTTGTGGAGCTTTTCCTTGGAGGTATTCAAACCCCAAAGAGGCACTGTCCTAGGAAACCAGTTCTAGGTGACTGCTTTGAGCAGGGGGTTGGAATGGAAGACATCTGTGATTCTGTGAAATCCACTTACAAAGCAAGTGAAATGTGGCAGCCTTAGCAGCACTGTCCCAAGTAACAGCTAAATCATCACACTGAGAGTCTAGAAGCTGCATTTGAATGCTGAAAGGCATCAATGCACACTGGAAATCCTGCATTAGTGATGTGATATAATGCTCTAATTAAATAGCTTATGAAGGATTGTAGTGAACAATAGCTCAAAGATCTCTTGTCCCTGTACTGTAGGATTTGATCACTAGTGACTAACAAAGAAAAATTATACGTCGGTACTGATCAAAACATCATAAAACCAAAGTGGAAATCCATGCTTTGGCCACTGTCCTGTGCTTCAGTTCTGTGCACACAGCTATGATTGTTGCTTAGCCTTTCATGAAATACAAGGACTGGAAACAGCTGAAAATGCTTTTTAAAAAAACTCTCTTATGGAATATTGTGCTTAAAATATTACATGTGTATTGTCACAGCAACTTCTTGGGCACAGCTCAATGGAGATTGTGCAGTGTTTCAGTGCCTGCAGTTTGTGAGGCAGAATCATCATTAGTTAAGGAACCTTGACCTTTCGGGCTCATTTTTAATGCCGTATTTCAATGAATGTCATTTTAATGGAGCATGCATATATAAATAAAATCTGTGTATCCTCTTTTTTCATACTTTGTGTTCTCAGGCTGAAGATCTTTCTCGTAATTTTTCATTGAGGTTTAAATTCCTTTCTGTATCTTGTCTCACCCTTCCATCATTCCTTAGATACCAGAGCATCCTATGAAATCTGATCCTGTTGGCTTTAATCTTTGGCTGGCCATTTATGTACTGAATGGAGAGGCAGGGCAACTACAAACAAAGGCTGGGATCATGATGGGGAGGCAAGAAGGGGCAGAACTTTGCAAGTTTTACTCTTTTTTTATCCACCTTTTTTTTTAAGACATTTTACATTTAAAACGTCAATTTTTGTGTGATTTAGTTACTTGACACTGGATGTCGCAAAGGGCCCACCTGCTACTCGTAGATGTTATACAGCTGCATTAATAGTAACATACTTGTTTGTAATAGAAAACCCTTCTTTGACAGCAAACATCTTTATGTTGAACTACATGGTGGCTGTCGTGAATACATTTACCTCAGTCTTTCCATTAGTCTTTGATGCTAATCTAGAAAAATTGTTAGATATTAATCACAGCGTTGAAATAGATTACTGACACAAAGCCCATTAGAGCAATCAGTGTTTGATCTTAGACAAAAGAAACTTCATCTGCCAGCATTTGGAGGTGAGAGGCTGAATTCACTGAACACAGAGAAACATAAATTGTGTCATTAGCATTTATGGACTATTTGTGTTTATTTTGTGCTGAAAGGGCCATTTCCGTTCTGGTATCGCTGCTAATTTGGAAGAACTCCAGCATCGGTATGAGCTCAGAGCCACTGCAGGAGGTGGCACCTGTGGTCAAGGCATTGAACTGGGAGTTGGAAAATCAGAGAAGGATCTCCTATTCTACCTCAGATCATTCTTGTAAATTCTCTATACAGCCCAAGCCAGAAAAGCCTAATGTGGAACCCAGGTGAATTTGGGAATTTGGCCACCTGGATGCAAGTGACAGCAAACCTGCTTCATCCCACAGTATCTACTCTTCTGGGATACCTGCGTCTTCACCTGTAACATTTCTAAGGTGCCCTCTTTGTCTAGCCTATGCTGGGAATGTTGTTGCTATTTTATTTCCCTATTTGGTCTCATGAACTGCACATGCCTGCCCTTCTATAAGGGACTATTCTGATAGGTGATTGTGCCTAATTCAGACCATTCACAGCCTGCAGCAAAGACAGACATACACAGTGGAAAGTATCCCGATGTAGGGCTGCTGGTGGTGCCAGTAGTGCTTTCTTTATATGAAATACCTTTGACTACAATCCTTAGCCCTTTGCCCACAGGGTAGCAGACTACAAATGTGAAGCAGTATTGCAAAAGCTTTTGTTTACATGACTTGGTCAGAATTAAAGTCTTGCTTGTTTAAACTTCCAGCACCAAGTATCTTCACCAGCTTTGCTACATGAATCCTACCAGCACACCTCCCAGAGACATCACTCAGGCCAATTTCCAACCAGCCTGCTCAGTTTTCCTCTTGGCAGAGACGACTGAAGCAACTGGTTTTTAGGCAATAAGTCTGATATTCGATGAATCAGAGGTCTGTATGCAGAAGCCCTGTCTGTGCAGAGAGTACATGCAGAGGAGGCCTCTGCTCCTCCAGCAATCTCCTCCAGGGACAGCCGGTTTTTACAAATCCCCCCAAAGTAACCCAGTGACAGTCCTGATGGTACATTTGCACTGTAAACTGCTGAAACCTTTTCACCACAGATCCGTGTGATACGGCTGCAAGGAATATCCCTGTCAGACAATTTCAGCAGTTACAGAGAGATAAAGCCTGGAGGAGAATGTGCTATTTCAAATGCATGCACATATATTTATTTTCTAATTTGCTAAGGTTTAAGATTATGCAGATATACAGCAGTGGTTTAGCCGGGAGTTAAGGCAGCTGTGGAGTGTGTGCAAACATAAAAGGGTGTGTTGTTCTGGCTTCTTGTTTAGAAAAGCCATTAAGGTTTGAGGGTTGGTTGTTGTTTTTTTTTTTTTTCTGAAATGCATGCAGCAGGATGAATAAAGACTGGCACAATGCTGTATAGAGGTGATTTTAAAGGATCATTTGAGAAACTAGTGCTCTCCCCTGACTGCTCTTGCTGAATGCTTGGCCAGACAACTGAGACCCCATGGCTCTCACCCATCATTGCTGCAAAGCCCTGCCTGTTGAATGGCCATTGGAGCTGAGGAGTCAAAAGATTGCTCTGAACTGCCATGAGCGTGATAGGAAGGAGATGCTTAGAAAATGTGACTAATGGTCTTCAACTGTGTTATCAAAATATGTTTTGTGTATTGACTACAAATGCCAATGCACATTTAAATGCTGTAGAGTAACACCTATGCCCTTGCACGTGGAAGCTCTCCTGGTTAACAGATAATCCAGGAACAACCTGGACATTAAACAGCATCATACATAAATGAGTAACCAATTAAATTATCATCCTAAGGGCTTATAGTTAGTGGCCAGCTTTCAGGCTTCGTCATTAATTTCAAATTCTGTGGGAGAAGTAACTTCTGCATACTGATTGCAGCAGAGCTGGGAGGCTGTGAACTCCACCCACTGGTGACCTACATTTTGGCTGTCTAGTCAGCCTCTTCCCAAGAACTACCTACCACAAGCAGCCACTAGCAAATTACTGAGCCTGCATCCAACACTCCTAACCACACACAAAACAGCTCAGTTTAGGAGAGTCTTGCCAAAATAAGCACATCCTCATTCGCATTGGAATGGCTGTCTGAAGGCAAAGGCAGTTAAATATTTCTCTGGAAGATGTTTTTTTTCTTGCTGGAAGGTAAAAGGTCCTGGTTTCCATGTTGATGTACTTCCAAACTCCATCACTTTCATGCAGAAATCCTTGTTCTGGGATACACATTGAAAAGGTTGATCTCTGGGTCTTTTTTCCTTAACATGGAGCAGGTGGAATGAAGGCATCTTTGAAGGGTCACGACCATGGAAAACTGAGTTCAGCATGCCTGAATTAAAGCAAAACAAAGCCCAGTATACTCCCTACTTTGCCCTTTAGTGTATCCTACTTGCCCCTTCCCTATGCTTGGCTTCACTCTCACCCAAAAGCTTTGTCCACACCTGAGGAGGTATCGGGGTCAGAGTGAAGATGGCCAAAGCTGTTTCCTTGGTCCTGTTGCTCCAGCTGTCAGCAGAAGCAGGCTGTCATTGCTTATCTGGCTGCTAAATCCTTCACAGCTCCACATGTAATGTCTTACAAACATTTTGGAACTAACTAATGCACAGTTTTGCAAACTACTCCTATGAACCTGTGCCTCTGCTTGTAGTATATCTTTTCAGAGGCATGGCAGGCAACTGGCTGCCCAAAGTCATGAAGTTTGGGGGAGCAGAGTGGGAATTGGTTCCAGCAGGGATGCTGAATATCCTGAGTGACCAGTGGATGTTATGGAGGGTGTGGGTGTGTGCAGCATCTGGTATTTCTGTGTTTTCTATTCTCTGCCTAAGGGCTGGGTGAGCAATGACCAGGGTTTGCAGTTATTTTTGAGGGTGCTGGCTGTAGGTGGAGTGGGTGAGTGCATATCCTGGTGCCTGGTGGTCTCTGGTGAATGGGTAAATGGACATACAGTTCTGTGGAGGAGGTAGAATGTACTGGAGGCTGGGAGAGAGGGGCTGTAACTGGGGCATTCTGGAGGACAGAGGTTTGCAGTTAACCTGTGATTATTTTAGGAGAACAAGAGAGCTGAAGGAAATTTTTCATCCAAAAGAGGAGAGAGCTGTTCCTCTGATGCAAGGAGTCACAGTGATGGCAGGTGAGAAGATTTTCAGGTGAGGTTCTTTGTGAGATGCTAGCATTCCTCTCCCTGTCTGCTCAGGAGGCAGCAAGGGAGTGGTTGGAGACATGTGGCTTCCGCTTGGCTGCAGCTCTGCCCAAGACAAGGAAACCCTTGAGATGAGATAAGGCAGATCTGATAGGGAGCTTGCGTGTTTTCAACTTTCCTTTCCCTCCACAAGAAAAACAAAAGAAAGGGAAAAGGAAAGTCTTGAGAGAAAAAAAAAAGGTATAGGGTCGAAGAATACCACTAAGAATCAGTATTTTCATTTCTTTGCCATTAAAAATATTGTTTTGCTGCTTTGAAAGAACACCAATTGTTTAATTGACCCCAAAAAGGAAATGGATTTTCTGTTCTTTTATAAAAACCTGATGTGCTGACATTTTTCATGCTGAACTAGAATTAAAACAGCCACAGTGAGAAAACTCAGTGTATTTTATTCATCAAAGAACTGAGACTATTTTGAGGGAGGGATAGAGGGAGGCTGTAGTTTCATGTTACATTTTCTTTGTGAGAAGTGCAGCCCTGGATGTGTTTTGTTTTGAATTTGTTTTTTTTTTTGGAGCTCTTTAAGGCAGTTAAAAGATGGGCTCACTGATCCGGTTTGCCGGGCACACAGTCACTGTTGGCACAACTGCCAGGGCAGCAGAGAGCAGTGCACGGCAGGGGACAGACAAGCCTGTCAGGCTCTGTCAGAGAGTAAAAGGTAACATAAAACTGGAACATTGTGGGTTTCTCATAAGTGAAAGGCAGTCATTTCTAGAATTAACTATGATGTGGGGTTAATGATATCCATTGACACTGTGCAAAAGCGGAGGTTGGGAGGAGAGGAGGAATCTAGGCCTGAAGGAAGAGACCCATGTTTATTATCTGGGTGTATTGATACTCACTGTTTTGGTTGCACTGCATGTTTTAGTAAACACTCCCACAAGTTCATCTCTAGAAAATAGAACTGTTTGTTCTTTGAGATAACTGCTCATCGTCTTGGGATGCAGAGAGACTTCAGTGTCCCATGACATTTTGGGAACACTGGCCTCTTAAATTGGCCTTAAATCTGTATTTTTGCTCATAGGAGAGGCTGGTCTGAAACAATGTTTCTTTATGCACAGGGACTTCATTTCTATCCAAAATGACCAAAGTCAGGTAAGCTGAAACTGTGCTGGTCACTGTTGATACAGTAAAAGTCCACGGATTAATGTTGCATAGCCACTTTTTGAATAGCTGGGAGAACAGGTTTCTCGCATGCATCAGTTAATTAAGGGACAAGTTTTAAAGGCAGCTGAGCATGAATTATGGCAAGGCTGAATTCCTTGTCATCTGAGTCACCTGTGGAAGAAGGAATTGAAGGAGTCCTTGTGCAAACATACCCTTAGCCAGAGTTTGGAGGGCTGCCTGAGAGGCAGCGAGGCAGCTGGGACTGGCTGAGGAGTAAGGACACCCCAGTCCCCTCTCTTTACACTGATGTGGCCTCAGAGACTCTGCCTAAGCTGGAGCACTCAGGGGTGCTTTCCAAGTCCCACACTGGAAATGATGTATCAATAGGAAACATCAAGATCAAGGACACGAGGGAATGCAAGCCAGTGGTGATCAGCTGGATGTTCTGTGTTAAAACAGGTTTGTAAAAAGATTTAGAGACACAAACCTACAGAAAAATCACCTTGATCATATTCTTGCCCTGAGAATTAAAAGAAATTACAAAGCATTTTCTTCCCTTTGAAATCTGAGGCCTGTAAATAACTGCAGAAGTAGATCTATCCTGACAAGAATGTTTGCGAAGGTGTAACAGCACAAATCTACAGTAGAAATCTGATTCTCAGAGTAGAAATATGACTCTCAGTGTAAAGGCTCAGGTAGAAGAATACTGAAATGGTGTGTGACCTCTTGGTCAATCAATATATTAATTCTCAGATTTGTAATGCTATTAATTTTTTTCATTAATTGCTGATTTGTAGAAATAATCAATTAATTATTTCATATTAATGAATTCATAGAGGAAATATGCACAATCACACATTAATTTTTAAAAATTTTTAATCCTGATGGATCTACTTTTTTATGGAAGACAATCAAAATGGAATTAGTCTTGGGCAAAATAAAAAAAAAACAGGAGAGAGCAACAAATAGCAAGCAAAATCTGAAATATTTCAAGCATTTCAAAGATATTTTACTTCTCTAGAGGAGCTGAAAGGAATAGAGGAAAACCCATGCAACATTCCCACTGCATTTTAGACATTTATTGCTATTTTGAAACTAATCAGAAATTACAAAGAAGAGGAATTTGAAAATCTAATCTAAGAAAATTAAGATTAATATGCCATCAATAATGAGCTGTAACAGTACACAGGACATTATATACACAAGTATTAAAGAACTTGCATTTGTTGTTTAGAGAATGCTATAGAGAATATGTGCATGTGTATGTGTGCAAGTATTTGTGTTTGTGTGTTTGGACACATATACATATATATGAACAAGTAGTTGTAAAAAAGAGAATATGCACAGGTTGTGGTGGGAAAAGGGTTTAAAAGGCAGAACCCCCAAGTGCAAATAAGGCAGAAGAAGACTGTTTTGAGAAATAATAACTTCTGTTTATATTTTGCTTGTTACAGTCAAACCAATCCACCTAGAACTAAAGGAAAGCAGTTGCTGGAGGAAAGCTGTTATCTCAAGTAGAAAATATAAGACAAACATCCCCTTCTTAGTCATACAGGTTAACAAAACACATTGCTGTCCTGTTTCTGTAAAATTTCTCCTTCACCTAATGTCCCAGGTACAGGGACACATTCAGAGGCAAACCCAGGGACACATTCAGAGGTCTGGAGGCCTTGGGAATGGCAGGTGTCTGTGTCCCAGCTCCCAATATCCACAGTGCCCGTCTGCCGGCCCTGGCTGCACGGAGGTGCTGCTCTGCACAGACCAGCAGTGCTCAGCTGACCAGTGGGACCTCTTTCAGACCACAGCTTCGAGTTCAAGTCTGCACACTATGCTGGAGCAGCTAAAAGGCTGAATCTGTCTTTCATCGGGCTTTTAAGCTCAGCCTTGAATGCATCTGCTTCAGGCTTTGCAGCAACTTGCATCCAGAGCTCATAGCACGTCCATAGCTAGAGCTGTATCCAACCTCGTTCATGCCGACCTTCTTCTGTCAGGGGGTTTTTAAACACAGTTGGACAGACATGGCAGCCAGTTTGATGTCTGCAGTTTTAATAAAGCCAGGCACTCACACCGATGCCTGAGCTGCAGGAGGACAGGCTGTGGTGTCAGACCTCATGTGGTTTTGAAATAGTTTCTTGTGGCATGTGCGATATCACTGCAGAAACCAACTCCCTCAGGCTTCTAAACCCCAGTACTGTGTGTGATTTTTGTAGGTAGTGCATCCTTCCTGTGGTCCCTGAGCCTCCGTGCTACTGCAGTTGCATATTAATATGAAATTTAAACATAGCTGATGCACAGAGATACTCCTAACCATTAGGTTGTTCCTTATGCTTTTTTCTGTCTTCGGATGTCTGTACATTAGTATGTGCTGTCTCTTCTGTTTTGATCCTAATATGTTAACCAGGTGGATGTGGTGTCAGGCATATGGTAGGGTTTACCTTTGGCATCTGCTGGCAGAACTTACTTCCTAAGGAGATGTCAGAGGGGGAGTTGCAGTGGACATATTGCTCCCCTTGGATACCGTGGCCTCTTCCCACTAGGAGTAATTTTTCTGCTGCATCTTTGGCAGAAGGAAAAGCTAATCCTCAGTAGAGTTGCAGTATTTTCACTCAAGATTTACTTTTAAAAGTAGCTAAAAATGTAAATACAAGATGATTTAGGAGGGCTGAGTGTTTGGATTTAAAAATTTTTTTTCATAGTGCTCTGATTATACTGTGAGTGAGGACAGTGTAAAGTAAGGCATGAAATGCAGCATCCCACATAGTGACTAGAAAGTGTGCCACTTTCTTTGCAGCCAACAGACAATAAAACTGGAGTAAGGCCTACTCCATGTGAGAAACAGGCCAGCAGCTATGTTAAAAACGACTGTGCCTTCAGGAAAAGCTCAAACAC
The DNA here is from genome assembly GCA_013400515.1 of Erpornis zantholeuca. NCBI lineage: Eukaryota > Metazoa > Chordata > Aves > Passeriformes > Timaliidae > Erpornis > Erpornis zantholeuca. Next base: position 85,659 of record VZTN01009022.1, on the reverse strand, counting down.
CACTTCTCTCCTCAGTGAACATGGAAATTTTCCTCTCCAAACAGCCACCCTGATTAAGGTGTATTCAAAGCCCAGACTGTCCTCACTCCGACGCCAAGGACTGAGGAAAAGGGAGCTCCCTAACCCCACATACCCATCGGCAGCTGCTGTTATCTTCCCATCTCCTAGTTCCAAGCCACAGTGCAGCATTCCTCCCTGCCTTCCTGCCTCTGCAGGCAGTGCAGACAAGGCAGCAGACACCGCCCTGCTCCTTGGATAAGCTCTTTCTTGGAGCTGTGAAGGCATCACTCCTTAGCTGGTCCACAGCCACTGTGTGCACAGCACCAGCAAAACACCACGTGCTTGGGTTTGGTTTTCCTTTAAAAAAAGGTCATACAATGAACATATGAAACAATTAATGAATAAGTTCAGTATGATTGCCCTGGAGGCTACTTCGGTGTTGATGCCCCATTTCTGAATGCTTTTCCACTTTACGGAGGTGAGGGATGTGAACCAGTCTGGGGAGAAGTCCAGCATGTGTGAGCTTACGCTTCCTTCAGATTCAGAAGGCTTTGCTTTTTGCAGTTTCTTAACATTATGCTTAGGTAAATTGTGTGATCATAGAACTAGAGACAGCTTTGGTGTTACAGGGCGACTCTGATGAGAAGCAAGATTTCTCATTTCTCCATTTGTCACCATTTTCTGCTGCTAAAAACAACAAAACATAATTATTAGAAATGAGAATTGGTGCAAGAGTTAGAAAGCAGTATAGAGGAATGGGTTGGTTGCTGGTCACACCATGAGGGTGAAGGATTTTTTTCTGTACCTTAAACCCATCTGTGCAACAGGAAACATTGAACAGCAAAGTCATATTTTTTTTCATATCATAGTCTATTTACTTTGTTGTTCATTAAAAGGTGGTCATAAATGGGAATGACTTGGGGAAATTGAACTGGCCTAAGATCTTCCCTGCTTGCCCAGTTCAATGGGTATGTTTCTCCAGAAAGCAGGATCTGGCTCTCCTGACCTGTCAAGAAGGTTTCTAGGCAGCTGAAGTTTTTCTATTCCAACCTCAAAATCTGGCTAGTGATATCCAGTCTGGAAGTGTTAAATATTTGATCACTTGTTATTGTCCTGAGTTCCCATCTCAACTGATGGACATCATAGACTTGTTTTGGGGATGGATCAGGTTTATGGTCTGATGGAAACTGTTGGACCCTGGCCATGTTATCCAGGGAGTTAAAAGAGGCATAGCCAAGAAAACAGGTGTTGCAATGCAGAACTGTGCTCTGTCCTTGGCTCTGTCACAGAAATTTTGGACAAGCTGCTAAAATCAGGCTTTTCCAAAGTGGCTACTGGTAGTGTTTCACTCTGCCAGACTGCCTGCTTGAGAGCTGGCTGTTTCCTTCATGAAAATATTGTGGACATCTCTGATTGCATCTCAGCTGTCAGCTGTGAAATGATAAATTCACAGCAATTCTCTTCGAGGCCATGCGAAAAATGAATTAATTTGGAGTTGTATTGTACTTGGATAATGGGATAACATGTCTTCAGGACAGCCTGGGAACAAATTAATAATTCTGTCTTCAGAACAGGGTCTTGGTAGTGTGTAGGCAAGGGAAGAGGGACTTAAAACTGAGGATAGACCAAACATTCATGTACCTCACCCTCCCAATCCCAGCTGAGCAGCAATTCTGGCAAGATAGTATGTTCTGGTGTGACTAAAGAACAGACCGTAGTGTAAAGGCAATATCTTATTTCTATCCTTTTAGTCATATCTATTATTTGTAAATATTTGGCTTTGCATCTTCTAATGTTCTTTTAGCCATCTCTTTTTCGATGGCAAAACTCTCCAAATACAGCTAAACAAAATTAACTTCTCATTTCATTATGGAAATGGCCATGCTATCAGTACTAGTATCCCCAAGAAATAAAATCACATGGAAATAAAATGAAAAAGGTAGGAAAATGTATCCTCTCTTCCCGGTAGATGTTACTTTATCTCCAACTCTTCTGCAAATGGATTGAATTTCCTTTTGCTCTGGTATTCCAGTTGCCTGCTCCCACTCCCAAGAGATTCATGCAGCCAGTATGGACCAGGGCAGAGCAGGAGGAAGTAATGGGGTGGTGCAGTTTACAGGCATTTTATAGCTGTAACTCATTAACGAAGAACCCAGTCTCCAGTGAGTGGAACAACTTTAATGTTCATTTTGCCCTTGACATTTTTCTTACACTGGCTGCAGGTGATGCCTACTTTGAATTTCATTGTAAGCCCACTCCTGATTCTTTTTTTTTACCCTTTTTTTGAAGCAGGATGTCTAGTTATCCAGTAAGTGGCAGCAAATGGCTTAAAGATTCATGAACAGTAAATTGTTATCCAGTGAATCTTTGACCAGTGAATGAACAAAAGTAATGGATTTCTGTACATGACTACAGAGTGTGAAAGAGAAAGGAGAGCTGTGCAATCTCTGTGCTTGCTAACCCTCAAAAATATCTTGCCTTCAAATTCTGTATTGGTAGAACCATCTCTGTTCAAAAGATGCATTTGCAAAAACTATGCTAAATTCAGTTTGGAAAAGTTCAAGCTGCCTAAGCAAAAAGAAGTTTTTTGGTGGTATCTTATTCACATGTCTCTTGTGGGTGGTGAGGAAGTATAAAACTGAAGGAAAAAAAAGAAAACAAAAAAAGATGGAAAAACAAAGGCAAAACCACTTTATCCCAGTATTTTTTTTTTAATATTGAGAAAGGTAAGTAAATAGGAATAAAAGAAACAGTCATAGAGAGATGCATTTCAATGTCATCCTACTTCTTTTCACTTTTGCAAAAAAGAAAACAAAAACCCCCAAATGGGATTACAAGCTAATATATTTATGAAATAAAAGGAAATGGAAACAAATATTTAACCACAAACTGCGGCTAAATTACACCTAATTTTCTAAAAAGGAAATATGAGAAAAGAGTATCTAAGAAAGAAGCCACATCTGGTAAAAATTTTATGAAAAAACCCAAACAATACTGTGTTGAATCAGTAATTAGAAACAGTATCCTAAGAATTTGCTTCTACTTCTAGTACAGGCTATTTTTCAAAGTGGAAAGATATCCTAGATTCATCTGTTTCTGAGATGAAAAAACTCCAGGGTGGTGGGCTGGACAGCAGAGCAGGGCATTAACAACCCATTCTAAGGTTGCCAGAGGCGACTGGCAAATTCCATGGGTAATTCTGGGCATTCTCAGGTGGGGCAGGAGTTACTCAGTAATAAACACTGTGCTGGAAAATGCTCTTAGAGCGAAACACCAAGTGCCATTTGCCAGTAGTAGGGAATGAGCCTCCATGCTTTTCATCCTCCAGATACAACTGTTTATCTTCTTGACACATATAAGAGGTTACTGAGGCTGTTTGTGATCTAAAGTGAGGCAGCGAGGCTGCCAGGGCGTTGTGTCACCATCGTGCAGAGGATAATCAATCCAGCATTGTCTTTCCATTCATTGGCATGCACATGGCTGAGACAGACATATGGATGACAGGGATGGCTGTGACCTACAAGTGACCCAAAGCAACTAAAAGGGGAGTCATGCAATGAAGCTGATTCTATATGAAATGTCTTTCAAAGGCATCTACTGAGATTACCCTTGAAATAGATGACAGATAATGGATCCTGCTGAATCCATCAGGATCACTTGTAGCTGCTATGATTGGGCAAGGGATTGGAGCCATCTCCAGGACGAGTTTTACTGTAATCAACCACAATTCAGTTGTCTGTGTGTCTAGATGTTACAGTGTCTTCAATTTTGAATGTTGTTGAAGTGCACCTTGAAAACAGGTCTGGTGCAGACTAGTTCTCCCTTCCCAGCTACGATAGTACAGTTTAGGATGACCATATAATTCTAGGGCTTCAATTTCTGCTCTACTGACAGGTGCAATTCAAGAGGTTAGTTTAAAGCTCTAGAAAAGTAATGACACCTAAGGTTTTGTTTTTCCCATGGTGAAGTCCCAGACTGCAAATCCATGTGTGCTGTTGATATGTGAGAGGCAGCAATGAAACATGCATCTGGAAGGGACTACCTTTGTCACTCAATCTAACCCCTTCTATCACAGGCAAGCCTACCCATATTCACTCAGAAAGGTGTTTCTCAAAAGGAGGAGTCAATGCACCTTCTTTTCCTTACTGCAGTGCAACAGCACCGTTGTGCTGTACAACACTCTCCTGTGTCAATGATCCCACTCGGCCCGAAGCAGAGGCTTCCTCTGAGCTTTCTGTTCTCTGAATCTCATTTCTAAACTGTCCCTTTTGGGTGTCATGCTTCCTACTGGGCAGTAACTGCAGGTAGAATGGGAGGTGAGAATTAGCACCATTTGCTGGGAAGGACAGCCTGCAGTGCTCTGAGGCCATGAGGATGGAAGAGGAGAGGCAAGAGAGCACAGTGGAATAAATCAGGAAACAAGGAAAAGTAGTAGAGGTGAGATAAAGAGATAAAAAAGAAGATAAAGAGATAAAACCTCACAGGCTGTACAGTAAAGAAAAGAAAGGAGTAATTGAGATTTTAGAAGATGGCAAGGCACAACCTTGCAGTTTGGTGTTCACATTCCCCTTTGTCTCCCAAGTACACCTCAGTAGATGCATCCTGTGATCATGGTTTTCTTTTCCATGATTGCTTCATATTTTCACAGAGAAAAAAGGCATCAGAGTATGTGATGGTAAGTACAGATAATACTAACGAATGTCTCATAGTTGTTCTGTAGGTAACATCTATGTATGGATTTTGCTCCATTGCTCCCAGCTTCACCAATGCCAGGTCACAGTTTTCTGTTTTAAAGTTTTACAAGCTTTTGGCAGTTGGCTTTCCCCCGTCCCCACCCACAGCTCTTGCAATCATTGTCACTACTGAAGTGTGCAAAAGAAGAATATGTGGATTTTTGCTATGGAAAGAAGTTTCTAATTTTTCAGAAAACATGTCTGAAATGTTGTCGTAGTCTTTACTGTTCAACTGCACAAGATAGAGCACTGTTTCCATTGTGACAAAGTCAGAAAGGGGCAGTGGTGCTGTTGCTATAAGGTGGACTCTGATTCTTCTTCTCAAGCTGTATGGCTTGGTTTAAATATTCTGGTTCTTTAATACCAGCCAGGGCACGCTGTGCTGTGCTCCCAGCATCAGGCAGGTTGGTAGGTAATTAACAACATAGGATGATGCATGAGGAAAAAAGACAGTCAGTAAACAAGATAATCTATGAATAGCAGTAAAAACAACTGTACAATTAACAGCCTTTTATTTACTTTTATTAATTCCTGTTTGCTAGTGTACTTTAGTGCCACTCCTACAAATCTGAGAGGTAAACCATAGCGTGGCTATAAGCTTGCCCCAAGTTCTGGTCACACGGCCACTAGCCTGTAGCTGAGGGTAGTCATGGCTTTGTGGCCTCCAACAGTGACATGCTCACTGAGGGGTAGATGGCAAGCTGCTGAGGAACATCCACAAAGCATCACAGTAATCCTTGTTGTGATTTCCTGGAAGATAAGCAGGGTAAGTACTAAGAAACTAGACTATTTTGCATCCCTGGAAGAGTTCAAGGCCAGGCTGGATGGGGCTCTGAGCAACCTGGTCTAGTGAAAGGTGTCCTTGCCCGTAGAAAGGAGGCAGCCCTGGTTTCCCAGGGCCTTTCTACAAATCACTTATGTTTATTGAATGAAGATCAAAAATCAGAAGGCTTTATTAGTAATATCAAGAAAACAGAATGAATCTTTCTCCCTCCAGCCACATTAGGTTGGAGAGGTTGTTTTTCTGTGTGTCTCTCTGTGTCTGTGTCCCCCAGCATCAGAACAGAATGCACAACAAGACAGAGAGGAAGACATTTCATTGGTTAAGGCAATCACCTTACCATAAACATTTCTCCTCTTTACATTCTTTCATCAAAGCTTTCTCCTGGGAAGCTACAAAAGTTGCCTTAGAAATGGATTTCAGGACAAGTTAAAAACAACTTGTATTTCTCTAGCCTTTCTCTGAAATTTCTCAAAAAGCCACTACCAAGTCTCCACCACACTTGCCCATGGCAGAGGGCTTGGAACTAGATGATCTTCAAGGTATCTTCCAACCCAGGCATTCTATGTTTCCATGATTATTTCCAAAATGTCCCCCTTGCTGGTTTGCTGAACAGGAAAATACACAGTGCTTCCCACAGCTCTGGACAGTGGCAGGCACTTTAGCTCAAGCTTTAGTGTGCTTCCCTGGAGAAACTGTGATCTCCCAGTGACTGTTGAACCTGTCCAACTGCATTTCAAAGAAGGACTTGAAAAGACACTGCTGACCTTATAGGTTTTCCATGAAGGTCAGCTAGTGTGTAAATGAGAGACACAAAGTCACCTCCTTCCTCAAGAGGACGGTCATTGCCAGCAGCTCTCCCACAGTAGCAGAAATGAGGGGGATGTGACTGGGTCCAGGGAGACAAGCAGGTTGGGGGGAGCTGTGAGGGAGGGTGTTGGTGTCATTGGAGTCTGCTGAGGATGAGGATTTGAGCTTTCAGGATGCAAAACCACAGGAAAAGTAAGATTTATTAGTTTGCTGCTTACAAGAAACTTCCTGAAGTTGTTCTCACAGAGTTTTCTCATCTGCAACAGAGGTTGAGTTTTTGTCAGGAAAAAGTAGTGAAGACACAGAGCTAAAGGGCTTGGGACTGGAGGTTAGTAAACTGCTTCTAGCCATGACCAAGGCTTTCCATACAGCCCTGAACATGTCACTAAATTTTTCAATGCCTCAGTTACCTCATTTATAAAACTGGAATAAAGATTACTTTTATCACCAATTACCTTTGGTAGCTCCAAATAACATTTCTTAATCAGTTTCTAACATTTAATGTTAATTCTTAACATTTCTAATCTTCTTAGTCAGATATATAGTATCTGGCAAGCTTTTGACTACATCTTTTCATAAACTTGGTATCAGATTCTGACTTTTACAAAACAAGTAGCCTTTCTGTACAAGTGTTTAAAACAATGGCATATAGTACTGCTGTGATTGAGATAATGATATTTAAGAAGGCAGCAATAAACAAAAACAGTGCCTGACAGAGGAAGATTAGTCCAGATCATACAATCAAATCCAAGTCTTCTTTTTTCTTCAGAGGAGGACCCACTCCCTACTGAGATGCTGATGATAAGGTCCTCAACCGAGGAAGGGGGGACAGCAGCCCCTGATTGCCAGAGCCACCCCACTGAGTGTGCCCTCAGGGGAGAACAGTTACCAAACATCTGTTAAAAGCTCATTTAGCCTTTCAGGGGCATCACATACAACTTAGTGTCTCGGACAAGCTCAGGAGATGAGTTCTCACAGCCATTATGCTCTTCCTTTTTCAGCTCCGTGCTTTCTGTGTGGTACCTCTCACAGAAAGCGTGGGTGTTTGCTGGGTGTGGGATAGGACGTGCACGGTGCTTTCAGCAAAGGGCTGGTCTGTGCCTCCCCCCTGTCCCCAGCAGTGAGTACTGCTATTTGGCTGTACTCTGGATGGCCTTTTTGACTTGACTTTTACATGTTCCCCCCAGCTTCTCTACCAGCCTCACTCACCAAGCTCCAGCTCCATTTGGGGGAGCACATGTCAGAGCACTTCTATATTCCGGCACCTCCTTTTCCTTCCAAGGCTTTGCAGCTTTCCTTGCAAAACCAGGCCCCTCCAATACGAAGTACAAAAATGACCAACACTGTGTGAGGGTCAGTGAGGAGAAATGTGCTTTCAAATAAAACCTCAGTGTGTCTGCATGGCCTCAGATTCAGACAGTGGCCTTTTCTTTCCTGGTGAAGTCCTTTATCCAGAAGGAGCTAATGCCATGTACCTTAGTTAGCCGGGAGTTTTGTGATTCTTTAAAAAATTTGTAATGAACTATGTTTAATTATTTAAGGAATGCTTGAATGTGTTATTTTAGCTGGTTTAGATTCAGCTCTGTGTTGGCTAAGTGCCAGTAGAAAACTCTGAGAAATTACCTCACTGCACCTGCAGAAAGGAGCTCCATGGAGATATACCCTTTAGAGAACTTAATCAATGGTTGAAGAAAAAAATTCAGTAAAGAATTGTTTGATGGTTATCATATAACTTGAGATAAATTAGATGTTATAGAACAAGAAAGATACCACTAAGAAGTTAAGGAGTTAAAGGCCTGTACATCCCAGAAAACTTGATTAATACATTGCAGATGCAGTAAAGGAGCCACTCCAAAGGCTTGTACACCCCAGAAAACTTAATCAATAGTAATTGTCTAACCAGGACAGCAAATTTAATAAGGCACTGTTTAGCTGGATAAAACTTGAGTTATCCATTAAACAAAGATAGATGAGGTATCCTGGTAGTAATTAAAAGAAACAAAACACTTACCATGATGCAATAAACCGGGTGGATTTTTGGGAGTATCTATAAAAAAACCTTGGATGTTATAGGGTATATAAATGCCTGAAAATTGTTGTTTCTTTGAACATGTCTATGGTGAATAAATTCTTGATATGTTCCAAATTTTGACCCAAAAATTTTGCTAGGCATATTTGTCTAGCAGCTTTTTGCTGTTAGATTTAAAGCTCTTTTTTCAGAACCTGCGCACCTGTAGGAAGGATTATGACAAGAGCCAGGGAGGCCCATGGCTGCGAGGTGGCCAGTTCTCAGAAATCCCTTGGGAAGGCTGTTGGGGACAGATGCCTTTGCATCCCAGCAAGACCACCCTCTTTATTCACCTTCCAAACTCTTCAGCAGCACCTTGTGCCTGGCAGGTATGCTCTGTAAAGTATCCCCTGAGCTTTCAGGTTTGGCAGCATTTCTGGAAGGGTTCTGCTTACCTTTCCCCAGGAAAGCTTTGCCTCCCTGACTCCAGCACAGAGCCCTTAAGGGCATGAGCTCTCCCTGAGCCGGCCTTCAGCCTCCTCCAACCAGCAGCTGTGCAGGGAGCTGCCACTCCGGGCTTAGAATGCTGAAAGAACAAACTAAGGAGCTTCTTGGCTTTGGAAGAGAGAGCCTCATGAATATTCCTGCTAACCTAATGAAAAGTGAACGCCTATCTTTTGTCTGCTTCAAACCCTGTGCCAGGTTCTCCTCACCTACTCCCTTCTACTATGAAGCAGGGATTCAGGTGGAGTGGAGTGCTTCATTTTCTGCCGAGAGAGACCAAAGACAGCCCTTATCCCTGTCTCCTGGGTAACCTTAGGACATGCAAACATGGATTGGATTTTGTGGTTGTGCTCATAGGATAAGGACTGAACTACTTCTCTAAGCTTCTCAATGCTCAAGGAACACTAAGCCAAATAAAACTTCCATGGTGAAATGTTATTTATGCAGAGGATTAACAGATCGCTCAGATAAATGTGTTTGTTTTGATTGCTTATCTGCCCTGGGGAGGGCAGAGGAGCAACCCACATGATTCTACATCTAACTGCAACAGCCTTTTCAAAGAAAACTTCAGTAGCATGTCTGGAGTTAGACTGCAAATCTCCAGTTTCTGTTGAATGCACTTGTAATACACAACATTCTTCTACTAGGCTTTTATTTCTTCTTTGCCTGTAATATGATTGTTGGGTTTGATTTTGTTTTCTACTTTTCAGTAACACGACACTGAGGGTTACCTGCCTGTGTGTTCTGGGCTGATAATTTTTGTCACTCTTTTGATGATGGGAGAAGAAATAATTCATCTCTGGGATCGGTTCAGGCTTTGCAGCATTATACACACCACTGAGTATTACTGCTCCTGTTTCTGGAGGCAGAGTCAGGCTGCATCTGCCAAAAGCATCTGGCCTTCTGAAACTGGCATAGGTAGTTTCCCCATAGGTAGTTTTCCCCAGCTCTCTGCAAGTGCTTAATTTGCCTGTGTTTGGAGGTCAGTCTGCTGAATGTAAGCCTGATTTATCTAGGTTCTGACTCCCCTTTGGATCTTCTCTGTGATACTACAGTTTCTAAGGGTTTATCCCAAGTTATCATGTGCCAAACAAAGCAGCTGGTCTGCAGCACACTGTGAGATAGCCCTTGGCTGGGTGTCCATTTCTTGCCTTCTAACACATTTTCTGCTTTGCCAGGGCATGATCCTCCTCAGCTTCACATCTCTGAGAAGCAATGAGAGCTGCTCATGACAGTAACAGTGCTCATCCATGATAAACAGACAGCTGTTGGAAGCACTGGGGGTCTCCAGATCCCTGTGATGTCAGAGGGTGGAGGGCAATGGGGAGACTGACAGAGCACGTGGCTGAAGGCAGCCTGTCATCTAACATGCAAGTGAACTGGGAGCCCTGCCCAGGAGCCCCAGGTCTGTGCTCACCAGCCATGTGTGATGGCCAAGGGCTGAAGGGTTTCTGAGGTATCACTTTCCTCTCTACAACATGCTTAATTGCAACCTGTCTAGACTGTGGACCAACTTACAACTGTGGCCAACAACTTAGATTTCATTTTGTTTAAAAATGGACCATAATGGATTTCAGTGTATTGAGCGTTGGCACTAGCTGTTTGTTTTAACCACAGTGTGGTAGATCTAAAACTCAGCTCTAACTGTGACCAGGCATCACTACTTCCATCTCTTGCATCTCTCACTTAGCTGTCCCCTTCCCTTTCTCCTGCAGCTCAGTGTGAGTGCTAAAGCCCACTGGAGATGTGCAGTGGACACTGCAGCAATGGGTATAGTTCAGCTCTACCATCTTCGTGTCCCTGGCTGAAACCCACTTCTGTAGGGCTGTGTGTGGGAAAAGGGACTGACCTTGGCAGCAATACTGCTGCTTTTGAGTGCAGGAGGTCCTCAGAGGATCCTCAGCAGCCCACAGGTACCAAGATCCTCTCTGAGAGCACATGAGGCTTGACAGCCAGTCATGACAGGGTGTGTAATAAGGGGATTTATAAGATGGACTTGAGGCAGAGGGCTTTGAGCCTCTGGGCTGTGGCATCCCACATGGTGGAGAAAAGGAACAGAAAGTGTCATGTTCAGGCCTTCTTAGGGATATGAATATCTGAGAAGTTCTGCAGGTGAGCTGCTTTGGGTGTTGAGCTGTTCTCTGTTCCCAGGAATGCTGCACAGCTCCCTGGGAGAAACACTCCCACTGATGAATTCCACGGGGTTTTAAATTCATGGGTCAGATGACAATCAGGAAGACCAGATGCTTGTTTGTGCTCCCCCACTCCCCCCTCCCTTAGTAGATGAGATGAACCAGCATGGGAGGCTGTATCTGCTATCCAAGCCACTTTTTTTTATTTTTGAGGTTTGTTCAAATGAAGGAATGAAGGAGCCAGTGTCAGCTGAGCTCTGGTGCTGCACTGTGCACGACCTCATCAGCACAGACTGCCTCTCACACACACTGACCTGCTCGGGACATGCTCCTTTACAGTTTATGCTCATTCTTCATATCCATATCCATGCCATCTTCAGACCTAGACACAAGAAACTGAGGTGCACACTGTGTTCAAGAGGATTCGGTTAAATTTTAGATGAAAAATAGTAAGGGGCAGGTAGCTTCACTAATACCACAAAATGGCTGTATACAACAGGCTTGCCGTGCCCATCTGTGCAGGTATAAATCTATTGACTGGAGCACGGGGATGGTGTTTCCAATTTCCAGTGAGATCCAGCTGTGCGACTTCAAGGCCGTGCTGTAGATGTGCATAAAAGACCATCTGGATATAAGGGGCTATCCAGCTATTTGGAGTGGGAAGTAATATCAGCTGATGCAAAAGCTAGAGACAATGCTCTCCTGGGTGTTGTTGGCTTTTGAATTTACTGGGTCACAGCTTTGGGATCCAAATTTTCTAATATTACAATTTTTACTGGTTCTTGAGCATATCTGACAAATCCACAACAGCAATTTATGAACTACTCTGCTGCTGATAAACCTCGGGGTATAAATAAATAAATCAAGGTATAAACCTCAATGCAGTTTGATTCCCTAGGTCTTATCTTCTATAGGAATTTCTGGTTTAGGTGCAATATAACTTATCAGTGTCAGTGTATTAGGCAACAGCCCTGGCATAGTTAATGCAGCTGATAACAGCAGAAAAGGCACAAGCCTATGCCGATCTTGTTTTAAGAGTTGAAATAACCCATCAGATATTAATTTTTCAAAATGCAAACCGCATCTGTAAAATGAATGCCCTCCCACCTTTCTGAGAGGAGATCAGGCTTTAGTTTGCAAACCATTTGGGGCACGAATTGTACCTTCTCTCAGACCCATATGAGCAGAGCTGTATCAGCGCTGCGGTTAGAAGAGCCTTCAGGCTGACTAGTCACACCACAACTTGGGTTTCTTCCATGTGAGCACTTAATTAGATTGAACTCTGCTAATTTAAGATAACAAGATAAGGTTAGCCCGGTTAAGTGTATGTGGCGATTTTATCTGCTATCAGCAGTAGGCTTTGTTTTTTTCTCTTACGTGTGTTTAACTTGCAATTCCCCACAAGGCATTATCAGCACTCACCTGACTGGGAAGGAACCAGGAGCTGCAGTTCTGCAGGGAGCAGGCAGCCCTGGAGAGTGGGCAAGTCATGGAGCACTTTGCAGGCCTTCAGGGGGTGACAGTGGCTGTTGTTTAAAGCCGGGTGGGGGGTCTTTGCCTGCAAGTAGTGTTTACACCTACCCACACCCACCCCCACCCCCATCCCCATCTAGCTAGACCCAGCTCTGCTCTCTCTCAGGCTCTGGAAAATGTAAAAACCTTTTGAGCTTATTTGTGCTTGGTTTTTTAATCTTTTTGATATCATGTTTCACACTCTTTTTGAAGTGAAGACAAAGACAAAATGATTCGGTGATTCAAAGGAAGCTGAGATTTCCATCTGATCAGTTACTTCCCAGATAACTGTTAAAAAAGTAAAAAGAAGGAGGTGCTGTAAAACCATAGACTGGAGACATCAGGGCTGAGTATTTTCCAAAGTACTAGGGATTTCCAAGGTAGGAGCAGTAGCGCATACTTGTGTCCAAGTGTGTGGAAGCCTGTGGCTCTGACTCACACGAGGGCATGGCAGCTCACTGCTAGGACGCAGGCAGCTGCTCTACTAAGCCAGGGAATTGCTGACCCCAGAGTACCTGCTCTTTATGTCTGAGCGATCCTGGAAACAGCCACCGAGATTTCCTGTGGAAGCTGGAGATGTGGAGGTGCTCCCAGATGAGCAGCATCTCCTAGTTAGTGACATGCTACTGGGACCCCACATCTGCTCCTCTGCGCTGGTGTGGAGATGAGCCAACGCTCAAGAAATGAGGACAAACTCTAAGTGCTCTGACTACTGGTTGTGATCTCATTGCATCTGCCTGGACCTGCAGGGGAACTGCAGTAGGAATAGCAGCATTTCCCTAAGCTCCGTTAGCATTTTATAGGAGCTGACTTCAAACTGCTCCACGGTTTGGAAGGCAGAAGGGAGAATAAGGATACAGGGCTCAGGTAACTCTGTTCCTCTGTCTAGAACAAAGAAGATGGAATAGATCAGCTTAGATGAGAGAAAAGCTAGTTTTGCTTCATTGTTCTTGTTATATTTATTTTCATTAGTATTATAACAAATTAATAGTGTAATAGTATAATTACCATATAACATATTAACATACATAATAACATATTATCTTTAGTAATTATGTTATTATATAATAAGCTATAATAATAATAATAATGTACCTATTTTTTGTTGTTATATAATTAGTATAATTATTAGCAGTGTTATGCAGGAAAACGATATACCTAAAAAAGTTCCCCTCCTGAGAATGGTGATTTCACATCCAAGTATAGTGAGAAATGCTGAAGGTATGCAGGGAAAATGTCCTCCCTTCTGTTATGTGCTATTACATAATAATAATTTGGGGCTTCAAATATGGAGCATAACCTCCCTCAATCCTGTCCAAAATAAGCACTAAAAATAAACAGTCTCACCCTAGAAGTGTCTATAACCTGTCCATAAGGCATCTGTTCCACAGAGAGAGGATGTTGTTTTCAAAGCTACCCCTATGCCTTGATTTTAAGTACCATATTCAGCTGAACACTTGCACATTATTTCATTACAGTTCTGGAATTTGTTCAAGTTAGCCTTTCCAGCTTCTCCTCATCCTGTGATTCATGCAGGTGTCCCAGCTCATTTGGAAATCATTCCTATCTGATGTCAACCTATCGACAAAATTAGCAACTCGGCAGATGTTGGCACCTCAGCTGTTGTGAATGACCTACTGCAGATAACTGATAACATATGTAGCCGCCAAGATTATTTTGTCATGCTAAAGCTCACTACTTTCTTCTTTGTTCTGACTTTCTGAGGTTAGAATCTGTAAAAATACATGAATACTGTAACAATTAGTTTTCCTCATCTCCATAGTTTCTTGAAGCTCTCATCTTCATAGTGTTTTACACATGTGGCTGACAGAGGTCTTGACTCACAAGCTGTCCACTTCTCCTCAGCTGGTGTCCATAACTTCAGGTGTGCTTCTCCCTTCCCCTTTAAACATAGACATTGAACCCTCTTTTACACGTTTTCAAAAGGTTTGGATTTTAACCATCAGCAGATGCAGTGATCAGTCATTTAGTATCCACATTCTGAGGCTAACTTCAGCAAATGGCAGTTGCATGGGATTATGTGTATAATGTGTTGTCACTATCACATATATCTAACAGTAATCAGATATGTGTAATTCTGTATTTATTAATTCATCAGTAGATGAAGCTGTGCTGCCAGATAACAGTCTCTTTTTTGGCTACAGAACAGTTTAAAGGGGGATCACAAGGTCCATGTTTGGAGTTGGGGTATTGTAGCTCAGGAGAAAAAAAGTTGATGCTGTAAACTGGCGGTGCTGACTGGAATGAATGCTCCCCCTGCTCCTCTCTTTGTTTGCACTGAATGGCACCACCACAGAAGCAGCAGCCAGGGAGCATCGAGAAACAGCCACAACCTTTCTGTATGTGCAGCAAAATGCTATGCTGAGGATAAATATTTGTCATACCCTACAGGTCCTACTAAGCTGCAGATGGAAAAAAAAATGAATCTAGTTTCAGGCAACAAAGAAATTAGTGCTACAGCTAGTCTTTCCCTATATGTACCACATCCCCATGTAATTTTTGAGACAGTTTCCAGCATGTTCCCCTGAAACATGAGAATGGGGGTCAATAATATTAAATATTAACATAGGAGCTGGGTACTAATGTCTGACCTTATCACTAGTCTAAAACTGGATATTTAAAAAACACCATGAGACAGGGAAATCTCTTCTAATAGCATCTTGAATCTTTAAAGCGCAGCTTCCCCTGCTCCATTTCCTGCAATGAGCTATCACCACAACCTCAGCATTGAACTTCATGCCAGTTCTCTTTAATCTTTTAAATATTGGTTGTAGCACAGTTTTTAGTGCATTAGGTCTTTTCAGGTTCCCCTTGCTTCTCCTCTCCTCTCCTCTCCTCTCCTCTCCTCAAAATGGGTATGCATTTAGGTTTTGCCCCTGAGCTGGGTCCATGTTAGCTCCTGTGTAAGTAATAGGTTTGTCTCCATCAGCATGGACAGAAGATGAGCTTGGAATCAACGGCAGCTTGGGACTGTTGCAGAATACAGTGTGTCTTTCTCCTTCCTCTGAAATACTTCCTTCATGTTCCCTTTCTGACAACTTTCTGAATGTTTCACTGCCAAGTTAATCTTGAAGTAGAAGACAGATGTGGTGAGACATGTTTCTGGTGAAGACTTGGCATGACAGGCAGTGAAGGTACCATTTTTCTGCAAACCTGCACGAATACCACAGGGTCAGCACGTAGCATGATCAGATGTGTGTGACCCCTACTATGTGGAAACCTGGAGGTGCCAGCTGCTGCTCACAATAGGTCACCTCTTGGAGCTACTGTAATGGAGAGTTCTGCAATAAATGAACACACCCGAGAGCCGGGATGCCATCCAGAGGGACCTGAATGAGCTTGAGGAGTGGCCTCGTGAAATTCATTAGAGACAACCAGGCCAAGTACAAAGCTCTGAATCTGTGTCAGGGCAGCCCCTGGTGTCAGTACAGGCTGGGGGATGAACAGATTGAGGGCAGCCCTGCTAAGAAGAATGTGCTGGTGGACAAAAAGCTGGATGTGAGCCAACAGTGTGCACTGACAGCCCTGAAAGCCATAAGACATCCTGGGCTGCATCCAAAGAACCCTGGCCAGCAGGTCAAGGGAGGTGATTCTGCCCCTCTACTTCAGTCTTGTGGGACCCCACCTGTAGTGCTGCATCCCGCTGCACAAAAAGCTTGTTGGAGCAAATCCAGAGGAGGGTCATGAAAATGCCTGGAAGGCTTGAACACCTTTCCTGTGAGGAAAGGCTGAGACAGTTGGGGTTGTTCAGCTTGGAGAAGACAAGACTCCAGGGAGACCTCACTGCAGCCTTTCAGTACTTAAAGGAAGCTTATAAGAAAGATGGGGACAGACTTTTTAGCGTGGCCTGTTGTGATAGGACAAGGGATAAGGATTTTAAAGTAAATGATAGTAGATTTAGATGAGATATAAGGGAAAATCTTTTTTATAATGAGGGTGGTGAGGCACTGGAACAGGGTGCCTAGAGAAGTTGTGATCCATCCCTGGAAATATTTATGGCCAGACTGGATGGGGTTCTGAGCAACCTGGTCTAGTTGAAGATTTCCCTGAACATTGCAGAAGGGGTTGGACTAGATGATCTTTAAAGCTCACTTCCAACCCAAAATGTTCTGTGATTCTATGAAATGACAAATGTTGTTGCATTAATAAAGTCTGTGACCTTCCCATGAGATTACTTGTGTGGAATAGCTTGTTGAAACTGTATTTTGATGACTTCTGTGCTGTACAAAACCTTGGAATTCATTGGTAAAAATTGGTACTTTCTATCAAAACCTAGTTAGTCCTGTAGTGGATTTAATGATATTAATGCAGCTTGCCTGAAAAATGCATTAATTTTCATTTCTTTCTCCTACTGGCTGGCCTTGCTAGCAGGTCACTCCAAGACACAGGGTGAACAATGTGGTATAAGGAGCACCAGCTAATTTTACTGAACTCTTGGTAAAAAATAACTGCATAGCTGAAGGATGACAGTGGAGACTGAAAAGCAAGAGCTCAGTGCCAAATGAAAGCTTTGAGGTGAGGATTAGTGTGTGTGACTCATGTCAATAAATCCACCCCGTGCTTAGTGTGGGCTCAACCATAAGTAGTCTCCCCTTCAGGGTCTCAAGTAATCTTTGTAGCCTTGGGTTATTAGGGTTATTAGCCCAGTTACAGTCTTGCTTGGCCAGTCTCTTTTCTGCTTCTCTCAAAAATTCCAGCGTCTGTAGTGGGGATCATGTAGCTCCCTGCATCACCTCTTTTTCTGAGGCTCTCTGGGTGGCTCTAGGGGGAAACACAATGCAGAAACACAGGGCAAGGGAGAAGATGAGGTCCAGCATGCTCACATCTGAGGCAGGAGAGTGCACTTGCATTTGTGTCAGCATTTGTGCTGACGTTGGCACGGCGCCCTGACTTCCACCGCAGTGACCCCGGAGCAGCCCTGCACGCATGCAAAAGCCATGGGAGGAGGCAACCACTAAAATAAACATGAAGAGAGAAGGATTATTGCAGCATAAAAATCTTTGTGGCTGATTTTAGCAAGGAAAGACCACAACAACGCAGGAAGGAAGGGTGTCACATGCAGAGATCTTTATGCACAGACAAGTGGTTCAGAGTGGGTAATGTATAATATAAATAGCTCCTTAAAGTCTAGGCTGGTGCAAGTCCACCTGGCCATCTATCTTAAAAATGCTTAGAAAGTAGTTCTAAAAATACCACATGCAGTTGCTGTGGGATAAACTTAACTTAAAACTTCCATTATGTTCCTGTAAATGAACATTAAATTAGTAAGATGTGCACCAGTCCACTAGAAGACAGGAAAGAAACTCCCTTCTTTGCTCCTAAGGCAAGACTGGAGACACATTCATACACAGAACTGTACATAAACTGTGGAGTTTGAGTAAGGGAAATGAGATCAGTAGCAGTTGTTAGTTATGAGTCATCCCTTCACAGTTTTTTGGACCATGGGAGAGAGCAGCATGTTCCAAGCAATATGCTTACTGGAGTAAAAAAATCAGTCACCACAGCCTATTTACATCAAACAATATTATTGTGGATACAGCCTCCAGGGAAGAACTGAGCTGAAACCATAATGCAACTTTTGATAGCAAATAGAAGCAAATAGAAAGACCGAGAGCAAAACTAATTTAATGAATGTCATTTATTTAAATATTTATAGAATAAATTTCGCTCCAGTATGCATTCTACTGAAGGCAAAATGTGGCTCTCCCCTATTTAAATTACAAGGTGAGTAATATTTAATTTAACCTAAAAATGATTACTAGATCCTGTGGGGTTGTATTGCAATATCTAATTTCTAGACGGCTGGCTTCTTTCTTCTGTATACAGAATGCAGACCTAAGCACCCTCAGCTTCCTTTGTGGTGTACCAGGGAAGAAGGAGAGGGATGCAGAAAGAAGAAACTGCATACTTATTTGCTGGGGTTTTTTTGTCAGCTGCAATTTATTGTGAACCTGCAGCTTCTTTGCTCCTACACAACACAAAGGGAAAACTTTCCTTCATCTAGTCTAAATTTAATTTATTTCAAGCAGTCTTTTGCCTTGTCAACATTAGTGTTTTAGTTAAGGAATGTTCTTGTGAAAGAACAGTGGTGCAGTGGTCCCTGCTTACTGCATCTGGAGTTGCACGCTTGGAGTCTGTAAGCTCGACTCCTTCCAGATTAAATTAAGCCATGAGATTCTCCAGGAGCACATTTGATGTGTGTGAACCACAAGTGTGTTCAGTCCACTGGACCAGACAAGCTGGTCTTAAGTAACCCTCCTAAAAGGCACTTAATGTAGACATCAGGCTTTCAGCATGAGCTATTTCACTCTGCTGATCCTTCCAGTAATGCTGCATTTCTTGTGGTGCAGACAGAGCCCTTCTCTCAGGTCACTGCAGGTTTCTTCGACTGAAATGTTTTGCTATTTCCCATTTACCACTGGCCTACAGCTAGCTCTCACCTTCACCAGCATTCAGCTGCCTCTCCAGAAATCATATGAAAAAAATCTATCTCTGTAAAGTGAAAATCAAATATTAGCAGACAGCTGGCACCTAGTAAAAAAAAAAAAGTAACCTGATTATGGAAATAAAAGTGAGAACCAGAACTTCATTGATTTGTAAGAAAAATATCTATATAAGTTCAATATGTGTCTGCTTCACTTCCCCTTAGCTGCATAACCACTCACACTTTGAACACTCCTGACAACCTGGTATCATAGCTGCATGTGAGAGAGCAGATTTCTGGCAAATCCCAACTACTCTGCATCAGTACAGGCAGGCAGTTCTTATATACCCAGATATGATTGTCCATGACTGTGTATATTAATCACTATTAATAGTGATTAGCACTATTAATAGGCTACATAACCAAATGCCTCCCTAACTCAGAGCATTGGGGGTACATAGGGGACTTGTGTCTCAAAGTGCCCCTGTTGCCAGTCTGGCAGGCCCCGCCCTCTCTGTCCCAGCTGTCATTTTCTTCATGAAGCATCATGCTCAGTGAGATGGAGCAGGAGTGCTTTGCTGAGAGCCCATCCTGTGGGGTGCAGGGCACTCTCAGAGCAGAATGAGCCCCTTATGCAGGTGCTGCTGTGGAGAGCCTGATTTCTCAAACTCAGGCATTTCAGTGTTAGGCTGAGTTGCTCTCCACTGTCAAGGCAGAGCTGCACCACAACGTGCTCTGAAGCAACACTTTTGGTGTTTGCAACAGGATAAAAAGGAAAGAAAATCGAAGGGACTCCTGAAATTAGGAATTTACTCGCTTAACCAGAGCTATGGAGGTGGAGCAGGTTGCAATGAACATAATTTCAGGGCACCTGAAGTTTCCGAACCGAAACCTCTTTGAACTCACTGCATGTTAGCAACACAGGGGAAAGTACAGAATAATTAGTGTGCAGCAAGACAAACTTCTGCTTATTTCAAATAATTTTCCACTGTAAAATTTCTCATGTGTACGGATGGATCTGTCCTTTAATTACCATTCACACAAGTGATTTAAAGTCTATCTTACTGCCCTAGTGTAGGCTATTTAAATTTGAAATCAAATAGCCTTATATAGGCAAAACACAGAGACCTTGTTAAGAACTGTGGGTAATCTATGGAGGATTTCTCAAATGGAAAGAGAAAAACAGCCTCTGAAGGCCATGATAGCTGAAAATGGTAGGAACTTACATAATACATTGCATATAAGTGTACCAGGAGTTAAAACCTGGCCTGATGGAATGAGTTGCAAATGCTGAGGAAAGCATGCTGGCTGCTGAAAGCATTTTAGAGGCTGGAAGCCAGGAAAAACAAGGAAAAGTAATGGAGGGAGTTGTCCTGGGACAGATCTCCTGGAGACAGAAAATTTGGGCCAGCAGAGCTGAGAGGAAAAGCTGCCTTGAAAAGAGTGAGCAGCACAACTGTGCACTGTTCATTTTCAGGTTGTTTTGGGGACGTAGGCACGCATGCACTTCCCTGTAAACAAAAAGGACTGCACAACCAAGAATAACCTTACTCATATAACCTTCTCCTCTTGCTAGAAATAAACCATGGTGCTGTTGAGTATTGGCTGACTGAAACAAAACAGTGATATAATAGGAGTGTGTTTGGTCAGCCAGCTCCTGCTGCATCAGCTGCTGTTGTACCTGGCCCTCCATGCACTGGACTACAGATGGAGCAGGGTCCCATGTCCCTGGAAAGTGACATGTCTGGTGAACCAACCACCTCTAATCGACCTCTTCCCTCTGAAAATGGTGGCTTCTGATTGCATATCCAGGCCCAGGACTGTCTTCACTAAGCAGGAAGCAGCGAAGCAGCAAGGTGTGAGGAGCTGGTTACAGGGTCAGCTGAGCACTCTGCCAGTGCTTCTGAAGCCAAGTGTGTATTCCTACAGTGTCACTGATCTAAGGGAAGATCTCAGTTTTAAAGCCTTGGAGCACAGCCAGCAGGAAAGCTTTCTGTGACAATGATCCTCCTGTAGCTCCTCACAAAAGGACACATTTCCTGGGCAGGCAGGATGCTGGAGGTATAGTCCTAAACGTTACTTTCAGCAAACCGTGGGAGATACACAGAATTGCCTGTTGAAGGTTGAGTTTGTTTGGGTTGGTTTGTTAAGGTGCATGGCATTTAAAATATTTTACAATGGCCTTTTATGACAGAAGGGTGAGAACAGAAATCTAGCTAATTTAGGAGTAAGCTTGCTGAATTTGTGCAGGGACTTAGATGATGCAGTTGCTGTTGTAGCAAAAGACTGGCCTCAGCCTGTTTAGAGCACCTGCTCTGTTTAGATCCTCCTTCTGCAGTGTCTTTGAGGCTAAGCTTTCTGTCAGTTCACATGGTCTTGACCTTTAATATCACTTGGAGGTCACTATTTTCAGGTGCCACAATACATCTGTTGTGTAATACACAAGGCAGGAAGCTGGGCTCTCACACAGGCATAACCTTGTTAGCTCACGAGAAATAGAATCCATTAAAAGTATGATAGGGACCTGAGGAGGGTTTCCTGAGCATTGGAAGAGAACCTCACACCAAGGTCATCTTGGAACAGCTGTAAGATATGCCCTCTCAAAGCTTTCCTCAGTCCTGTGCACTGAGAAGCAGAAAACTGTCCAGTGAGCAATAAACTCTATCACCTGTAATCCCTGTAGCTAATGCCTCCTCCGTGGTTATCAAACACTGCATGTGTTTCTTTGCTTAAAAGCTCCAATACTGATAACTGAACCCCAAAATGTTGTTTTCCTGACAGACAGCTGCTATGCAGATTTGGGCTGTGTTACTGCTTGGTGCTCACACCAACCACCTAGCTCCCTAGATGGTGAGCTCCATGTGTGTTCACATAAGCTTAACACCATTTCATTCTCTGCATCTGCCACACATACTGAGGCTTGTGCCTGCTTAGCTGTTCCCTCCACTCTCTTCCCATTTCCTATCCAGCATGGGAGGCAGACCTGGCTTGCCCCTTGCTTTTGTACAAGCACCAGCAGAGCTGTGAACGCACATTCCCAAGGGCACTGTGCACAAGCAAATGAAACAGCACAAAGGCACTTGGCTGAGGTATGTGGGCCCTACCTACTCCTGCCACTCCAGTCTCCATGGCTCTGTCCTCCATCCCAAGATGTGATGCTGGATAATTCCCACGGGATCCACGCAGAGGTGTATGACTTCCAGCTGGGGTTGCGAGCACACATCAGAAATACAGTTCAGGATGGGTTGCATTAGGATGACAAGTTAAAGTCCTGGAGACAAACAAGCAGGATCCTTTGGGGTCCATGATCAGCCATGCCACACCCACACAAGAGTCCCTGTCCCCCACCAGAGGCTGTCCTTGGCTACTTCCCAGCCTTAGACCCTGCAAAGCCTGATCCTGTATTTCTGCACAGCCAGCTTTTGAAGGCAGGTAACAAGGCTGGTATTTCATCCTTTCAGGTGGGCTGCTAGGGAATTTCCAGGGGCTGTAGCTTGAGCACAGTCTGCCAACCAAGTGGCTGAGGCTTCAAGGGACCAGTTAGGACAGCCCTTGCAGGATGTTTTCCTGCCGGCTCTGTTGTCCTCATGCCTGCCAAGGTGGCACAGTGCCTGCCAGCCTGCTGCCAGCTCCCTGTCACAGCCAGTCCAACCAGAGTTACTGCCACAGGACACCCATTTCTTGCTGCACATTCACCCACACTTTTATGTAGGTATCTGTAATATGCTCACACTGTGGTCTCTTTGGTCAAAGTCTTCTGTGCTTAGAAAATAAAAAACCCCAACAAATTCTTTGAACACCCCTGGGAGAATTTACCCAGAACTAGAGATGGTGAGGGGAACTATGCCATACCAAAACTGTACTGCAAACATACTTTATCCTGCTCATACCTGCACCACATTCCTATGAATGCCTGAGATAAGATCGTGTCCCGTGTGGGAAATCTGGAGCGTCCTGATCTGAACAAACTACAGTTTAGGCTGAATCTTTTAGGTGGATGCCCTTTGTAGCTGACATGTAGGTCAGCACAAATGCATTCAGGTTTTGTGGTCACTGCACTCAACTCTGGACATCTAGCTCCTTGCCAGGATGGGGGATCACCTTTATCTCCCCTGCATTTCTGTGAGGACTTGGTGTATGGTGCCCACCTCTGCGTCACTCCACGTGTATGGTATGAGTCACTCAGAGCAGGGGAGGAGATGATACCAGAAGGGCCTTGCAGGGCAACTTGCAAAGACTTACGAGAAAAGTGTCACGCCAAAGAGCATGGGATTTGCCCAGGAGCTGCAGTTCAGTGCTTCTCCAGCAGCACCCTCAGGTTGACCTCCCAGAGCACTACAGATATGACTCATGACTGCTCACAACACTAGTCATCAGCAGGGGGATTCCTTAGGTGCACTTTCATTTGCTGTGCCAAGTTATCGCTTTGCAGAACTACAAAGATCTTGGCACTCAGAAAACAGGAAGAAAATGAATGCTTTGTTCATGCATCCTAAATATTCACGTGGCTCAGGTTGTTTCGGGGGTGACTGTGCAAACCATATGCTGGGTAAAAGCTCTCTTGACAAGACCCAG
Source organism: Erpornis zantholeuca (assembly GCA_013400515.1). Taxonomy (NCBI): domain Eukaryota; kingdom Metazoa; phylum Chordata; class Aves; order Passeriformes; family Timaliidae; genus Erpornis; species Erpornis zantholeuca. The sequence goes on along the minus strand of VZTN01009022.1, from coordinate 62,159 downwards.
CAAAATGTATTTTAGTTTCAGGCTCAGCAAACTGCTACTGACATAATTCAGTCAAAATACAACATGCTCTAAAGGAATATCACTGTCTGTTCACTTTCAGGGTAACACCCCTCACCATTTGGGCATGAGCAAGTTATCTTGGGAAAACCCCAGATGTTTCAAAGAAAACTAAAAGTCATGCTCACATGATGTAATATCTTTCAGTGAGATCGAACCCAGGAAGTTTTACCTGGGTTTGCCCAAGGTAGTCTGTCTCGAGACCAGATGTCCTTTTCCCCACCGATGTCTCCAAGGCAGCTATTTCCAGACCTTTCTTTCCTCAACTGTATTCATGTCTTTAGAGCGGTAAAAGCCAGCTGGGTCAAATTCCTGTGGTCAGATCTTGCCACAGTGACTTTCAGCTTTGTGCTTTGCTGAACCCCTGGGAGTCTAAGAGGGAAGAGTTGCTAGTAACAATCTCTTGTATGCTGAAAGTGGGATGGACTCTTAGACCAGCAGCACAGCAGTCTTCCTGCTCACCACCTGGAGGGGAAACAAATAAAAGAGGTGTTGGAGAAGGAGCCAGGACACACACATTTAAACAGGATCTTCCTCTTTGATGTAAATGAGCTCTGAGGAAACTGATCTGTTTGAATACAGTCAGTGGAGGTCCTGTTTTCTACAGGGTCCTCTGTGGAGACCCACTGACCATTCAGATTGTGTCCACATGGACAGTGATAGTGTCTGCTGCTCCATAAAGACCTCTGGTATGTGCAGCAATACCTCTCCTGCTGTTAACACAAATGGAACCCGTTTTTAACACCCTGATTAATGGTACATTTATGGCAAAAGAATGACTGTAGCAGAGGATACAAAATGCTATATTTAGAGACAGACCTGCTGGTCAGTTGGAGGTCTCTGAGTAATGAAACTCATTACCACCTCAGACCCTCATCCCTCAGGAAAATGGGCATTTGTATCAAGCCTGCAGATAAGAAGTGGTGATAAGACCAGATCTTGCCAGGCAGATCTAGAGGAAGAGTTCTGCCACCAGCTTCACATCTCTGGCTTAGGAATGAGAGGAGAAGGAGAGAGAAAATTCTGCCCATCCTAACAGAAAGTGGTGACATCATGGCTGTAACACCATTTGCTTCAAAAAGGGACAGAAAGCAAAGCCATAGGGACATCTGAGGTTATGGATGCAACTCCATCATTGTTGGTGATTGCTATGTCACAGTTTTACCAGGAGATACGAGCTTTACTCCAAAGCCACAGAAATCACAAATTATTATTGGCTGCACTATAGGAAAATCCCTTTTTGAGCAATAGATTACAACTTGCATATACCATGTAGTGAGTAAAGACACAAAAAAACCCCTGTGTGTTGCAGGTAATGCTGAAATTCCAATTAATAAGTGATAGGTAAGGAGACTGAAAATGCACTTTCATTGAAAACAAATGATAATTCTCAGTTTCATAGCTAGCAGTATGAGTGACAACAGTGTCATAAGGAACAGATCGAATATAAATGGAACATAACCAACAGCAACATTTGAAGTGGCTTCTAAAAATGGGAACAGGAACCACAGAAGGTCAAGCAAAAAAGTTCAGTACTTTCCTGATGATGTATTACTACCATGTAAAATGGGTTTTAGCCACAAAAAATGTCAAGCGTGTAAAGCACAGGCAAGCATTCTGTTGAACTGTCAGCTGAAACAAAGGTCTCCTTTATGCAGAAAGCATTTCTGTCAAAACAAATGCCTGCAGTGTTACCTATCTCTCTGGGCATCTTTAATGGCCACGGATTTCTAAACACAGACCAGGAGCCTGTGTATAGCACAAGAAGAACTGTATTCACTAGAAAGGGAGTGAAGCATCAGTCTGACAAACCTCCTGCCATGCTGCAGGACCAAGAGAGAAGATGCCTTCTCGTCCTGTAACTTTAGAGGTAATCCATTGACTAAATAACCTAGAGAGTAGTCCAACTCTCATATGATCATCCAGGATGGTAAATGATCCTCACTACTCAAGTCACACATAGGCTGGAACTCTGCTTGTGCTTGGGTAGTGATGAAGAGTATCATCCTGCAGCTTTGAGGATCATTAAGTCCAGCCTGGTGGCAATGCTGCCTCCTCCTGTTCTTAGCTTCAGTGCAGCTCAGCACCAGATATTTCAGTTTTATTTAGAGGCAAACAGGAGGAGCCTCATCAGAGGTTACTTAGCTTTGTGCTGTCATCTGCACTGCATGCCTTACCACCGATAAAACAATCCAACAAAAGTGCTGTAGACTTTGGGGCAAAAAAAGAGCATTATTCCAGTGCTGATCCTTGCTATCTTGGCACAGAGAAGCCCTCTCTCCTGCCTGTTTACACAAAGTCTTATTTCACATACAGCACAGACAATTGTGAAAGAATGGTGCCAGAATTCTGGACAGACAGTTCCAGAAAAGAGACATTTTGAGGCTGTGCTGCCTGCTCCCCATGGGTATGCATAGAGCCCAGTTACAGCTCTGGACAAGCTGTGGAGGAATCTCCTCTGTGGCCACTCTTCCCACTCCTCATCTGAGGTCTCTCACCCACATCTCTCACTTGGGAATCACAGAATCACATAATGGGTAAGGTTGGAAGGGACCACAGTGGGTCATCTGGTCCAGCCTGGTCATGCTAGAGAAATACTAACAGAATGAAAATGTTGAAAGAGAGTGGAAGGAAATGCACATCAGCCAGCACTGTCTTTATCTACTCTCCAAAGGGGGTTGAATCTGACAACCCTTAAACCCCAAGAAGCATGGAAAACACAAGTGCTGGATGACTGTATATTTTCAAAACATTCCGACACATGCTCAATAAATGTCAGCTGCACCATGAAAAGGCACAATGCTGTGTATTGGTAGCTAGATTTGGAAGTGAAGTGAAATCTAATCACTGTTACTCCAGAAAGGGGAGTTTTATCCACATTCTCTTTTTGACTTACCACAAGAAATGAAAAATGGAAAGATTGTACCCTCCAGACACAGTACATGTGAAACATATTTGTTGGGTGCAGCATTTCAGCTGTTTAATATATTTTATTATTCTTTTAAACTGCCAGCAGTGAAATGTGCAACTGGGTTCTGAGAAGCAAAGATCAGGAAAAACCTTGGAACAGTAATGTGATGATAAATGGAGTAGAAATGGATAATAAATCACAATGGATTAGCAGCAAGGATAATGCCTGAGACCTAGTGACTATCAAATTATGTGAAGTCATTTGCTGTGAAGCAATTACCTTCCACAGTATTTCCGATTCTCGCAGTAGGTGGCCAGCTCTATTGATTCAAGATACATTTATAAGGTCAGGAGCTGAAAAAAGTGTTTCCATGCCTTGGGAAGGTGATTTCTGTTAATGCATTACTAGCAGATACTGCCACAGAATATGGGAGAAAGCAACAAGAACATTGATGAATGCCAGGTTTACTACAACTGTGTTACTTGTACAAAAATGCTGAAGAATATGCTGACCATGCTCATTAATTTATTTCCAGTTGTTACTTGAGCTTTAGTCTCAGACTTGCTATTGTCTTCAGTTGAATGATTTTAAAGTGTTTTCTTTCAGGTAGAATTTTAGAGGGGAATCTCTGCACTTCTATATTTATGAAATGTTAACCTGTGCTAAAAAGACGAGTTGCTATAAAGCAACTGCTTGCCAAAAAAATACTAAATAAATAATCAATAAATGCAAAACATGATTTACTATCACCTGTGGAAAATTTACCAAGATATCTGCTTGCGTGAGAGTATTAGCTAGCAGCTTAAAAATAAAAGCATGTTCACTGGTACCCAGGTGAAGCACAAAGAGATGAAGCTTGATGTGCTTGCCCAGTTTTTGCACTTCTTCCCTTCAGTACAATATCTGCTGTCACAAATGGGAAGAATTCACAGAGGATTTGCAGGAATATGCGAAACGTGGCAAGACTTGCTTGAAGTCTGGGTCTGCTGTTTTCATGTTTATCACTCTTATGCTACTGGTGAAGATATGGACAAATGACAGCCAATAAATGTAGTAGGTCTGGGGAGCTTTGCAGTTTTTGAGGTAATATTAGCCAAAAAAGTAGTTTTCTTGGTGCAACTCATTTTTGTTTGGAAAACTACTAGCAGCTATGCTGACAAGATAACTCTTTGATTCACCCTTACTTATGTGAAAAGGGACTTGCTACTCAGCAAACTTTTTTAAATAGAGAAGCCAAGGGAGACCTGAATAAAACCGGATGTTCAGGATACCTCATTGAAGCTGGACTTGTGAGGTAGTACTGGACACATTTTAGCTTGAATGTCTTAAAAACGAATCATGGTAGCCAAAGTCATCCAGTTCTGGGATTTCTGTCCATCAGCTCAGACTGTCTGGCAGCCAGGGCACTATGGTATCAGACCAGCCTGGGATCCTGCTTAAGAAGAGTATTTCTGGTGAACAAAGCATGCCTGGACCCTGTAGTATGGCTTCAAGCTGTAGGTCTCTGGAGAGAACCCACTTTGCAGGCTTCAGGACTAAGGCTGGGGAGCTTTATATCGATGACACTGCATGGCTCGTTGCTCTGCAAGCAAAGGGGCAGATTTCAAAGCTTGGGTGTTCATATCCTTGAGGAAGCAGGCACACTGGTGGGCCCTTACTGTGCTCTTACACAGGAGCTACATTTCTAAAGGGACATTATTGTGGTTGCACATGAGGTCTCAAAGGCCCAGGCTGGGCACAAAATGAAAGCGTGGGATTTGTCTTCTTGTTTTTCCCAAGAAAATAAAAAAAAATCAAAAAAGAAAATGCATTGGTTGTACATTTCAGTCACTGGACCACAGATCAGCAGCAAGAAAAGTCTGAATTAAAACCTAAATTGGCAAGGCTTTCTAATGAAAATGTTATTGCTCCCATCTGCTGTAGCACTTTAGATGCCTGAAAGTCACGAAGTCAAAGCCATTAAAATATTGCACAAACAAACAGAAGATAAAATGGGGCAAGTACAGTTAAATCATTGTGCAAAGCCAAAAGCCTCTGCAAACACAGAGTTCTGAGAGGATTCATCCAGCTTCAGAAAATTAGAAATGGTGGGGAAGTTCTCATAGCATGTACAGCTCAAATTCAACTGTGTCTCTTTTTGCTTGGAAGTCCTGTGGCTGAGCAGGTCAACCTCTAAACTACCTGGCGCTTCAAAAACAATCCTTCTGAAATCTGAGTACACTGTGGCTTAATGAGATATAGGCTACAGACTACATTTTCTTTAGCCTTTGCCTCTGATTTCTGCCAGGAACCTGCTGCTCTGGGTTCATCTTTTTCAAGGCTTCTCTGTCCACAAGCATCACTTTGAAAAGGAGCACAGGGAAATGGGAGGGGAAAAAAAGCAGGTTGAAACGTGCTTAAGAGCATGTAAACCCAGAGATGATCAAAGCTGCCTAAGACAGAGCATGGTGAAGCTTTAGCTGTGTCGAGACATTACCTACAGTGTGAAACCACATACCACCAAGGTGCTGAGGGAGCTGGGCAGCAGGCACTGATGAAGGCCATGTCTCCACTACACCCTGCAGTTTGTTGTGGAGTTAATGGAGCTTTTTAGAGCTTGGGCACCAAAGGGAAATTATATAATGTCTATAGATACACAAAGGGAAAGCATTTAAGTCAGTCCTAAAGGTACAGCTGGAAGCCCTCTGGCAGAATCGTCCACATTCCCTCCCGCTCTGGATGTCATAAAAGACACCCACCACCTTTCCATTGCTTGTTCATTCTTAACTGAGCCTCCTTTGTGCTCACCAGGTGTGGACTTCCGTTGTATCACCTTTGTAATTGTGCAGGATGTGATTTGCTTCAGGGATTAATTACAGCTGGTGAGGAGGCTGTGGTCTGTTCCCTGAGACCTTTGCTTTAAATATTGCAAAGGTTTGCTTTTAGAGCACATGAACCTGGAAGGGAAAGACTTCACTTTATGCTGCAGGGAAGGTTAGAGAGCCAGGCTCTGCATTCTCCTGGGAAACAGGGAATTAAAAAAAAAATCATTAATGGGATAGAATAGCAAGGCCATGCTGAACACATGAAATGATCAGCAGCACTGTGTCAGCCTAGGTGTGGTTGAAAGTGTAAAACAAGGACAGACCCAAATTTATTTACACACTTGCATCTGTGAAAACTGCGTGGATTTAAAGGGGTAATGAAAGTTATCTTGTAGTATATTTAAATAGGGAAACCAGTATTAGCCGTGTTAATGAAATAGCCCTTTTGATAATTTAAGCTTCCTCTTTCCTAATCCTGCCCAGAGAAGTTAAGGGCTTTTATTGTCAAAGAAAGCATACTCTGGTTTTGGGGAAAAAATGGCCATGGAAAAGGTGTTGTTAAGAAGAAAAAAATATTTGGAGTTGAGATACTGCTGATGAAAGAGGGGAACAATTCAAACAAGGAGGAAGAGATAGAACAGAACAGCATTCTTCTTAACATTCCTTTAGCAACCTCTTCTGAGGTGCCCAGACACATGTTTGGGAAGGTGTTAATGCTCTCTTGGATATCCCTGCTCTTTCACCCTTGGCAGACTTCAGTATGGTACCTCCCAAATGTCTCAGGCATGCTCTGCTGGCTTAACTTACATGGGATAAATGGGACACAGTGTCCAAGGTGGAAACATGATCCTGCTACACCTGAAGGTATTCACAGTGAACTGAGAATGTGGAGAGGAGAGCCTGCTTACTTCTAGGGTAATAACCATCATTATGCACCTTCAACTTGTTATTAAAAAGCCTGTAAATAGGCAGCTAGAATGGATCATCTGAAGTATTTACTAGCACTTTTATTTGAACAAAATCACATAAAATTTCTTCCAAACCACAAAACATACTAAAACCTTCTTTCGCGTGGCTTTTGGGATTATTAATGATAAGAATGAACATTCTTTTAGGACACATAAGGAGGAAAAGAGTAAAAAATATCTAGGCTTCCACTGCTGGAGCTAAAGGGCAATTCTATTTCCATGAAGGAAAAGCAGACCCAGAAAGGGACAGATTTTAGCTTTGTTTTCAGCAGAGGACAGATGTGATCCAAGGGACAAGGGGTTCAGAGAGGAAGGAAAACACTGGGAACAACAGGAGGCAGGGAAAGAAGCAAGACAGGTGCTCAGCCCTTGAATTTCAGATTGTCCTGAAGAACTTGGCCAAAGCCCCCATTTGTCTTGATCACCTCTGCGCTGCTGGGATGGCAGATTTCCTCACATCCCAGAGGAAAAGAGGCATCCTCACTGGGTGACTTTATAATCCACCCACTCTCTAGGCTGGGCCCATCCCAGTACCCCCTTGCAGGGGGCACATCCCTGGAGACAGGGCTGGAACATGTGTGTGGCTTGGTGGGAGACATGGCCAAGGAGGGTAGGGATGTGGGGGGCAGCAGCAGACAGCCTGGGGGGCTGATGTGGGGTCCTGGGCCCCAGCAGGTTGGGGAGCCCAGTGTGGCTGACAGGGTCAGGCAGGGCTGTGAATGCCCTCAGGGCTTCAATGCTTTTTTCCCTGCATCTTCTCTGGGATTTTTAAATTGTTTTACTGTTCCTCTTGAAATTTTTCACTTCTTTCTTCCAGTCCCGATGAGTACATCATAGATCAGGAGGTGGTTCCTCCCCATCTGACCTGGAGACAGTGGGTCCACCTGGCACCTGCTGGATCTTTCCTTTTCTTTCCTTGTTCCAGGAGCCTCCCAGGGTGGTGTGGGGCCAAAAGACCTTTAGTGAGGGCACTGCTCAACCTCTAGCATCAGCCTGAGGCTGAGGGACCCCCCAAAAGCAGGGTGTGAGGGTTAGCAGGAAGGAAGGGAGGATGAATGATGGAGGAGATATTGACACATGCACTTTTTGCAGTAGAGGTGTCAGAGCTCTCTTACTGTGGAAATATAATAGGGACAATATTTTGGGGAGAGAAGGATTATTCTGAAGCCCAAGGTTGCTTACTCTTCCAGTTATTTCAAGCGCTGTAATAAAAGCAAATGCACACTGTCAGCCTAAGGAGAGTGAAAGTGTAAACAAGGAACTGGAGCGACACCAGCTGCAGTGTGGAGCCTGCACTACCCCCCCCTTAATATCAACCAATGTAATTTATTTATGCATTTGGACTTGCTGTTTTCCCTTCTCCTTTCTCCCTGCTGCCCTCACTCCCTGCAGGACTTTCATTCCTCTTTCCTGCCCGGTCTCCCGTGTTGCCTCTGGCTGCCTGCCCCTGCCTGGCCGGGCAGGGCTGGACAGGGTCCCAGCAGGGCTCCCCAGCCCTGCTGCCACCACTCCTACGAGCTCAGGAATGCTTCATAGGCAGCTGTGGCGATTTTACATTGTGTTAGTTTTCATGAGAATTGTGGGTTAATTAAGTCATTAAATACTTTCTTATCTCTGGCACACAAAATTAGAGAATCACCTTTATTGGAAGTGTTTCAAAAAGTGCTTCAGTTCTGTTTCCTCTTTGTTTCTCTTTCACACAGACCCCAGCATTTTAAAGCACTGTTTCAAGCTTTAAACTAGTTTGTGTTATTTTTTGGTTCATCTTGTGGCTGGCTGTACCAATTCTGCTGTCGCATTTTGAAACATCCCAAAATAATTTCCTTTTTTTTCCTTCTCTACTACTGCATCTATTATCAGGAGTGCATCATCATCCATTTGGTTGCTTTCACCTATTTTACAGGCATGCTCTGCTGTAAAAAAAAGAACAAAACAAAAGTTCTTACCCATAAACATAAATAATTTAATTTGAACAATTAAAGAAAAAACAACCTAACTGGAACACACTGCCATAATTTTAAGACTTTTTTCCCAGTAAGTAGTTTGGGGAAATGATGGTAGCTGGAAGCAGTGATGATTTGGTTTATTTTTCCAAAAGGGGGTGAGTCAGTAGTGTGCAGAGTTGAGCTTAAACTGCTTAAAAGCCTTTCTAAAGAAGGTCTGATGAAAAATCTGAGAATATTGTTCTCAAAAGAAGGAAAATATTGTTCCCTATAATGGCAGAGCTACTGAGTTTCTATTACTTTTGAAAGTAATTCAGTGCTTAGGAATATGTATTGGAAGAGTTATATCACAGATTCTACAATACGCATTTAAATTTTAAGTTTTCCTTCATTAATCTGTGAAACATTCTTCTAATTTTTATTATTTTAAACAGATTCATCTGTTGGAAAAATACAAAGTAATTTTCAAATAGAATTTGTAAATAATTTCATTTTAAATTCAAATAAAATATGGTTGAAACCCCAAACTCATTACTCTGAAAATCAGCACAGGCATTTTGAGGAACAGAATGAGATATTGTGTTTTTATTTAAAATTTTTAACTCTAGGGGCTGAGACTTCACATTTTCAGGCTTTCTCAAATATGAAGGTGATTTATATTCTTTAAAATATTATTGTAAAGCAAAGGTTTAAATTCCTTAGTAAAGCAAAAGTTTAAATTCCTTATAACCAAACAGTTCCTGGAAGCTTTAAAGAAAACACTAGTCATTGGAACACTTTCTATAGAAATGCAAAGCAAGTCTCATTGTCTCGTAAGATTTACTTAAAGCAAAAAATATCTATATCTACATCTGGGATTTTTTTGGAAAAAAACCACAAAACTGACCAACCAACTAACCAAC
>VZTN01009022.1:28175-52503 GCA_013400515.1 Erpornis zantholeuca | reverse complement strand
AAAAACCAAAAAAAACCAACCCCAAACCCCAACAAAATCCAAAAAACTCAACAGAGAGTGGACCTGGAAAAATCCCAGCCTTCTCAAACAGCACTGATGTTGTTCTTATGCAGCTGTTGATCTGGTGGTATTTCCAAGACCAGGGCTTGTGTGGTGGGATTCATCAGGTCCTTTGAAGTTCCTCCCCTGCTTCATTTTAGTTATAAATTTTAATTTCCAAGAGTGGTATTGCTAACCTCAGAATATTCATTATTCTCTGCTCTGCTTTTTTGGTACTTTATACATAATTTCAAAATTAGGTTTTAAAGTAGTCCTTTCCATAAAGATAGATTTCTGCAGAGCTTTTTTAATTTGCTTGCTTGTTTGTTTGCTCAGGGGGCCATCTTTAGCTGGAGTTGCCAAGCCCTCTTCTCTTGTAATTAAAAGATATGTTTGGAGCAAAAGGAAAGTATGTAGTGGTTTGTTTATTCAGGAGAAAGTGTTTGATTTAATTTAACAGATTATATTCTTGAAAAGGAACAGGGACAAAAATAGATTCTGAGCCAAAGTCTGCCTTGAGCTACATCTTGCTTAAGCGCTGCCAGAGCTGTGCTAGGGAGCAGGTCTCTGAGAAAGGGAGGTTGTGGTGGGGCTGTGTTCCATCTCTGCAGGAACGTGAGGGGACATAATAACCCTGCTCTGATAGCCAGGGAAATGGCCCTTTGGTCTGCTTTTCTGCCAGCTTCAACATCTGCCCTCGCCGAGGGGATGAGCTGGGCAATGTTCTCTGCACATGTGGCACCCTCGTGGTGGGGAGACTCCCAGGCTGTGAATTACTGTGGAGAACAGGGAGAGTGACCACATGTGTGGCAACTGAGAGAGACCAGCTGAAATCACCAGCCTGATAAAATACACCACGGGTTTTGCAGAGTCATCCTGAACCAAGCTGAAAGTTCATGCATCCTTTCCCCAGTGCTCCAAACACTCAAATTCTTCTCTTGGAGATACCTACCTTAACTGAGGGCTGGAAACAATAGGCTATCAACTGTTGTGTGATTTAGCTTTAGCATGAAGATTATGTACAATAAGGGACCTTTCTTGCTTGGTCTTGGAGTACCTCTGCAAGGCAGACAGATGTAATTGAGCTGGTGCTGCAGTGAGGAGCACTACAGTTTCCTGCTTCCAAGGGATGTAGTGCTATTGTGCCAAACAAACAAGGACAAATTTTGGGAAGGGCATGAGGTTAGCAAAGGGTAATAAAATCTTAGATATTCTAATTGCACTTAGAGTAATTCTTTCCCTCTTTTAGAGATACAGGCAACATGCCCTGTATGTAGGACAATGGCAAGATGCCATTCTCACTTACCTTCCTTCTCAACTCCAGATCTCCATGAACACAGAAACAAGGGAGAGGTGGGGGGTGGGGAAGAGTGCAGACAATTAGTGTGAGTCTTACTCTCTCTTCCAAAAAAGCCCAAACCACACGTAAAGGATTTCAATTATTGGGAGACATAGCTGCATATTTCAGGAAATTAGGATATTTCAGTCAATTAGAAAATAAAAAAGAGAAAGGAAATAAAAGATTCCCAGTTTGTCATCTACTGTGCATTGCCATGATTCAGCTTTGCCCTTTTTCAGGTGGAATGAGATGAGAATAGAGTATTTAATGTTTCTAGAACTGTACATCCTAGAAGGGTTAACAGTGCAAGGGGTGTAGTTCTCTGCTGCTCACTGAGAGAGCAACAGCTACTCTTGAGGATGCTTGTGTTCAAGCTCTGTAATTCTATAATTTTAAAGGTTTGATCTTTTGATCCTCATTTCAGTCCCTTCTTTACATGAGACAAAACACTGAACAACAGTAGGTACAGAAGGTAAAATAAAAACCCAGGGAAAAAACAGAGATATTATATAAAATATTTTTCAGGTCTACAGCCATTTGCAACTTGGGACCACCTTAGATATAAGGGGTGATTAATATTAAACAGTATTTGATGGCTTTTTCTTCTTTTTTTGTCCAATTGCTCTCTCAACTTATAACAGCTTTCCAGACTCCTGGTGTCCTGTGACAAGGAGCTTTACAGCTTAATGGTGTATGGTGCTAAGAAGTACTTTCCATTACTTTAGCTATTTTGTTTCATGCCTTGTGATTTTTTTGTGTTCTAACAGAAAGTTATTATCTGCTTTTATTTTTTTCATCAGCCATGATTCTATCAGTCTCTGCCATTAAGTCCCCTGCCCCCTTAATTTCTTTTCTCTGAGGGACAGATGACCTGGAAAATAGAAGAATATGAAATCCTCCCAGGTACATTTAACAGAACACACAAAGTGCCTCCCTGTAAAAGCAAAAGCAAAAGCAACAGCCTTAGTCTGCACTACAGAGTCTTTCTCGAAGGAAGAACATCTTTGTGCAGGGTAACACTCAAATTTGAGCATAAAAGCAGGACCTTGACCTTCTGCCAGTCTAGTTGAACCAGCTTTACAAGTATTATAAATCCTGGGCTGGTTCAAAGCTTTTGAACAACTACACTTTGTTTTGAATCACAAGCAGCAGCAGAACCTTCGCGCTGCATTCCCATGACTACTTCAGGGACAAATTTAAAGTTCGGAGAGATAAAATGTTACTTTAAAATTTTTTAGATAAAGTGTCTATATCAGGAAAGTATTTTTAATATTAGCACCTAGTGCTTCTCCTCTGGCTCTTCTTTCTCTAGTAATAGTTGACCATATTTCTCAGGACACCGCAGCTGCTCTCCAGTATGGGTGAGGAGCTCTATTTCACAGCTGTATTTTGCATATGCAGGAATTTGAAGGTGTTAGGAAGGTCTGATGCTATTATGCAATGGTTCTACTGCCCCACCTGCAGGCCTTGGGGCTTACCTTTAAACCTGCTTTGTCTGGACCAAAGAATTTTGCATTTCAGGGGCAGAGGTACGTTCAAACAGTGTCCTGACATGAGTAGAATTGAAGACCTGTCAAGAGGTTTTATTGCCCTTCGGTTTGGGCATAATTTTACATTGGAGAAAGTGAAAACACTTATCTTGCCCCTACCCTATAAACCATTATATTTGGTTCGAATTGTCTCAGTTTGAGACAAATTTAGAGAAAAATATCTTTTGATAGAAAGTAGGCTGTAGTTACCCCTCCTCCACTAGGTTCGGGAAAAGAAATATTTTTTTGGAGGAAAGTGAAGAGGAAAAAAACCAATTTATTTAACAAATACACAAGAAAAGAATAATAATGTTAAATAATAAAATCTCTCGACGTGGGGAGAAATTTGGAAGAATTTTAAGATTTTTGGGTGTGGTCTCTCTCCTCCCCAGAGCTAGGTCAGCATGGGGGACCCCCCTGCAGGCCAGTGGAAGGTCTCCCAGTAAAAGTGTAATATTCTAGTGTTCTGAACAAGTCCAGAAGAGAAGAAACCAAAGTCTTAAGAAAACTCTGTTTTTCTTCTTTCGAATAAATGGAGCTGAAAACTAGTTAGAAAGTAAGGAAGGGTGGTTTTTTTTTTGCTCTCTGCTGCAGCAGCTATCACTCTCTACAGCAGAAGAACAACAGAGAGGAACACAGAACTGTTTGAAAAAGTTTTTTCGGTTGTTTTTTTCCTTCCCCCCCTCTCAGGTTCAGTTTAAAGGCACAGAAAGGCATAAGATTCAGTTTTTGGGCATAGAGTAGGTGATATGGGATACATGATAAAGTTATTCTAAGACACAACTACAGGTGTTTTCCTGCATCACTCTGCACTCCCAGGTTACTCTGGTTACATCTGCAGGTGCCTAAGACGAGTCTGGAAAAGGGGCTTGCAGAGGTGTAAGATAAAACCAGTCCTTGCTTCCCCGCAGCAGGACTTCGGCATGAGACCAGAGCGAAACACATTTTATCTCAGACATAGCTGAGAAGCTCAAGGACAGCTGAAAACGCTAAACAAACCAGCCTGCATGCCCATACCACACTCCAGTCAAACGGCCTTGAAATGTGTTTACAGACAAAAGAGCTGTGAATTGTGCTGTTTGGCCGTGCTGGGAATCTCTGTAGGAAGTGGAAAGCCTGGGTTAGTTTATTAGCTTCACAAATCGTAGCAGGTTGTTTTGCTTTCTACTAAAATATTATTGTGCTAAGAGGCTTTTGATAGTGGGGCCTTTCTTATGCAACATTACATTTACTGCTGGTCTTTTGTGGAAAAAGCAAAGTACAAGGAACGAGCACATTGCAAAGCAAAGCCACGAACTCCTCTGACTCTGGAACTGCTTGCAAAACGGGAGTGATGACTGGATGAGGAATCTGATCGTGGCCACAAGGGAGAGAAAATGTATTTCAGATTCAGAGAGGGCTGTAGCAAGGTGCTCTGGGTCAGGCGTCTGTTTTTGCTCGGTGGGGAGAGCACGCTGGCAGGAGGCTGCAGGGGGAGGAGCGCTGGCACTGCACCTGCCTGGTTCTGATGATTGCACACAGGTGTGCTTCCTGTGCTGGCTCACAGTGTGGGCTCCAACAGGCAAGAAGGCTTGCAAACACCTTGCCTGTCCTGCAAGCAGCTCTCACCCAGGTGACCCCTTAGACCTCCCTTGATTATGCTGCTAATTAGGCTTCTAGTTCTGTAGCCAAGCACCAGCACAGCCTCTGTCAAGAATGAATAAAATGGCAAAGCAGCAGGCAGCCAGTATGCAGCCCATTAGATACCAGATCCTCGTGCCCGGGTGTTTTCCTGTATCAGCATACCACGAAATCTGAGAGGAATATCTGAAAAGGAATCACTGCCTCTAGGGTCTTACATATATGTGAAGTGTCCTTGGGACACTGCTTTCTAGAATGGGATGTGATCAGATTTTTAGCCCTGTTACCACAGAAACTAAACAACATGGAATGAGCTGACTCTTGCTATCCCTCAGAGCCATGCTTCTCCCGGCACAAGAGATTTCTGCACAGCCTCAAAGAGAAAATGTGCCCACTGTGACTGTGAGCCCTCTCCCAGACTTCCATGGTCTCAGTGTAAATCACTTTTATTCAGTAATTTAAACATCTCCACAGTGTACATATTACCATATTTACTGCTGTTTGTTTGTTTTAGTATGTGCACTTCAGGGATACTTTAATTGCATTCTGTTCATGTATGGGAATATTTCTATGAACACTTTGGGTTTCTCATGGAGAATTCACAAAGCATTTTCAGGACAGCCTTTGTACAGATTATGAACCTACCTTGGCCTTGTACCCGAGCACTTAATATTCACAGGCCACCAAAAGCACAACAGGCCGCACTGATAGTTCATAGCACAATCAAATGTGGTGCAGCAATGGGGTGTATGGATCCCACATAATGCACCCCACGTGGCCATGTCTTCGGAAGGCACATCAAAACCTCTGGAAAGTCATTCAGTCTTCACATCCCAGCCAAGGCACAATCCTCTCCTTTGCTTTCCTGTATGCTGTGCGTGATGCCGTGCAAATTATGACCCAAAACAGATACTGGTCTGTCTTCTTAATCTTCTTTTTAATGCATGCTATGTACAGCTCATCTTTCCAGGCACTTTCAATCTTGTTTTTAGGAAGGAGAGTTAAACCAGTTTTGCTCTGTGAGGCAGCAGAATGCTTCGTGGCTTTCTGCTGGAAAGGATGCTGTACTCTTATCTCAGCATAAGAGCAGGAAGGGCTGGTTTGGTTACCATGCATCAGAAAGAAGAACTTATGGTGCTTTGGGGTCCCACACTGCAAGCGCAAGCCCCTGTGTTGGAGGTTTACATGATCCTGTACTCAACATCTAGCTGCTCTATGACATTCATTCTCCTTTGAAGAAAATACCTGAGAGATCTCGAGATACAAGCAGTGGCATTTAGCACCCCAACACTATCCCAGCATGTAGAGCTGCCGCACCCACAGCCATCTGCCGGCGGTGTGAAAGTGGCACAGCCTCCCTGAGCAGTCAGGTGGGGTGGGGAGAGGAGAGCCCTTCAATTTGTCCCAAAAACTGATGTGAAGTTGCCTCTGCCATGTACCCCACCAAGACTTGCTGAGCAATCCTGCAGCATGCAGAGCTCAGCATAACACAGAGACGTCACTGCACCGAGCACATATATGATGGAAAACCCACAATGCATTTCTAGGAAAGCAGTGAGAAGCTCTTCTGTAAAAGGTTTTTCTAATGGAGGGGCTCCATTTCACGTCAGACAGTGTGAACCTGAAGGAAATAATTTAGCGAGTACATCCACTCAGGCATGCAAGGCAGCCTGGAATTAAGTAACATTCTTGCCCTTGGGGTGAACTTTCCCTGTATATGCCTTAGTATCTGACCTTTTCACAGTATTTTTGTGGAGAGACAGACACAGCAAGAAAGATGGTGAGGGAGAATTCCTCTCTCCTGCACTTTGGGCTAGCGTGGTTCTGCATTAGAGCTGCAACATTTCTGCTGTTAGTAAAGGAGGAAGGGAAAGAAAGTGAGGCAGCCCTCACAGCTGGTTCTCCTCTACCTTGGCTAATATTTGCATGGGAGCAGTGAGAATTATTAACTGCCCCAGACAAGTTTTACTGCCTCAAGGTCACAGAGTAATGGTGCACTGAAAGACCACAGAAATGCAGCAAAACAAGTCTCTTGGTACTGGGGAGACCAGAGCACCTTGTCCGGTAAGGCAGAGCTCTGTGCACACCTATAAAGCTGCATCTTGGTTTGTTCCTGGGATCCTTCATCTGTGGTGCACAAGGACTTGAATGTTAGACCTCCTAAAACCAGCTTCTGATTTATTTATTATTTATGAATTTATTTTAATTTTTATCATTCATTGCAATTCCAGGGGGTCAAAATTAGCCCTAGCTGTCTAAAGTCATCGCTTGCTAAATTTCTGACATCCTGGTCTAGTAGTCTTCACAGCTTTGTTTTCCTTATTGGACAGTGTGCTCCCTGTTCTCTGGCTGGTACCTGTGTTGCTAGGAGGATTAAACCAGTGCTCCCCCGTGAACACCTGGCAGCTCCCTCACTTGCAGTGTGATTAATGAAGCCTCTCCTCCTGGCTGAGAGCGAGAAACTCACCTCCTTTCTCCATGCCCTTGAGCACGTGCAGAGCCTTTATCTGAGGTCACTTTTTTCTTGTAGCCCACAAAGCACAAGCAAGGCTTGCCCTCAATGTGTGACTCACCTTTTGGCCCTATTTCTCACTCCCCAGGCCAGACAAAGATAAAGAGCATTTGTGGAGGAGGAAGGCAGATTCCACCTCCACAGCTCCAACTGCCCTCACCAGTAATCAGATAGGTGTTGCCCTTCCCTAAGGACATCCCCTCTCCTATCTCCCTTGATTATGAGTCAAAGTCCACCTATTCCCCCCAGCAGTGTTGGCATCCTATTTCCAGGACAGAGCTCCGCTTCCTTCATCTGTGCCTGGTGCCTGAGGTCCTTGAGCCAAGGACAAGCCACGGCACTTCAAGCACAGCTACTCTGCAGTGTCCTGTGCTCAAAGCTCCATTCCACAGACATCAGAACAAGGTCACAGCACCTTCCTCCCCACTCGCCTTCCTCCCTCTTTCCTTAGAACATGACCAGCTTCATGGTATCCATATGCAGCAACCTCCGTCCATCCATCCATCCATCCATCCATCCATCCATCCATCCATCCATCCATCCATCCATCCATCCAGAAAGTCCTCAGTCTTAGCATCTACAAACTTAAAGGTCAATAGATCTCACTTGGCATGAGCAGGAAAAACACACACCAACCTTGTAGGAAGATAGATGTGTTACTGTCTAAGTTTCCTTTGTGCAATGTAAGCACGACCCTGAGTTTTCAAGGCTTGTCCTCACCTGCTTTTTTTTGCTGCAAGAGAGCTGGAGCTGATAAGGTGTTTCCAGCATGCAGTGCCCTCATATAATGTAATTAACATTTTGACCACTGGATGCTACTCTTGCTTCAAACATCTGCACAAGGGAATGCAGGGTGAAGACTTACTGGCGATGCAGTCTTGTAATTTTTTAACCTAGAACCTAGTTAAATCAATCAGAAACCTGTGGGTAGGTGTTTATTGCCTGCCCATCAACTGAAAATGAATAGTTAGGAAGTCATTGTGGGGATATAAAGGAAGGTCTGCATCCAGCTACACACAAGCAGATGATTAAATTAAAGGTAATGGACTGAGACTTTAGCAGTGAAGAAGCACATGATTTTTCAAACCCTTAGGCTTGGGATTTTTAGCACATTGCCCAAGACAGACAATTGGTTTTGTACGTATTATACCGGTGGTGCCCAAAGGCCAGAAAATAACTATACTTTTAGGTACTTTTGACAATATATGCTGAACTCTATTCACTATTCCACCTTCCCTAGTAAGCCTCATGTGGAAGCAGGCTCTTTTACCTTTATTATTATTATTATTATCATAGGCAAACATTCTTGAACATATCCCATTCTCTCCTTATTTTGCTCTCTACTACATGCCTCCCCCAGCCTTACTCCATGGCTCCCACGCACTTCATCCATGCTGCTTTCACTGATGTGAAGCAAAGCCTTCCCTTCAGATGAGCATGGTTGCTATGGTTGAGATATGCCCAGAGCAATTAATCATTTATTGATTGGTACCTCTGTGAAATACTTCCTTTGTGCATACTGGGCTGCAGCAGCCTGTTTTCATCTTCCCCAAAGGAGGAGGAAAGCCTTTTAATTATGGATAATAATTTGCCCACCCTGGGCACCCTGTGGATGGCTGATACATCCTCCTACAGGTGGACACAGCCTGCACCCTGCATAAACTGAAGGAAATTCTGTACGTGGCTGCACACCAGTTGTGCACAAAGATGATTCTGCAGTTCTTGCTGTTTTCTTTTGATTCCTCAGATATTGCAGGAAACATCCAGGAACAGTTCCCCCAGTAAGGCAGTGTTTCCTTACAGTATAATTCTGTCTGAAGACCCAGAAACTTACACATTGCCTTATCATTCCACATATCCGGTATCTGCAGCCAGGTGTCTCGAAGAACAGATTCTGCACACTCTTCTGAGATCCTCACGTGATCTCTGGGCCAATTTGCCATGTCTGAAGATACACCTGCCTTGAAATCAGAGGTTGAACTCCTGTTCAAGATATGCAAAGCATGAATCCTCACAGATAGTACTTAAATAGGAACACCTCAAGGGTAATTCACATTGCCTATTTTAGCTGCTTAATGTAAATGTTAATGCTCCTAGAGGGTGATACATGGCAGAAACCTAATCCAGGAGGAAATGAAACCCATGATGGAGATGCTGGTTTCTGGCCAATCGTGTGTTGAACAGCAAAGGGTGGGTTTAATCACTCTGCATACCAATGCAGCATAGAGTTATTAAAACCAAAACAAATCAAAGAAAAAAAGCTTTCTCTTTTTGACTCAGTGTTATCACTTTTAAAGTGGCATGCCAGAAATTCTGAACCACTTAGAAACAGAATAGTTTATTTATCAAACTTCCTCTCTGTCCATTTTGTTTCTATGTTTTCTCTGAAAGACTGCTAGTGGGGTGATGTGATATTTTAACAGAAAATGTGGGAGCTTTTTAAACCAACACAAAAAGATTCTTTCATATTTCAACCTTCTGATCTAACTCTGCTTGCTTGTAAATACAGAGCAATCTACAGCTGTTGCTACACACTTGCCTGTTGTCAGGATTTATACACCGTACTAAGCTGAGCGATAATAAATTAACGAAGTGCAGCTCCATAGTGCACGATCCTCAGTGCTTTAAATTAGAACTGCCACTGGTGGGCACAAGAGTGATCAGAGCAGAACTTTGCCCTGCAGGCATATTTTTCACCACCCCATCTGTTGCCCCAGATACTAGGGATGGAAATTCCCATTTTGCTAATTTTTCTTTCCTTTAAAAATGTTTTTCTTTTCTTTCTTGAGACTGTTCCAAATGACATAGGAAAACAACATTCAAACCAAGGCACAGTACTGGAATGCATGCTACAAGCCAGAACAGCATAAAATATTAAAAGAAGGAATACATGTGTATTCAGGTCAAGTAAAGAGAGGGATTCCTGCAGTCAGGACTCAGTGGCTTGAACAAATTGTTACTCCTTAGTAATCATTTGACTAGGATGTCTTCTTCTTTTAGCTCTTTTCAGCTGAAGAGCTGGTGGCCTGACATTTGGTCCCTGGAGCCTTTCCATGAGATTTGCCTTCATCCCATGTCAATCCTCTTTCCAAGAGCTTGAAGAAGCAACTTTAGCTTCCTGTAACCCAGAGTAAGGAATGCAGGACACCCAGAATAGAACAGGTCAAGTTCAAAGCATGAGATTTTCCAATCCCCCTGAATTGAATCAAGAGCTGGTTTCTTTGAAATTTACCATGAGTTAGTAAAAGTGAATTCTTAGCTAGATTTGATCTGAGAGTTTTGGAGAGGAGTGTCCATCTGCAAGCCAGAGCAGCATCTACAACAGCTTTACCTCTAAGAGCTTTCCTTTCCCCTCTCCCTTTTTTCTCGCTTCAGGACCATTATTTCCTGCTATGAGCTAGAAAAACATCTGTTCTGGGTGAAGATGGAAACATGGAACACTATTACTGTGAATTATTTGTCTTTTATGAAATCCATTTGGTTCTCCATTCTGACAAATTCAGGGCCAACAGTCTATTTTGAGGTTGCCTAATTGTGAAAAATTCCCTCAACACATATTTTTGCCTTTTTTTTTCTTCACATACTCTGTATGTGAGATTGCAGCAGTGATAAGCCTCTTTACCATACTTGGATCTTGCTTTGAGCAACCAATATGTGGGAGTTCAGAAAAGTTCAAGCTGCTCATTTCCCACAGCAATTTACCAACTCATGGAATGAAAGCTGCTAGATCAATAAATATACATAGTCAGGTTGTTAGGCTTTGCACATAAAAACACAGGCCTAACTCACTGAATGTCCAGAGCTGAATGATTGTATACTCTTGCATTCATAGTTTCACGTAACTTTCCAAATATTTATTCCTGAAATACTCCCGAGCTGTATTACTTTACAGCTAAAACTTTGCAGTTCTCTCCTGCCTCATGGGAAAAGCTGGCATGTACCAAATACTGATCTTGACTTACATCCCTGCAGGTCCTGGACATTGAACAGCAGCATCTAGGCCTCAGGTTGTACCAGCTGCTGCTGAGAAAGAGCTGTTAGTGGGTGTCTGTTGTTAGATCTTAGCAATGTGTTGAATGAAGTTGGGGGAAAATGTCCCTAGTTTTCCTGATCTCCCATTCCATCACAAACCATATGTCCACTGCTACGTCTAGAAAAGAAGAGGCCTGGACATCCAGTCATTTCAAGTCCAAATTCTCTGACAGTGGTTGCTTCAAACACTTTACAGGACTGATCTGGTCCCTGTAAATGTCTCTTTCCATCATCAGAAGCCGATAAGTGATGTCAGATTCCTGCTGGTTCAGCAGGGAATAGCTGGCCTCCACAAGCAGGCAGGCAGTTCCCTCTTCCCAAGGCAGACACTGGGAAGTTACTCCACCAGTGAGGAATCCTATGAAACATCAGAATGCACCTCTGGGTCAGGATTTCCCTATCTGATTCTGCACACTCTCTAATTTTCCCTTTCTTTAAACCTAACTTGGGCTCCATCTCCAACATGTGACCGCTCACCTCCAAATATCTAAGTATCTGACAAGCACTGGAAAGTTTGTACATTTAATACTGTAACTGGTCCACATGTCCCCTCTCTGGCTCTCGATGTGCCCATTGCCTTCTCCATTACTGCTTCTTATCACCACACATATTTATGCCTGTACATAGCATGAAATAAATAAAATGAAAGCAACTACATGAATCAAACTTTTTTCAGAGGCATTGGCATTTGTAGAGAAGAATGAGGAAGGAGAGCTTGCTCCATATGCACTTTCATCCAGTGCTGCTGGATCCAGACCCAGCACTGGTGTGCAGAGCTGTTCCTGGCAAGGGAAGCTGCCAGGCTGCCCATCCACTTCAAGCCTACCTGAGACACCTGTCCTTACTTGACATTAAAGCCATGTTAACAGCATGATCCCCCCACAAGGTGGTAGATGTGCTTAGTTGTGGGAGCAGTAGTAGCAATAACATGTATTTTGTGTGATTTTTCACCAAGGATGGACTTGTTCCGCTAGATGGATTACTTTATTTACAGGGATAACCCCCCCTGGGTTTTCATACTCCCTGCAAAGAGCAAGCAGTATGTTAAAAAGCTCTTCTTCTATCTAAACCTGTCTTCTAATCCCCCAGATGTAGTCTTAAAATTAAAATACACTTGCTTTCTTCTTTCATTGTGAAGTCACTTGATAATTAGCTTGCTGAAGACTTATGAAATTTTTAATTGATACTAATGAGATGCAGTTGTGACTGCTATCTGTCAAAGAGAGTAGGAGAAAGTGGAGAAAATTATATTTCTAAACAGGGTTGGAAAAGTGGAACCTCCTTGCCAGGACCCTGGGCAAATCCCCTTCTGGAGCATAGCTGGCTGTAACCAAGGTCAACCAGCCTCCAGTGATAAGGGCTGCTGTGAAAAAACAGAAGCACAGGCCTGCCCTCCTGCCTCCTGAGAGCTGTTTCCAGCTGAGGCTTTACCCCTGGCCCCACCTGTGCTGCATTGCTGCTGTGCTGCAGTGATGTCTGTGCCCTGGCTGCTATTGCTGCAGTTCTGACCCTGACTGGGCTCCTCCAGCTCAGCATCCTGACTTGCCCTTTGTATGTGTCCTGTTGCTTTGTGACCCCCATCTATGTCTGATGCCAGTTGCTGCCCTGGACCTGATCCTGCCCTGGCATCTCAGCATCCTGGCCCCTTGTTGGTGAGGGCTCAGCTTTGAGCCCTCACAGCACCCTGACACCTTTTTTGGCTTTCCAGGGAATGATTTAACCACATTCTCTAATATTGTCTTCAATTCAAAACCCAAGTGAAACTGAATTGCCTTGTGTGGCCACATGCTGAAGCTGTTTCTGCCCAGCTTATTATTTCCAATGAATAATAGCAGATCTGTCAATATTTATATTGCATCCTCAGTAGAAGTCAGCTTGTCTAAGCTGAAATCAATATCAACTATACTGATTCATGCTGCTTGAAAAATCTGATCACATTTTCTAAACACTTAAGTTAAAACCCTTGTACCTTTAGAACAAGAAATGCCTTGTGTTAATATCTCTGTCTTAATATTTTCCCATTATGTAGGCCAGAGGCTCAAGGAATGACATTAGCACTTTCCTTCAGCACCATTTATAGCTTCTGACAGCTTCCTGACATTGATAAAACGTGTTATGAAAAGCAGAGTCAGCAGGCTGAAGACACTGACTGGCTTATGTTTTTCTTAAAAGCATTATTCAGCTGTCACAGAATATCACATGTAAATATCTTCATGATGTTCTAGCAAAGCAATGTGATATAAGTGAAAGGCTTATTTCCCCTGTTGCCTTTGCTGTAAGGATACCACACCAGTTACAAGAGCAGGGAATAGGGGCCCTGAAGCTCAAATCCACCCCTCCTGGGTTCCTGGGCACAGGACACATGAATTCTCAAGCTGTAAGAGAGAGGTGTTACCTTCCAGATAACTCAAAAATTGAGTATCTCAAAATTGAAACAAATATTTAGAACCACTATTTTCACTCAATTTTCCATGTGAGTAAGTGCTGTCAGATGGATCTGTGTTATAAACTCAGCCCTGAACTCAGTTGTGATTTACTCTGTGGAGATTATTTGGTCTACCATTGCAGTGTGCACCTCATGACAAGCAAAGACACCTCTTTGCATACTGGACTCACCACTAAAGCCATGTCTTGTGGAGGCACACCCTGACTAGTTCAGGATCTGATTATGTGTAACTGTGCAAGTGCAGGGCTCATCTGCAGTTTGTATTTCTGCTGCTCCATGGCTAGATGACAACCTGCAATTCAATTCCTCGCTGTACAGCTACATTACTGAGAACCACAGAGTTAGGTACTGCAGAGCTGGCCTGCAGTAGCCACAGCGATTGGCACAGCAGGTCCTCCTGCCTGCTTTGACATAGCCAGGTGATGGACAGCAGTAGAGTTCCATAGGACCATAGAACAGGATCACAGTATCATCTAGATTGGAAAAGACATCATCAAGTTCACCACTAAAC
Source organism: Erpornis zantholeuca (assembly GCA_013400515.1). Classification (NCBI taxonomy): domain Eukaryota; kingdom Metazoa; phylum Chordata; class Aves; order Passeriformes; family Timaliidae; genus Erpornis; species Erpornis zantholeuca. Next base: position 38,475 of record VZTN01009022.1, on the reverse strand, counting down.
CCTGTCCTCAAGTGCCACATGTACACATCTTTTAAATACCTCCAGGGATAACGAATCAGTCACTTTCCTGGGCAGCCTGTTCCAATGCTTCATAACCCTTTCAGTGAAGAAATTTTTCCTAGTAACCAATCCAAACCTCTCCTGGTGCATCTTGAGGCCACTTCCTCTCATCCTGTCACTTGTTACTTGGGAGAAGACACTCACTACCACCTCCTTTCAGGCAGAGAGAGTAGAGAGTGGTAAGATCCCTTCTGAGCCTCCTTTTCTCCAAGCTCAACAACCTCAGTCTCCTCAGCTGTTCCTTGTAAGAGCTTTGTGCTCTAAAGCTTTGTGGAAGTATATATACATATAAATAAAAATTAATAACAATAAACAATATGTCTCTGTTTATTGCAGCATCACAAGTAAAGATGCAACGTGATTGACTGGGCCTGCACAATGTGTTTCTGTTTGAATTTGGCATTGTTTTGCCACTAGAGATAACAGCAATAAGCTTGTAGGAGTGATATAAAAATAGTAATTAATGGGTTTGGAAAATGAGTTCTGAGCACAAGACATCAAATTGTGATGAGCAGGTCTGGCAGCTTGATGTCTAAGCATAATATTTGGTAGGTTTTTCCAAGTCTCACTGTCTCCCAGTTCTTGATTACATATGTCATGTAATCCTCTTTTTTTTCCTCTTTTCATTATGAAGTAGCATTAACTAAGCTGTTTTGACTCCAGTTTGCACATGATCTAGATGAGGACAGCACAGGATCTGTGTCATTAGAGCTGCCCAGAAGGCAGAAAGGTGAGTCTGAGGGCATGAAGCTCCCTCAAGCTTCTTGATGGGAAAAGAAAGCCAAAAGAATCAGAATTATATCAAATGCCATTTTAAAAACCATTTTCATGATTGTGGAGACCTTATCTTGTCTTCAACAGTGGCAATATGGAGGCTGGAGTTTGGCCACTTACCACTGCTAACACTCCCAGAACACACACGTCCTTTAAGGCTGTGAAAGGGCATGTTCTTGCCAATTCCTTTCAGTATTTATAGTTCTGTTGACTGTAAAGAAGAAAAGACAAGGTGCATAAAGACAAGCCATATAAGAAGCTTTATGAGAAAGGAAGGCTGTTGGAGCTTTGTCTTTTTTCTCTCTGGTAGTGCCACCCTGGAATGTCTTCCTCCAGCTGCTGTCTTAAGGGCTGTATTTGCTCTTTGTTCTGCTGTTCTCTACTTTCCACCTGTTCTGACAGGAGTGAAGGATCCATAAGGTTTGCAGGCTGGGGGGCTGCAAGCCATGCATGAAGAAGCTAGAAGGGAATTCACTGTCAGCAGACCAGACTGCTGAACTACAGCCCCTGTAAAAATGCATTCCACAGTGCCTGGAGGTGCTCTGGGGGAAGCTCATAAACATCACAAGGAGGGTGCCAGCGTTTTCCCTGGCTTGATAAATAATTACATGCACCTCCCAAATGTTGTCCAAGGACAGTGAGACAGCAAAATGGCAGCAAGATGGCAGCTGCTACAGAAATGGATCTCTGGAAGAGTCATGGAGTTAAGGCAAGTAAAAACCAAGGAAATCATCCATGTGTAAACCGACTTCCTAAACATTCACACCTTCTCTTACTGTGTGCACTTTTGTGCAGAGAAATGGAGCGTGTAAATAAGTGGAGTACTTATCATTAGCCAATTTGAGTGGATTGTTGCTTTGTTTGGTATTTTTTCTTGGGGGGGGTGGGGCAGGGCTCAGCAAAAGCAGTGTACATCCTCTTTAAAAATGAAAGAACGACCACTTAGAGACAGAGGAAGCGATTCTAAAAGCTCTGACTTCCCCTGCCCTTATTTATTATTTAGTTCTTCAGCTGACATATTTAATACTGCAAGGCACTTGGAGACTCTAGTTTGAAAGAAATACTCTGCACAAAATCAAGCTTCCTCACAGGAGAAGGATACATTTTCAAATGTTAATTACTTTTTCACAATTAGACCTCTTTTTTACTGCTCTGCTCAATAAGGAAAAAGAATGTGCTGCATGTCTTTAATCTCTTCAAGATACAGGTTATCCTCCCCTCTCATTTTCTGTTTTGAGAGCAGTGAAAACTTCACACCAGTGAGTTGACTCTGGCTGTGTCTTGGTACACAGAAGAAGGGAATTAGCTGTGTTATCTGCGGTATTTTCTCTTAATGCTGAAATTGGCTGAAGACATAGAGCCACATAGTGATTTACTTTATTAACCCTAAGAATAAACCATGTAAGAGCTGTAAAATAAACTGTGGGCCTCGTCCTAGGATGTTTTATGTTGACAGCAGTAGATAATACATTAAGTTGAATGCACACTGAAGATACCATTATGGACCATAATTGCAAGAGAAATAAAAATAGAGTTCAGTGTTCAGAGACAACAGCCACAAATACTAGTTTTTCACACAGAAAAGCAGGGTCTGGCTCCAGGCTGAGCAACAAAACCTTTCACATGTTTCTTTGCTTCAGCAAACCAACATATTGCTCATAAAGCTCCTCTGAAGACCTCGATTAAATGATTAATTATCACACACCTGTGAATTGCAGGGCATGCTGCCCTACAGTCCTTGAACTTACACACTCTGTTATGCCTTTGAAGTACAGCACCCAGAGATCTCTGTGAGTGTAGGGGGGTTGCCACGCATTGATTTCTGGTTTTGAGTAGAAGGGAGTACATACAAATCCTTTCAGCAGAAGGAAGAACAGGCAATCAGCTGTTTCCTGAAACCTCCTCTTGTGTTTTGCATTCTCCCAGGGTTTTACAGAATGGATTAGGAGTTTGCCCTTGTAGCACCCCTTACTGCAGTGAAAAGTGAGTGTCATTAAGTGTAGCACGTCCCTGCTTTGAGCCAGGGGCTCAATGGACCCACCTGGAGGAGATTTAAAAACACAAGGCTTTTAAATTTAAAAGCACAAAGCACAACCAGAATTCTGGGTTGCATTGTGGGGTCCTGCCCTGTCTTAGGTACATCGACGTGCCTGGAATGACTTTCCCCCAAAGTCACAAAGGAAAGCCATCTTGCCAAGTGCACAGTAGGAACAGTCAATAGCCTCTGCTACCATGGAGGAAGCAGAATCTGTACTGAAACCAAGTCTAGCTATTAGTTTGATTAATATCAGAAACTCAGACTATTTATTTAGTGAAGTAATGGGAATGAAGAATGCGTAATGAAAAATTACAATTTTGGGAGAGTAGGGGAAATTTCTCAGGCACAGGAGTTTCACAGCTACTCACCCAGCTCCCGTTTATATATTGGAGAGCTGCTGCTGCTTGAGTGAGGACTGAGACTGAAATTCTCAAAGCATGAACTGAGCACAACCTGAGGTCAAGAAGGAGCTGAGAGATGCAAATTTGGAATGAAGGTGTAAACAACTATATGTGGGCTAGCTAGTGCTGTAGGAAGGCAGGGTACTGCTTTAAGAGGCATAAATTCTTTTAGGTTAGTGGTCAGATAACTGCACATGCCCTGCTTGCCATCAGCCAGCAGTGTGGCTTTATCGCAGCTTCCACGCGCAAACCTCAGCGAATGCGTGGACAATCCAGAATGCACTCATGCTTGCATTTAGCACATGCAGCAATGTATCATTCAGACACAAAACCTACAGGCTGTTGCAAATGAAACAAATACAGTAATTTTCTCTTTGAAGGGAAAAAACTAAAACTGAAACCCACTTGGGCTGGGGACTGACTGGTGTCTGACTTCACAGAGCCACGTCTGTGCCTCCTTGCTGCTGATGGGCAGAGACGTGGCTGCCCCATTTTTGAAAAGTTCTGGTGGAGGTTTAGGCTCACTGATAAACTCTGTGCTGCTTTTAAACAAATATATATGTTGTGGGAAAAGAAGGGAGGAGACTTGCTATATCTGTTTCGTTGCGGCTGAAACTGAAAGTATGGTCTGTCTTCTTTGGAGAAATGTCAAGGCATGATTTTTGCAAGGAGATTCAAAGTGAGCTTTATAAGATCAGGTAGGAACTATGTTAAGATGTAGCACAGTTGGCTTCACAACAGTCTGGAGGAAAAACTAACTTACATGAGTTATATCTGATTTGTGCATCTCTTGTTGGAATAATTTCTAAGTGAGACTGTGATGGAACTGCCTACTCACTCTAATAATGGCAGCACAGAGTAGACAGTGTTACTAGTAAAATATTAATGAGATGAAAGAAAGTTTAATCTCAATGTTTAATTTGTTGCTCTTATTTTCCTTTACATTGTCTAGCTCAGTGGAATGCCTTGTCAAGGAAAACAGCTATATACTTAGAAGCCTGAAACACAGATTATGTCTCTTCAAGAGGCTAGATGCTACATTATCAAAGAACTATGAGCCTTGACTTCTTGTTTGTTAAATGGATAAGGAAAAAATGTCTGCAGGAGCTCAAAATCTGGAGTCCTACAGCTTCTGTTATGCAAGTGAGCCGGTTTTCCCATTAGTCTTTTTCTGCCTGTAAAATACATTAACAATTTGCAGCAATTTTAGTTAATTGGATCGTTGTTTTTTTTCTCCCTTGTAACCTTGTAATTGCACTACTACATATTTCTTCTGGTCCCAGTTCTGCTGCCTTTTTTTTTTTTTTTTTTTTTGTCTGCTTCTAAAAATAATAAATAATACTTGTGTTTTGGTTTACCAGTAATAAAGTGGATGTGGTAGTACATAGTCATCTCACAAGAGCATACTGAAAGTTAACTACAATTTAAACCTAGATCCTCTGGTTCTTAATTACCATGTAGTAACTGTACAGCACTGCAGGCTTAAAAATAATTTAGTAATGAGTTACTGAAGACATGACCTCATTTCATTCCCAGTATAAATTTTAGAATGTGAAAATGTTCCATTTGTAATCTCTTTTCTAAAATAGAATAATTGCAACTAACTAATTAGCAGCAGTTAATAGACATGGATTTAGTTTAGCTAAAGCTTCATCTACAGTGTATTTACTACAGCAGTAAAGCTTGCTGCAGATGATGGTGCAGGGTAAAAAAAAAGACTGTGCTCCCCTGTGGACACTGACAAGTTTGATCAGAGAGAAATTTTGCAACTCCCGGCCCTGTTTGAAGAAGAAGTTGCTTTCTCACAAGCAGAGCTGAGAACCAGGAGAAGTTTATGTAAACCATCTTATGTGTTTTTGTAAACTATATTTGCGGTGGTGTTTTTACATCTTGTTATTCCAACTTGTTATTCTCAGGTGTTGTTGTAACTAAGCAGTGATGCTAAAGAGGTGTTCACCTGAGAACCAATAACTGTGCCCTGCTCTAGCAACCCTGGATATATAAAGGGGAAAATTTTCTTAAAAAAGGGCTTTTTCATCTGAAGTTTATGCCGCCATTTTTTGCCATCCCTGAACTCAACAGCGACACTCCCCAGTCAATATATTTATGTCATAACTGGAAACAGCTAGAAGGCTTGAGAACACTTCATAATTTCTGGAGCTATAATTGAGCAAATGCTATCAAAGATAGTTGTGGTACCAGGTAAATAGGTAACGAGAAGTTACAAACATTTCTTCTGCCCACAAGTCAAAGTAGCAGGTGTGGGGAGAGGGGAGGAAGAGAAATACAACGTACTCCTAGATATATATTTACAGCATTCGTGCATCTGTGTGCACATCTATGCTCTATTTCTTGCATCTCATGCAAAGAATGATGTGTTAGGAGATTTGTGGACTTAGCACACAGGGACTCTTCCTTCACTGGGAAATAATGAAACAACCAAGAGACAGGCAAGTTCCAAACTCATGAGGCGCTCTAGCCCTCCCTCTAGTGCCTCTATAGCAGATTTAACACAGGATCCGAATTATTTATTTATTTAAAATTTTTACGTCCTACCCCAAGTCCTTTTATCCACATTTACTAGCAGCTGTACACAGTGGGTGTCAAAAGCTGCTATAGGTGGGAGGCATAGACTCCCAGCTGACAGTCTTTTGCATGCACCCACTCAGATTAGTTACAGGAGACAAGCTCACGTAGGCAGTTGAAACTTGGTCCTTTGATGGAAGGTTTAGCTCCTGTAAGGATTTTGGGATTTGGCCCAGGACAAATAACAGTCTCACAACTAGCTGACCACTGTGCAATGCTCATGGAGGCTTCTCTCATGGTGGTCTACTCACCTGAAGACCTCCAAGTTCTTTTGGAGGCATCTCCAACAGCCCTGGCCTCAATGTGTTCTCACTCAAATGCTTCGAACTGCAGGGTGTTCAGCATTTAACCAATTCAGGATTGATTTCAAAAGTGGCCTTGGACTTGGAGACACTCAGGGATTTAAAGAGGTGGAAAGGCATCCACAGATATTTTCAGCAACATGCTGCACGTTGCTTGTGGTGAGGTGGGAGCCTATGGGATTTTAGAATCCCACTAGGCATCTGCTTATCTAGCCCTAGGTATGATCTTGACCTATAGACACTAAGAGGTGTGAAGGATTTATTTTCCACAAAAGAATTTTAGCAAGAAATATATCAGCCAAAACTATAAACTCTTTGACTCATGAGTCAGCTGATGCCAGCCTAAAAAGGCTTTTACATGTTCAGTGTGTCTTTTTGATAGTACAGTTAATTTGGCACAGGCAGATACGATTTTAGGGACTTTTAATGCTTCCTCAGGTGGGACATACCATTTCTGGTCCAATGTATGTACCTCTTTGGCTGCCAGGGCTTTGATACAGTACGTGCTTTCAGGGTTATGCTGGGTGCATCAGGCTAAAACGTGGAGGGAGGGAGTGTCCGTGCTTGTGTGTTTTCCTCCTGCTAATATCCCAGTGATATTCACCTGGCATATGGTAAATACAGGTTCATTACAGGTTTTATTTACCTGTTATTCTGGCGGTTCAGAACACGTGTGTGTCCTCTGCCAAAGGGGTTCTGAATTTTTACTTTGCAAGACAGTGCCCAAGCCAGAGGTTATGAGGAAGGGGGTCAAAGGTGAGCCAGAGAATGGTGTGCATTCCACTCTGCCCTCAGGGCTGTTGTGTGGGGAGGAAAAAAACCCTCTGTTCTTAGCTACACCACACTTAATATTTATAAATGTGGTTAGATGAACACAACTAAGCAACAAGGCTCTTCTCTCACTAAAACTGAATGTCACACTCTTTCGTGAAGTTTTTTTATATGCACTGGAACTATTTCCATTTCTGAACCAGATCCTAACCTGTGGCAGAGTGCTTCCTCCTGAGCCTTGGACAGGTTTATGGGAGCTATGAGCTTAATTATCTGCCTAGAAGAGCTAATTGAACTGAAGTTTAGCTTAACAGAATCATTCTAGGCTTCGAAAGAAGCCAAGCCAACAGTGCTCTTCTGCTGCATTTTGGGAAAAAAAAAGAGTAAATAAATTAGTCCTCTTCAATGACCTTGGCAGCATTATTTCTTTGAAACCTTGGCCTATATTCACTTCTGACTGCCTTGGCAGTTAATTTCAATGAACAGCTGATCTAGGGAGAATGTATTTTAAAACTGGGCTCTGAGTCCACAATGGGAGACCAAGCCTATCAGTATGGCAGAGCGCTGGGAAGGCTCCAGGGTCGTGAGTGGGAAATGAAATGTGACATACAGCCATAATGTGAGGTGCTTCTGTGTTTGCTGCTCTACTCATATTCCCTGGCAATAAACAACCCTTGCACAGGATAGGCCCAGTACCACTCAGGACAAAGCATTTTCAAGTCCTGTATTTAGGTGGTTTAAAGTTCTAATAGGCTTGCCTATAGAATCACAGAATCACTATAGAATCACAGAATGGCTTGGGTTGGAAGGGACCTTAAAGATCATCTAGCTCCAACCCCTCTGCCATGGACAAGGATACCTTCCACTAGACCAGGCTGCTATACATGTATGTGTTTGTTTTTATTTTTATAACTGATCAGAGGAAACAAGAAGTCACAGGCAGTGAGCTCAGTTCACCCCTAGTCCCATTGTCCTACACTTCTGTCCTTTTTCATAGACACAACGGGACTTTCAAGACAGATTCAGTCTTTTCTTCTCAGTTCATGTGTTTATATTCTGTGGTTATAATTGGAGCCTGTAGGCAGCATTCACACAACTTTTAACAGGCTTCGGTTTGAGTAACAGATGCTTGTTGCAACAATTCCATCTCCTTGCTAATCAGGGCAATATGTGAAAAGGCAATACATAAATTGTATTTGGAAATGGTGGGTTTTGAGTGTCTCTCTTACACCCAAAATTTTTCTGGGCAGGACAGCTGGGGGACCTGGTTGGGATCTGATATCACATGTAGACCCATTGCTACTTTGAGAGGGCCACAGCTGCTAGGAAAATTGAGCAGCAGGGTATCCTAGCAGGACTGGAAAGGGGAGATTTCTAAGCTGAGACACTGAGTTCAGCAAACTGGGAGCAAGACTGTGCATTCAGGCTGCACTTGCATTGAACAGGGCATTCCCCAGCTGGGTGAGTGGTGAGCAAATCAGCAGTGCTCCACTCCACCCAGACTCAGGTGGGCTGGTGGGAGTGTCACTAGCAGAGGGTACTGAATCAGCTGTCCAGATAGTAGTCCTTTCCTGATGGCTAGCTCTTGCTTTTTTGGATGTGCTAGTGAAATACCCCTTCCCCTACAAGAGGCAGTGAGAGGCTGACAACTTAACTGCCCTGCAAGGTGGTTCTTGACAGGCATTGCAGAGCTGCCAGGGTTGCTGCTAGTGAAAAGTACCTGCAAAGGAGGGCAAATTTTATTGCTACTGATATTTTTGCATTGTGATTACAGATAATGGATCGTATATCAGCTGGTCAGTGGGAAAGCTTGGGGCTTCATGTGGAGCACTGTGGGGAAAAGAAATATTTTTTTTAAATAAAAGCAGATGTACCCTCTCATCTATTTAAATTAATTTTTTTAAACAGTCATGAAACATATCTGAGATATGTGGGATGAGTTTGTGTTGATAGTCATATATTTGGAAAAAATATAAACATAAAGGGATATATTCTGATTGACTTCCTATTTTTATGATACCACTCTAACAACCTCCTGCTGCAACTATGCATATCCTATAAACTCACTTTTCTTTACCCTAGCAAAAGCTCACATTCCTCAGCTGCCTTGTAGATTGAAAACTACCTGGATTTGCTTGCTGCAAAGCAAGGACATCCTGAGTTGGCACCTCATGACTCTCTATTGTGCTCTGCTTTAGCATGTGACCGTGCATGCTGAACGCCGGGGACAATTTAGCTATTCACACAGCCCTGCCATGGAGGCCTTGCCGCTCGTTCTGCACAAACATTGATCTTTTCAAACAATCAAATCCATAGATGTCAAGGCCAGGGATTTGAAAAGGGTGAAGCAAAGGATCTATTTGGTAGCTTAATATTCTCGATAAGGCAGCCTGCCGGTCAAAGCGCATAATAAAAACTTCTCTGCACTTAATGATATTTTAATAGAAAGAGATGTGATTGCAGCTAGGACAGTTGTTGGTTTTCTTTTCAGCTGCTGAAGTCTCTTTAAGGCAGGCATGACCATCAGCTTGCCTGGTGGAAATGCTGGTGAGTCCTGCAGGACAATCTCTCCAGTGAAAATAAAACCACAGTTTAACTTCCGAAATGCAGTGCAATTTGTCTGAGTGGGTATATTTAGAAATACAAACAGAAAGAAGATTCCACATCAGCACAAAGGTGCTGGAGCACGTCCAGAGAAGATAAACAGGTGAAAGGTCTGGAGCACAGGTCTTGTGAGGAGTGGCTGAGGAAGCTGGGGTTGTTTAGCCCGGAAAAAGGGAGGATCCAGGGGTGATCTGATCACTCTCTGAAACCATCTGAAAGGAGGTTGTAGCCAGGTGGAGATCTTGCCCCAGGCAACGAGCAACAGAGCAAGAGAACACGCACTTAAGCTGTGGGTGGTTTAGGCTGGACATTAGGAAGAACTTTTTCACTGAGAGGGTGGTTAGACATGGGAATGGGCTGCCCAGGGAGGTGGTGGAGTCACCGTCCCTGGAGGTGTTTAAGGAACGACGGGATTTGCACTTAGTGCCATGGTCTAGTTGACAAGCTGGTGTTTGGTCATAGGTTGGACTCGATGGCTTCAGAGGTCTTTTCCAACCTAACGGGTTCTTTGAGCCGGATCTCTTCGGTGGTAGCTTCCTCCTGCCCGTCGCACCAGCTGCGGGCAGCAGGTTGTTCCTGAGTCTCCGCACCGCGCCGGTGCCACGCGGCGTCAGCGAGCACAAGCGGCAGCGCCGGCCTGGGGCACGCAACTCCGAAGCTCAGCAGCACTGCAGTGCCAGACGGATAGAGCCGGGATACAGCCGGGGAGGGGCCGAGCGAGGAGCAGGCTCGGGGGCCGCTCACCTGCGCGGGGCGGGGCGGGG